>OY744529.1:61551579-62041579 GCA_963556195.1 Sepiola atlantica | reverse complement strand
TTTAAAATTGGTCAGATTTTTTTTTTTACTATAGCGATACCAGTTAATTTTCAATTTCTTGCACATTTCATCTTTGGTGATCAGATGATCTAATTTTTTAATGGGTGTGGAAGGCGATTATGCATATGCAAACGTGAATAATGGTAGGATACACACACACCTATATATATATATATATATATATATATATATATATATATATATAAACAAGTAAAAGATGAGAATAAAGAGTGTATAAAATACAATATCTATCAAGTCATCAGTTGTTCAAAACAAGGGGTTTCAAATAAAATAAATTTATGTTATATACGCCTGCACTGTGAAGCTAATCAACAAAGTAATACCAGTACACATATCCCCCCTTACTCGGTTACCCTACACATTCTCAACCCTTACCGCATCATGATACCCAACATATTACTTTAAACATCAACCATCTTTCTTTACAAGTTAATAACAATCTTGCTCAAACTTCTCTACCTCATTTACTTTCCCCATCAAACAATTTTAACTTAACCTCTAATCAGAACTTAAGCATACAGCCCCTTGACGCATCTACTACTATAAATAACACACCTAATACAATAACCACTCCATATAAAATGCATACTTACATAGGAGCCAGTGCATTCCCAATAAAAAAATGCATATCCAACCACATTTCTTCTTTTAAAAGTAATAACGACCAAATTGCAGGGACTAACTAATTTAATCAAAAATTTAAAACGTAAAAACATCGTTTACTCTCTGCATTGGTCGATCTTGAAAAATTCGAAATCCTATACCCAGGATCTAGGTTTTGCCAACTATGTACATTAGAAGTCGTTATGATAATCACTTCTGCCAAGAGTAAAAACATTATAAATTCTAAAAACGAATTTCTTTCGGCATGCAGGCATAAAAGAAAATTTGAATATATCAACTTTATAGCCCCAACTGATATCTCCATCCAATAACCAAGCCCTTTTCAGCTAACAGAAGATTAATGCTACAACAACTCACTTCAATTGCCTTATATAAAAAAATTATCTAAAGCATGTCCTCAACTTGGTCCTCTTCAAATAAATCTGCGTGGGGGTTTAATAACCTGTTAAACATGGTACCAGTCTGTAACTATAAGTACATTCCCCACCACCATTTTATCTCCCAATTCAATCTTGATATTTGTAACTTCAATCTTTGATCTTTTAACTTTAACCCATGACCCTTACGTACCTTCTCTTTTAGTACCCTACACCTTAGACACCCACCATTTTAAAAATTTAACAAATATGTATTCTTTAAGTATGCCACCCTTAATACTCTTATTTTGACTTCTCCATCCCCAATTTTTAAATTTTTATTTTTAGAATCGATCTAATATAATCTTACTATTAACTGTTCCTCCTATCTTTTTTCTTTAAGCATGCTATACTGATTTTGCAGTTTTAATATCTGTTACCAACTATCAACTTTTAATTAGCTCTATTTTCCGTTATATTTATCCTCTCAACTAATCACTCTAATTAAGTTCAGTTTTATAATTGGAGACTAATCCCTTCAATTTAGGTACTCACTTCTGATCGTCCTAACCCCGACCCCTGTACTTTCATCTATCAACGTGAGGCTAATACCCCCCCTAACTATTTATAATATTGTTTATCTGTCCTATTCTTTCTAACGGTTCCTTCCGAATATTGACATTATATCTTTTCTTCTATTTCATATATTTAAAAACGTTTGACAATATTTTAATTTTTACTTTCTATTTTTAACTTTAATTTTATTCTCATTTTATTTTGCATTTAGCTTTTCCCCCTAACCTCTGAACCCAGTCTTTACCCTTGCCCCTCCTAATATTAATTCATCAAATATTAAATCCAAACCCTTGGACTTAGTCCCTTCTTTTTAGACACAACTTCTGTTGCCAACCTATCCCCTAATACAACCATTTCACCTGTTTACCGCCCCCATCACTCTCATTACACAGTCCTAACTTAATCGCTCACTGCTGCCTATTTTGTTTTAAAATCTATGTTTGATGTCGAACTCTTACGTTTATTTTTGCCGTCCCTCTACCTTTTTACTTTACTCGTCCACTCCCTCCTACTACTACCACCTCGCCGCTTCATATTTCTATTCTCTGCTGCCTGTTCAATTTCAAAGTCAATTTTTAACCGCTCAATCGTATTTGTATTCTATTAATGCTGGCTTTTCTTAATGGTTTTAGCCATTTCAAAACTCCAACGGATTTTAACAACTTCAGATGACTGGATTTTACCTTACTACGAACTCTCATGGGGCCTTCAACGGTGAACTTTTGCTTATATTTTCAACCTTTTTCTTTTTACATTTTATATTATCTTTATTTTGATATCTTTTCAAATTATGACTTTTGGTAATTTCCCTTTACCAACTTATCTGTTTGCCCTTCTCTGATGATAAAATATCATTCTTTGAGAAGCCATGGCTTAAGGAAGGAATGATAAAGTTTATTTTATTTGAAACCCCTTGTTTTGAACAACTGATGACTTAATAGATATTGTATTTTATACAATCTTAATTCTCATCTTTTACTTGTTTATATAATTGCTCTATCTTGTATATCGAGTATCAATTTTTCATGATAGGTTCTATTTTAAAGGTACACATCATATATTTATTTTCCTGTTCTTTATATATATATATATATATATATATATATATACAAGGTAGCATTTACTTATCAAGATAGGATTAATTTAAAGATATTTTTTTTATCTTTATTATCTTTTCTCCTATGTATATATATGTATATATATATACATATTATGTATATACATATTATATATATACATATCATATATATATATCATATATATATATCATATATATACATATCTATAAGTAAAAGTGACAAAAGCTGAGAAAATTGCATAGAATTTATTATTTGACTAATTTAACCAAACTTTTTAAAAATTCCGCTCCCCTTATCCAACTTTCTTTAAAAACTGTTGGTCAGAAAGCATTAACCTCTATAAATAAGACAATATGAAATTTGTACAAGACACTAATATTGAGGGGGAGGGGTAATAAATCCCAAATTAATTCAAGTCATTAGCCAAAGACTCAGAATTTATTCTTTACGGCTTGAAAGAGAGTAGGGGTGAAGCCCCAGTTCATTTCTGAAAATAAAGGATTCAAATTAAAGTTAAATATTGTAAAAAAATAACTTACATTCAGGATACATGCATACATGCAGAAAAAGCCCTCCTTTTTCTGCATATATGCATGTATCCTGAATCTAAGTATCCGGAAGTATGTTATAATGAATGACTGTAAAATCATCTTTGAAATGGGTTTTGTTCAGTTCAGATGACGTTTCGGTATAATTTATACTTTCTCAGATGGAGAAGCCAAGAAAAAATTATAATTCTAAATGTCCAATGTAAAAATCACATTTATTTTTCCATATGTGAAGAAGGTACAATTTGTACCAAAGCATCATATGAACTGAATAAAGCATATTTGACATAAAACATTTTTGTCATTATGTATAACACACTAATATATCTGTGAGTGTGTGCTATGTATTAAGTTGCTATTTTTGTTTACGTTATTGTCTTAGAGGGTAATATTGCTAAACAAGCGATTTATTTAGTCCGCGGAGCTGGATATAAACAAAGTATACCACAAAGTAAAAAATGAAACTCTTGAAGGATTCAAATCTGTGTCTAAGAAGAGGAACCATATAATATGGGTGTTGTCTTGAACTACGGACTAAATTAATCGTTTGTATAGTAATATTACCTGCATAAACAATAACAAACAAAAGCAGCTTAATACACAACATACTGTCGGAAATAAATTTCCAATATTAAAAACATATATATATATATATATATATATATATACACATACATTTTTTTTGTTATTGCTTTTAGCGATACAGACAAATGAATGAATTCAGATATTTACGGTGAAGCATTTTCCTAAATGCTAGAGGGAGTCACCTCCCTTACACTGTGTGTCGCCCCCTATATGGGAGCATTTTTATATATTTTATTCATAAAATAATTATTTTATACATATATAATGTTTAAAAATGGAGTTTTAGCCATTGTCTAAGATGGCACCTTACACAGCAGTTGATAACAAAACAAGATCAATATTACAAGAATTTTCAAAAGATTTAAATTGTATCTTTGGCAGACACACATAAAAAAAATAAAAAAAAAATCTGTACAAGTTTCAAAATAAAAGTTTCCTTGACATATTTGTGAATATTTTTCTCTGGAAAAATAGAATGGAAGAATTGAATAATCAAATTTCTGCTTATTTAGAATTTTGTCCACATATTTATTGTTCCAGACAAAGCGAAGATTTATTTCATTATTGTTTTTAAATCTTGCTTTAATTTTTTTGTTCTTTTAAATTGAAAACTGCTACTTTTTGGTCAATTTTCTAAAAACAGGATTACCTTTTGTGTGTGTGTATATATATATATATATATATATATATATATATATATATAGAAATCAGGTTAGATTGTTTTAATAATGAAAAAGTTAGTTTTCAAAACCAGTTAAATATAGAAAATACAAAAATAAAATTAGTCGCTTTCTGCTCGCTATATCGCTCTCCCATCTCCTTCTTTCTTTCCTTCTACAGCTATTATGGTGATATTCCCTTTTGCTTATAATGGACTATTCCAATCTTTTTTTATTCTTTCTTTTCTTTATTACCTTTGACTGTTAATAAACACAGAGAGAGAGAGAGAGAGAGAGAGAGAGAGAGAGAGAGAGAGAGAGAAAGTGTATAAAATAAAAGCAACATACAGTGAGAGAGGGTGAGAGTGATAGATAGCAACTTAGTAAGAGTTTGGTAACTTGCTGAGTTAATTGCACATTGTAGCTAATTAGAACAATTAAAACGGAATATTTTTTTTAAAACATAACTCAATCCCAAAACTGAGGAATATTCTAGCATGTATTTTTGTAGGAAAAAGGCCTTCATTATATTTCAGCCGATTTCCTCTATGGCTTTTTTGAACGTATTTTGACCATATTTTTGTATAATTTTCTACCCCCCTCCTCACCTTCCCTACTTGGCAACTGAAGGATGCTGGTTTTATTTTTTGCTAAATTTATTGAATCGAATTTTATCTCTGTGGTGTAAATGTAAAAACTAACAGGAAACTATTTTCGATTCACAAATGAATTTCAAGTCAACCATTCGTGTTGCTCACATGCATTCCACCCTCATGTTATGTGGGGGCTGTTCTACATTCGGATCCTCTTTGCTAAGCAAATAAAATGTTAAGAAAAAGTGAATTGTTCTTGGAGAAGTTCTTCCCGTAGCATTGTTTGAAAACCACATAAAGACTGTCAGAGAACAAACCTCTTTATGCAGATCCTTCTAACTTTCTCACACCCACCAATAATGTTAATAAAATAAAGAAAATCATTCTTGAAGCAGTCAAATCGGCGAAAGTGTAGTATTGTTAACAACAAAAAAGGAAGGAAATAAACAAATATACAAAATATAACTGTTTTAACTCAATTTTATGCCCACTATTTTGAACTCTTCAAGAGCACTCATCTGTCCCAGATATTTTAAATTCTTTTATAACTGTAATATCAGTTTTATTCCTATTTATTTATTGTAATCATGTTCGCATTGAATGACCATATAAGAGACAAAGTAGGCGCTATTTAATTCCTGCAAGAAAATGGTATTTTTCACAAGGCTTGATTTTGTGATGTTGGACATCAAATGGTTCTAAAATTGTCACCAATAAATTATTCTTCAAAAATATTCGTTATGGTCTTTTAAGCTAATTCTAAACCTAACCCTAATTTGCAGCCACTCGGATATATGGTTATTGGGAAAAAATGTTGTTATTTGCCCTAAAACGCTAGAATGGCTCGAGAATGGGGGATCATTTTACATTAAATCCATATACGAAACTGATTCCCCACTCTTAATGCTAAAATAATAAAATAAAATAATCTAAAATTAGTAGAATCTCATTTTTTGAGGAGGGTGATTCAACTGAGGATGTTAGTCTACAAACGTACCAAAAGAAAACGTCTTGACCTTATTTTTTTAAGGTAAACAAATAAAGTAACACCGTGATTACAAGCTATGAAAATTAATTTACAAATTACCTGGAACGAAATTTCTCCAGTCAAAAAAGTTCAAAAGTACCGATTCTTAAAGCAGAGAAAGTGAGCTTTGTTTTCCGTTTTTTTTTTTTTTAAACTAATTTAGTTATACAACCTTATTTTCATTTATAACTAGCTCTACTTACCCAATGTTGCCCGGGAGTTATTTTTTAATTTCATTGTTGTTTTATTAACCCCCCCCCCCCTCCCTCTCCATTTTTTTTTCTTAATTTCTTGTAAAAAACACATTTTTGGAAAGATAATTCAATTTTTGCAAAAAAATCGATTGGATGTCTTATACGAAATTTTGAAATTTAAATCGCATAAATACTTTCGGTTTTTTTTTTACTCTTAAATTTATAAATAATAAGAAGCTAATAGCGGTGCATGCCCATTTTTGTTTAATTAACTAATTAAAAAAAAAAATTTTTTACAGGATTTTGAAAATTAAATTTATTCATTACATTTTTCAACGCTTCTTCGGTATATTTACCCACCATTTGTTTTGGCATTTTTTTTCTATGTACACTTACCTATTATGTCACTAGACGAATTCTATTTGATTTTTTTAACCCAATACATTAGATTTTATAGTGGGGATCACTTTCCTATATAAATTTAATTTAAAATGATCACCCATTTCTTGGCCATCACAAATTTCCGGAAACTTATTGTAAAAAAAGAAAACAAAAATGTGGTTACATTTTTATTTATTATTTTATCTTATTTTACAACGGTAACAATTTTTGTAGAGAGCGGGGGGGGGGGCGTTTTTTACAGACCAATTTATTTTTTTTGCGCTTCGTTTTTTTTATTTGTACAATTCCAAAGTACTTGCTCAGAACAACACGTAAATGATATAATTAATATTTGTTTTTGGCTCCACAATTTCAGTAAAGTAGTGAATTTAGTACATAACATTAAAACAATATTTTTTTGCACTGCATGTTTTTCTTTTTGTTGTGATTTGGAAAAGCTCGTCCTCTGTATGTATGTGTTTTGACCATGCCTCTGCCTCCCACGTTCGAGCACCGCCAGAAACAATGCCCAAATAAAGTCAGAACATACTATTTTGTCCATGCAACAGAAACTGGCGAATGAGCACAGCATGTTAACGCCCTCACCTAACTTGTATAACCTCAACAGGCAATGCCGTAACATTTTAAAGAAAACAAAATACTAAAAGCCTAAAAATAAGCAAATACAAAAAAAATGTAAAAACTCTGTAAAATAAAATCACTTGCATGCGATTCTGCATAAGTCCGAAAAAGAAAAATTGCCAAAGATTAGTTACCCCCCCCCACACACACACTCACATATATGTCTAAGCCCCCCCCCCCCCCCCCAAAAAAAAAGGTGATGGTCAGAAAGTAGGTGATCATTTATTTATTATAATAATGTTCAAAAAAGATAACGGAATTCTCTAACGAAATGATCAATAATTGTATACAATTTTTTTCTTTTTAATGGTTTCATAGAAAATGCCAAAACATTTGGTGTGTAAATAACGAAAACGCACCCATTTTTGTTTTAATTATTTAAAATGAATTATTAATCATTTTATATATTTTTTTAAGCACGCATCTTCATATTTACACCCACATTTTTATAAATAGAGATTTTAAGACAATTTTTTAGTCATTCTTTTAATTAGAATTTTCAAATTTATATTCTTGCAGTGCAACAAAAAAATTAAAAAAATGTTTTCCTTTATGTATTTCATCATTTTGTTTTTAAACAGAGTGAATTAAAGAAGGGGTAGAAAAAAGGTGAAATTTCACATTTTAGTCTGCTTTTAAATCATATAAAGCTCATGAGTTTGGCTCAGTCTTCATTCAGTTTATTGCAAAAGAATTTAAAGATATTATTAATTTTGATTTTAAAAAAAAAAAGAAAAATATAAATATTAGATTATTTTTAGATTGACACTTAAATTAAAAACTTTGTTTTAAAATTGTCATCTTACCAAAAATCAATGTTTGCACTAAAGATAAATTCTTTTACTAATGTGCACAAATCTAAATGCTTAAAAAGGCAAAAGAGATGAGGAAATTGATTGACACAATATGAAAATAGACAGAGGAGAAGATTAGGTTGTGACATCATGCATGTGTTTGAAATTGGAAAGATAAAATGGCTGCCAAATTTTATCGACTAGTCTGGTCTGATTTTCCAAGCGGTGTTAGGCCAAATTAATCCACCATACAATTTTATTTTCTGATTTTTTGCAGATTATTTTGCAAATACTAATTTCTTTTCCGATTTTTTGCGGATTTCTTTTTTTTTCTTTTTTAATTGGCAAATATTAATTTGTTTTCTGATTTTTGCAGATTTTATTTTTATTTTGCAAATATCAATTTGTTTTCTGATTTTTGCGAATTTCATTTTTATTTTTCAAATATTAATTTGTTTTCTGATTTTTGTCGATTATTTTGTAAATAAATAATAATTTTATCATCATCATCATCAACCGGTTTATTTGTTGAATCAGGCCACAATTAATCCTCTGATGAGGGTGGGGCCTGATTGTCTAGTCTCGATCTAAGTCTTCCCCTCCATTCTTGTCCTTGGTGAGGCCCGACATAATCAATACCTAAGGCTCTCCTATCACGTTTGATAACGTCCTCCCAAGACAACTTGGGTCTGCCAGAGGTGACCTTCTCTGCTGGCACATTCAACTGTTGGACTTTAGTAATTCAGCCATTGCTGCGCTCAACATGCCTCATCTTTGCTTTCACAAAAATATTTTTTTTAAATTAAAAAAAAAAGAAATCTGCAAAAAATCGGACAATAAATTAATATGGTGAATTAATTTGCCCTGACAACCCTTGGAAAATCAGATGAAACTAGTCCATAAAATTTAGAATCCATTTTGGGAACTAACAGCTTCAGTATAACCAACTGTTAAAATAATTTGTTTTCTTTAGAAAACCAGATAATCCCGTTTTTTTTTTTTTGGGGGGGGGGGGGGGTTATGTCGATTATCATCACCACCAATTGTAACAGTATTAGCATTAGGCTTATGTTAAATTATATGTATTTTTAAATTGTTTTTTTTTAAATAAGATCTTGGTAAAATAAAGATAAGAAGAAAGTTTTAATTGAAAAAAATAAAAATAAAATATAATTTTTTTTAATAAAAACATAAACTAAATTTTTCTTTTAACTTAAAAAAAATTAAAATAAAAAAAAACTAGGTTGCAAACCAAAATTAAGAAGGATTTAAAAGATCTTCTGGTTTTAGTGTTTGCCGTGTGTGTGTATTATTTGTAAACTCATTTTTACTTAAGAACAAGTACATTGATATTAACAAAAGAGAAATTTTCTTCACCGTTCAAACATACAATTTCATGCAGAGCCAGCATACCCGTTAAGTTCAAATAAAGTGTAATCCAAGAACAGTTGAAATGAGCATTGTACAAAGTTGAAAATGTTCAGTTTTTCACAAAAGTTGCATATTCAATCAATTTTTATCAAAAAAATACATTTATTTATAAAGGATAGAGGACAGTCTGAAATATTAAAATGAAAAATGATAATAAAACATAATTGACATGCTTTTATGTTTTCCATCAGGTTATTTTTTATTTCTTAAATGTGAAGGAATTCATTTGTAGATTCATCATTTATTATAAAAAAATGAAAACATCAAACCATCTAGTTAAAAATAACATTTCTCAAACCCAAAATACATTAGGAAGAACCAATGTAATATATCAGTTTCAATGCTCCATGAGAGAATGTATCTCCAACAATAACAATAAAACTAATTCTTACATCGGTTTCACTACCACAACACTTTCCCAAAGACTCACCTTACATCACCCCAACACTAGTTCCATTTGCCAACACCTAAAAAACACGACTGCCTCCTTCTCAATATAGACACATCCTAGTTAATAATACTAAATTAATACACCACTATACCAACATCAAAAGATTTTTTTAAATTAGAAGCCCTCTACATAAAAACTAAACATCCCACAATCAATAATGTTAATTACGAAACTAGTCACACCATTTTAATGTGTCTAGCATAGTAATTAACGTTACCAAATTCTTAGCCGTTAACCAATCGCACTTTTGAATCTTGCACGCGCTTAGAACGTAATCAAATTCTTAGCTGTTAAGCAATCATAATCGCTTTTGCATGTAACATCTCAATATTAAAGACGTTCTTTTTAAAGTTGTAAATTACTAGCTGTTTAAAAAAAACTCAACAGTAAAGACATATTTGTACAGGCACTAAGACTAACACCTCCTGAAGATGATTTGACGAATCAAATTGAAAGAAAAATGGAACAAGAGATCCACAGAACTTACATACACTAATTTGACCGAAATACTAAATGAACTGTTTAGAAAATATTTACATAAGACCTATATTACATATATATATATATATATATATATATATATAAATATATTGTTTTTAAATTCCCAAAACAGTTTTTCATGGTAAACAACTGATGATCCCTTAAATAATGTTAGAAGCAAACTAATATAATAACTGTAAAAGTTAAATTGACTTACATGAGTGATTTTCCACTGAACGACTTGGGACTTAAGGTTTTTTTGGGTTTTTTTTTTAATATAGTTTTAATGGTTGAGAAACTTCCAAGACTATATATATATGTGTGGATTTTTCATCGGTACATCGGCTTATATAAGTTCTAAGTCTGCAATATGTGGATTTAATTAGTATCCTTAGGATTTAAACTGCGTTTGTTTTTCTTCGCTTATGAATGACTAAAAGCTTCTTCTGAATACATATACATATATAATGAAAAGTTTTTTTGTTTTTTTTGCTGTAGGTGAGATTAATTCATATATACTTTTAAATATTATTACATACTCAGGATATGCTTCAATACTGCAGGTAAAAATAAGCTCAATAATTAATAGGCTATATCAATCAGAGCTTTCATATATCAATAGGGTAGATTCTAGAATTTAAAACATAATAATCATAATTTCAAATATTCAAATCCAGCTCCGGAAATAAAGTCAACAATATTCATTTATATGTATGCATCTTTCTGAAAATCACTGTTAATAGCAAAATTACATTTAAGTAAAGTATCAAAATGTATAGAATTTTCTTCATCAGCATATTAAAATTTATCAATTACGATCTTATGTAATATTACATGGATTTAACCGAAATCGTTAAAGAACATTCCTAAGTTAAGAGAGAGAGAAAAAATCCTAACTTGTTTTCCAAAGTATTTCCTTCTTAACAAGATAGATTCGCACACGAGTCCAAGACAAAAACATGTCATTCCACTTTCAAAATAAAAGAGTTAGATTTTTTCTTTCAATAAAACAGACCAGGCTATATATATATATATATATATATATATATATATATATATGTTTGTTTTAAAAAATAAAGAAAATATAAAATTTAAAAATTCAGCAGTTGTTGTGAAATTCTCACAATAGTTCACAAGTCAGCCATTGTTATTCTGACTTGATTCTTAACAAAACGTTGATTATCAACTTTTATTATAAATTCAATTGAAAATAAAAGAATCAATGTATTATAAATGCGATAAAAATGACAGCATAAATGAAATTTTGAGTCTTTATTATAGGGTTTTCATAGACATCTTTTTAAATATGCATTTTACTTCAATCATTTATGAGATCCCATATAATTATGAAAATGATCGCATATAATTATGAAACTAGTGTCAGTAATATCCAACCAGACAGCTGAGCATTGACTACTAAATTCGATAGTATATATTAACATATACTAAATGCATGACCAGTGAAGATTATTTTTGTAATAAAATGTAAACAACACATCTTGATATTCTTTGTATTATTATTTAATATTTTTACATTTCTTGTACTAAATTCTATTAAACCTGAATATTTAAACTAATAAATTTATTATTTTACATAAATTAAGGTTTGAGGAATTTTCATGTCTTTTGATTAAACAGTTAATTTTCTTTTGGCTTTACTTAAATATGTTTGTTCATCTAATTTTATTTCTTTTAGATATTCAACAGTTGTCAGCTTCGTTTATTTCCCCTTTTATTATTATGATTTTTTTTAAATTACAAATCTTACTTGCTCTTAATGTCATTTATGTTGGGGTCTGTATAACATAATATTTCGGGAAAAATCCCCTTTTCAGATGCAGATTCTCAACTGCTTTTAAAACGTGCAAAAGATAGCCAATGGAATGAATTCTGCAGTGAATAAATGTTTAGTTAAATATTTGTGGGTTTTAATTGTTTTATTTGTTTTCTTTTAGTATCACTATTATTATTTTATTATTATTTATATTTTATTATTTTATTTATTTGTTTTTATATATTTATTTTTTAATTAATTAAATCATCTGTTAGGACCTATTTCCTTTGTTGCTCCTTAAATGCCAAGTAATGGGGGACAACTCCTCTTAGATCAGATGCGAGTTGTCTCCCATGCAAAAGAAAAACATGGTCGTACTTATCTTTTTGTTTTGTTTTTCTCTTACAAATTTTATAGATTAATTCAATTAGCGATTGTTTATTTATTTTTTGCCTATTTACCTCAATGTATAAATATGTGTGGGAAGAGGCGACTTGAATTATGATAATATTTTAGATGAATAAAAGCCTTCAACCTCGCCCCTATCTCAGTAGTCATAACCTTGGGAAGAATGTCATTTTCTTGTTGGTCTGATTCTCTATATCTGAAATAAAACATGGGTGGGTATTTTTATATATACATATGTATATGGTATACCAGTATGTGAGAGTATAAGTAAAATATTAGTAGTACAAGCATTTACACATGTATGTATATATGTGAGTAGGTATGGATGGAGGTACATTCTATAGTGATGCATATACATGAATTTGAGTCTGCACACGTGTTTATAACGAGTTAATTCAAAACCTGTTAGAATAATGACAAAAAGAAGTACATATATTTATATATATTGTAATATATTACACTGAACTAATCAGTGGAAAAGGAAATGTATCCATCGGCAATGTGTGCATGTATGTATATATGTGTGAGTGGATGTGTATTTTTGAATCTATATGTATGCATGTGTCTATCTATGTATGTATATGCATGTGTATATATATATATATATATGCGGATATGTATGTATATGTGTATGGTTATATGCGTATATATTTGTGTTTGTTTTATTTTATATATGTATATATATGTATGCCTATGTGTGTACTTGTGTATCTAAAGATTTGTGAGCAAGTGTGTATTTTATATTGAGATCAGAGTATGTTGATATTGATATGTCTGTATTTTTGTCTCGGTATATATATGATGAGATATTTATGAGTTAAAATGTAAGTATGTAGATTAAAACTTTGAAGTGTTAAATGGAGAAGAAATGAAATCCAAGTTAAGTGGGTAATAAAAAAGAAAGAAATGGAAGGAACGATAGTTAAAGAACGAATGATGAAGGTAATAAAAATAATAAAAAAGATAGAAACTAATTGAAAGAGTTAACAAGTAAAGAATGTAATCCGATGTTGAGCTTGACCGGTGAAAATTATAAACATATCCCATCCCCAAAAAGATTTACTTGATAGGAAAGTTTTCCAAATTCATCTCACTTCCTTGTCTTCTTTGGTCTGAAGAGGTGGACTCTCTGTGAAGAGTACAACCGAAACATGTATGCACATATGTAACCAATATATATATATATATATATATATATATATATATATATATTTATTTATTCAGATGGAATATTTAATTTTCATAATTATTTTCAAAATCATCTTTTATAAATAACAGCCCAGTATTATTGATTTGTAATTATATTGTTTTATTTTTATACATATAAGCCATTAAAAATAAAAAATAAATAACTAATCGTTTTCAGTGTAATCTTTTATAATAAGTTCAAATAGTAAGAATATGTACCTGGAGAGCAAGTATTATTGCTGATAATCCTGGAAAAAAGACAAGGAGAAATTGGAATAAAGAGCAATGATGAAAACAGCCGAAATCTTAAGGAAAATCTTGGAATGCGGAAACCAACTAATATAGCCAATACACACTAACCAGTAACAGATAATTTTAAATAGAAAAAGAACAAAATATATAGAAAGGATATCACACGAGCCCAAAGGAAGTGAAAACTGTCAGGAATCCAATAAACTGTCCTCCTCACACACACACTAAAATAAATTCAGACATACAAACATGAATGTAGTGACATCAACTTCGGCTGGTACTACACAAAACTGTCATGAAGGATCAAGGAGAATGAAAACACCGAGAGAGAGCACCAACCAGACCTCAACTGGAAGGACGCGGAGAAGACCCACGGTTGTTACTAGTGAAAGATCTATGGTAAACAGCTGTTACGATAATGCAAATGTATTTGCAATGGTAATCAAAAGAGGTAGAGAGTTCTGGAAATCTGGAGAGACTTATTGCCATTCAGATTCAAGGGAACACCATTTTTTATTACCAATGAGAGTGAGAAGTCACTGATAATGAGTTTTGTGAAAACTCTTTGTGAGTAAATAATAAATAATAATAATAATAGCAACAACAAAAGGAATGGTACCACAGAAAATGGCTGTGAAGTGTCTAGGAGGATGAAAAGACCAAAGAAAGAGAAAACACAATCCAGATCACCACTCGAAGGGCATAGAGAGTACTGAAATCTTGCGGAGGCTTATTGTCACTCAAATTCTTAACAGGAATTTCATGATAAACGGTTGTTGCAAGAAAGCAAAGTGATTTGCCACATTGATCGAAAGAAGTGGAAAATGCTGGAAATCTGGGGAGCCTTGTTGTTACTAGTGAGCGATCATTGTTTATGACTCATGTAAAAACTCCTAGTGAATAAATAATAATAATATTGACATTTTGTTCATTGTGCATCGAATAAAATCAAACTCAGTGGCAAAAGATAAAGACTATCATAAAGCTTTTATCCTCATTTCTTCCCAGTTGAAATGAATGGCTCTCTCCTTGAGGAAGTCCTTCTTTGATAAGCTCCTTGGACTGACTTTCACTCCAGACCTGAAATGGAAGACTTACATCAAATCTGTTGCTACGGTCGGTAGAAAAATGGTTGGATCATTCTACTGCTCCAGAAAATACCTCACTAGTGATGGGACAATTAATCGGAATCAGGAATCAGAACTTTTTGGGGTATCGGAAAAATTTGAGACTAATTTCCAATTCCAAAAACGATTCTTTTTTTTTTAACTTAATTTTCCATTAATGGTATTAATGATAAAATATGTTCAATTATTCATGGAACATTTCAAATAACATTTTGTCAACTAATTATGAACTACTACAAATCGGCTTTGTAAAAAAAGCACCTTTATTTTTAATAAATTTTCGATTCATTAATATACAAACCAACTTGTTCTTTTCGTTCACTTATTTTATTGTTAACAAAGAAACAGAGCGTATAGATGAAAACGTCTTATGCAGCATTTAAAAAATATTCACCATCTTGCTTGATTTATAGGCCCAATTTTTCAAGTCTAACGTAAACAAATACTTGTTGAGCCGTCCTATTGGATAATTCAATTCTTCTTAAGTAATCTTCTGCCCATTTCAATCCTCTCGTTGTGGCGATCATTGTCTAACTGACAATCTCTTTAAACCGTATTCTCAAATGCCCCTCCCCCGGGCCTTGATAAATTGTGACCCATTAGTGAAAAAAAAAGAAGAAATATCATGTTCAGGTTTGCAAAGTGGGTTAGTATTAAAACATTTAAACATTTTAATCAAATGCCCCCTCCTCCCTCCAACATGTCCTTAACTAATCATAGTTTTGTCTCTTTACCTATTTAGCTGTTTGAAAGCCAATTTTTAGATGTGTTACTGTTAAACAAAGGTAGATGCATTGGTTTGTGAAACTTTTCTTTACAACGTAATACAATTGAACAACACATTGCACAGATGGGTAGTAGGTTCATGTAGGAGAAACAGGGGAACAAAATGAAAGATAATACATTGGGTTGAGTATGGTAAATGTATACAAGACTAAATACATTTTATTCCGGAGTTTGTCGATTCTCTGCCATCGGCTTGGCAGAGAATGCAGGATCACATCTTGCCTGATTGTGAAACAATCTCAAACTGAAAAGTTAATGTCGATCACGTGATCTGGCTTTAGTAACCGTGCGTGAATCTTGTTACATGCAAATGCGCACCTGGTCTTCAGGTGCACACTTGCATGTAACAAGGCGATGATTACAATGATTCGCCAAGCCGAATCACAGCTCCATAGATCGACAGAAAATAGTTAATTCATGTAAGCTGCTACAGCTACAACAAGTGGCCAGAGTTAGCTCCCTTATTTACTTTGGGTTTGAAGTTTTCATTTTCTGTTAACCCAAGGTGGTGCTTAATCCTTAAGTATCTGTTTGAGTTAACCTCTTTATGTCAGATCTTTTAGATTTTTTTTTAATCTTGGTAAAATCCATCTCATTCGAGGTCAGTTTATTTTCGTTCTAATTTCTATTTTTTTTTAAATAAATGTTAAATCATAATTTGAATTTGTTTTATTTAATAATTAAATTTTATTAAATTCAATGTTTCAAGTCAAATGCATTAAAACAGGACAAATGAAGAAGCTTCTAATATTTTGAAGCAGAATTTACAAAAGAAAAAATAAATGTTTTTTTAAAATTCATTTAGACTTAGATATTGCAGGAAGATGTCATAATGAACATGGTGTTGCCTCAAATGATAACTAGGGTATAAGAGCTAATCTTAGCATAAACTGTTAAGACCAACTCCTATAATATTCTTTGTACAACGAAAAAAAGTCATCACACGAAAGGCAAACAAAACCCTTTTATAACAACAACGAAAGTATTTATTTCTGTTACCTACACAGTTGGGTATAGGTTAGCTAAGGTACAGACAGAGTCAAAGTGAAAAAAGAGTGAAGTAAGAAAATTCTTCGGCTGCCGAAACTCTATGAGCAGTTTATCTTCAGGCAAAGATAGCCGGTGCTCAGGGGTCCAGTGAAAAGAGGCAATATATATATATATATATATATATATATATATATAGATAGATAAGAGAGAAAGAGAGAGAGAGATAGACAGAGAGACAGAGAGAGCGTCCTTCTTTGTTGCTTCCAGGAAATTCTCTGATGACTGCTGCGATTCCCAAAAGTGTCCTTCAGGGGACGGGAATTAATGTGCCCTGGAAACTGATTGGCCAGTGTGTGACCAAATCACCTAACAGGGACAGCTCTCCGTATGAAGAAATTAATATTAATGTTTATGACTGCTACATCGGAGATGCGCTGGAACATCGAAGCAGTCTCTCTGCGCTTGTTCCTGCAACTGGCTATCATTTGTCCAATGTCTCGTATGAATCTGCCAGTATTAGGACCGAGGACACCTGTCATTTCAACTGAAAATGAAATTGTCAGTTAGGGAGCTGTACTTGTTATTTTTTTTTCTTGTTTCAACGAACCAAACTGAAGTGTTGGGGTTTACAGGAAATTCTGCAATTTTTAACGGCGTGAAAAGGTTAGTGGTTATTTTTAACTTATCCTTATTAAAAATTCCGCACACACCATAAAATTATTTTAATTGATCTCATTTTTCAAGCTTGTTTTCCAGAAAATTCTGTTACAAGCTTATATGTTCGGCTGTCATTGAGTAGACTAAATGTGAATCTCTTTTGTTGATTGGAGCTTTATGGTCGGCTATTATGATCTACATTACATTTTTTACCCCTGTTTTATTTTAATGTAATCAAAGACAAAAGAAACGGACATAACTATGGAAGTTATGTTTTAAGGCAAATTTTAATTCCAGTTAAGTAGCAGGCTAAAGAAGAATTTCAGTCGAAACTTACAAATATACATTTAAGCAAAGGAATATTTTAGTATCCCAATAGATCGGCTGGTAAAATGCGGCTAAATTGGCGTTGAGTAGCTGTAACAAAAACTTCCAACAAATAAAGTTAACCCGTAAAAATAATTCAATGGCATTTTGGCTGTATTATTAAGGGCTGAAAAAATAAAAATCTCATGCAAATTATTTATTTTAATCTATTTAAATATGTTTAATTTTGTAAATATATTTATTTATTGGTGCTAAAAATGTGAAAACACACCATAATGTTATTACTTAAAAGCCAAATCAAGCCAAATTTCAAAATTATACCAAAAATTACTCGATTTTATAAATTTCCTCACTGATTTATTTATTTTTCTAATTCTGAACTATTCATACAAAAAAATTTATTTAAAACAAAAATTATAATTTTTTTTCATCTACATAAAATTATTTAATTAAAAGAGTGACTATCGTATTTTTTTTTTTTTACTCAAAGATAAGGTCATGGAAAATTAAAAGAAAAAATTGTGCAAAATAATTGAACTCAAACAATATCAGAGTTTATTTGTGTGAAAAGAAAATGGAAATAAATATCAGATTACAACATTTTTGTTACTTCTTTTTTTAAATTCTATATATATATATATTATCTATGTGAGCAATTTGAAAATATGTGCTTTCAAATTTTCAATCACTGAATATTTTAACATTCTACAAAATATTTTTGTGTTATTTTTTTAATAAATTTTACTAAGAAAAATTAAAAACAAAAAATTCTTGAAATAAATGTTAACTTTGTTTCTTGTTATTTCAAATGATAATTAAAAATATAGGCGTAAATTTTTTATTAAATGGAAGACATTAATATTTTTGTGTGAAATTCATACAAGCTTAAATTAACACTACCTTTTGTTTTTACTTTAAAAATGTGGTAAAAGTACAGAATAGTTTACACTAGAGAACCTGTAAACAAAAAAACAAAAACACAATTTATATAAAACGCATTAGAATGAAATTCTCTACTGAACCTGACTAATTTGAACATGCGGTAACGATTTGTAAGATTTTTTATTTCATACTTTTTTCGATAAAATCTGTCTTCTCAACAACGAAGTTCCGCTATTTTTTTTTGGTTTTCAAGTTCTTGAGTGTTAACTATTCTGTACTTTTACTGTTTAAAAAAAATCTTACAGATCGTTTCCACACGTCAAAACAAGGTGGGTTGGGTAGAGAATTTCATTCTAATGCACTTTACATAAATTATGTTTTTTGTTTATGAATTCTCGAGCATTAACACTCGAGAATTCATAAACAAAACAACACATTATGTACTTTTACCAAAAATGCATATATGTATTCATTTATCAATTAAAATTTAAATTGATTAAAACAATTATGTTATAAAAAAATAATTATGGGCAAATTTAGTAATTTCCTAAATGTCTCTCTTTAGAATCTTTTCATAAAGGCAAAGTTAGACACAAGGTCGGTTTTATGTGGGGGATATTCAGCTCCCCAAAAGGGGGACTCTTGAAAGGATAATTTTTTTTTATTTCCCAGTTGAGAAGGAATTCTACTCCTTCCTCCCCCTGACCGAGGACAGATAAATACTACATTTTGATCCTAGCCCAAACATCAATCGCTGAAATATTATTTCTCATTATAAATTTAAGTCAAAGGTAATAAATTCTTTATTATTTCAGTTAGTTGATGATTTAAATATTAATCAATGTAATTGTTATAAAAAGAATGTTAAAATAAACTGAAAATTAATACAATTTTAATTAGTAGATGATTGCTTCCATTAAAAAAAATGGTGAAACATTTTTATGTATTTATTAATATAAAACCAAAAGATATATCTAAGAATAATTGTTTTTGTTATAATTAAATTTATTAATTTCTATTTTTCTATAAATTTTTAACTTTTTTTAGAAAAAAATACTGAAATAAGTGTAAATAGGATGGTTCTGAATTTCTCATAAAACATTAAACTCCAGGTATATCATTTTATTGTAAGGAATTTTTGGCTATACCTTGTGTTTAAACATCCTTCGTGATTTATAACAAAAAAAATAAGATTTTCATTTTTTTTTTCAATTAAATTTTTTTAGAATTATGGTACCATTTTAAGTATAATGTATTTTTTATAGTTAATAGTTCAATAAACATCAACAGTGTAAAAAGATGAAAACACTAAAAATTAAACCGTTATATTTCTAAAATAAATTTTAGAAATATAACGGTTTAATTTTTAGTGTTTTCATCTTTTTACACTGTTGATGTTTATTGAACTATTAACTATAAAAAATACTGGTAATGGGAGGGGAACAAGTTACAGAGAATTGAAGTACTGCAACTTACATAAAAATAGTATTAAATATTTTTTCTTTGTTTTATAGAATATATTTAAACTTTTTTTTCAGGCAAGGAAATCAAATTAATACAAATCTAACCCCCTTCTCTAACAAATACTTGTAATATATGCTAGAGGTTTTGCTCAAACTGTTCCAAAAATTGTGTTCAGGAAAATCTTAAATTTATAAAACAAAATATAGGTGAATATATTTTGTAAAAAAAAATGCCAGCCTTATATCATTACAGAATTATGAATTATAAAGAGAAATTTATTATTTATTGAATATTGTATATATTATATGAAAAGAATGAAAATAAGGACTAGTCTATGAAAAGGACTTCACAAGATTATGGATCTCATTTGAAGAGAGAAGAATGAAAGAAAAGAAAATCGATGTTAAATCAATAACATAAATCAAAATAAAATTAGAATGTTATATAATTTGATGCAGTAAAAATCCTTGCCATTACAAATGGACTAAAAAAAAAAAAAATTGGAAATATAATTATTTTATGTACAACTATGGTTAGTAGCTGAAGCACTTCACTTTTTTTTTCCAAATCAGATCCATGGTGTGCTTTTTTTCTTTTTCTTTTTAAGTAAGAGTAAAGATAATAAAAGATCAATGCAAATTAATTATGACTTATCTTAATAATTGAAGTTGATTAAATTTTGCATTGGAAAATTGAACAGAAAAAAAAGGAAATGAAGGCATGTGTCTCCGAGAACTGAAGACGACACCATCTTTGAATCTGTTTACTTTTTTTTTTCATCGATTGCATCATTGAAGCCAGTGAAAACGCTTGAAAAATGATTGACAACCGGTGTAAATCTAAAAATGATCTGCTATAAAATTAGTACACAGTGATTAAGGTGGCATAATGAGGACTTGGAATTGAGAGAGGGTTATCTTCTATGACTCTCTCTATGACATTAGTATAATTACTAATGTCATAGAGGGTCATAGAAGATAACCCTCTCTCAATTCCAAGTCCTCATTATGCCAAAAACTGTTGATCAGATTAAATATAAAAAGTTAAAATCGATAGGAAATACAATTTATTTTTAGAACATAAACCAATATATGCCCTATCTTACTAAGTAAACATATTTGTTTTTATCTAGTTTTTGTTAGTAAGTTATTCATGTCAACGGAACAGGAGAACATCTCAGTCTACTTTATATATAAGAAAATGAATATAGTGACATACAATAGATGACATGTTTGAAGACTGGGATTTGCAATATTCTCTATCATTCAATTCAATTCAATAAAACAAGCATGCCTCAATTGCCATGTAGGGAAAGGGTGGTAGAAATTTACACAGAAGAGGATACAGTAGCCCAGCACTTGTTCAATTTCGTCTTGAATTGCTGCGTCATTAGTATATTTACTACATATCCTGGACGTCCATTCCAAGGTCCAAGGATCCTGAGAAAGTGGCCCTCCTCCGGTTCAATCAAAATTGGCGGTGAAACGGTTTCTGGTAAGTCCCACACAGACCTCTTTCTGGTGCAGGAGTGGATAGTAAGTCCTGAGGAAGATATAATGGCCATTGAGAAAATTGTAGGCAAAAATGAGATGAACGCGTAAACATTGGTGCTCAAGGGAGAAAAGGTTAAGCTTTTCAAGTTGGTTTTCGTAGGGCATATCCCATAGAGCCTGCACCATTCACATAGCCAGTCTTTGAACTCTCCCCAGATGCTGGATGTCACATATTAGATATGGAGAGAAGTCTGGATACTATACTCTAACAGTGGTTTGACGAGGGAGACAAAGTTGTAAAAATATTTCAAGAGTGAATGTGCAGGAGCGTCAAATGGTAAATAGGGTGCTCCTTGCATTATTTGCAGCCTGAATGCAATGTTTAGATGGCTTGAAGAACGAGTTGACCAAGAGGGCAAGGTCTTTTGTCTCATTCACTTCCTTGAGCAGAGCAGTGTCACTGTTGAAAGTAAGAGCCGGGTCAGAAGGAGAACCCACTGAAATATGGCAGCAATATATCATGATTTACTTTAACACAAAGTCAGTTTAATTGAAATCAAATGTCCAAGGCAGGTTTGTGAAATGACTTCAGTTCTTATGGGGGAGACCAGATATCACACATTTCCAGGACTCTCCCTATTCAGTGCAACAGGAGACAATATGAATCCTGGAGCTGAGATTGTTATTTATTCATCACAAAGTCTTTGCCATAAATGGCAATAGCCAGTAAATATATTGACTAAAGAAAGGTTGAAATGATGTATAAACTGTTTGTTTTGTTGAAATAATTCACAGACTTATTTAACTTATCTGCATACTCCAGAGAGCTTCGTCACATGCTTGAAAACAAAATTCTGCCACTTATCACAGTCTTGGATCAGTCTTTCAGCTCTCAGGAGCAGCCCGCCAATCTCAAACCTTATCTGGTCGACCCATTTCTTTGGTGGTCGTCCTATTGATCTTTCTTCAATAAAATTTTCTTTATATGACTTTTTTTTTTTTTTTTAACATAGCTGAAGTCCGGCAAAGGTAAATCGACATCTCATAAAAGTAATTTGTACATGTTTAAAGTTTGTCAATGGAGCAATACAAAGCAGCAGTAAAAGTTTGAAACTTCGATATTTTATACTAATCAGCATTTTTTTGTGTTTTACATGTCAATCATAATTGAATCATAATTCATTCATTCCCAGACTATCAAAGAGGACTTCTGTTTTTAATATAAAAAAAAACTTTTAATGTGCTTCTAACAAACCAATAGAAGTTGTTGAATTGACTTACAAATTGTGTTTGTATTTGTTGGATTATTTGAATAACTATTCTCATGTTAGTTGTTATTTTCACTGATTTCATTTTGTTTCAGAGTTTTTGAGATGAAAATAGTAGTCTGAATAATTCAAATTATCAATCCTCATCTAAAAAATTACAAAACCTAATTACAAATTATATTTCATAAAAAACATTTTTAAAAGATTAAAATTAAGATTTGAAAGAAGTTTTAATCATTTAATTTTTAGCTTTTATTCTTCTTGTTTTATTTTCGTGATATTTCATAATTTGATTGCTATAATCACTTCTCATATAATTGTTTACCTCTCTATTCATTTAACGTTATTTTTCCTTTGTCTAGGGGTGAGACATTTTTTTTTATTTCGCAAGCTTACTTTCCAGTTCTCATGGTTCAGCAAGTCTCCAAATTCCACTCTGTATGGTCTTGTCTAATCACTTGCTTCCAAGTTTTACTTGGCCAGCCAACCTTCTTGCAATTCAAGACATCCATGCTTCTGCAACGACTTATCCAGGAGGATGAACACTTCTGACCATACCAGCATAACCGATTTTTCCTTAGCATAACTTCAAATATAGTATTTTCAACAAATCCTCCAACTTAATGTGTTAGGTTTGGTCAGATTTCATATTAATCATGGATCTGTCATTGCGTTGCAGTTGGCCGAGAGAGGACTGGGCGAGGACCCAGCATTCGCTGCCATATAACATGATGCTCCTGACACAGCTGCTATACATCTTACCCCCGATGTCGAGGAGGACAGCTTGCGATGTTATCAGAGGTAACACTTCACGAAATTTCACCCATACTGTCTTCACCTTTGTAGTTGTACTGAGTTCACATCCACCATCTGCGTTCAGCATATCTCCTAGGTAGCAGAAAGTGTCTACTACCTCCAGGGTGTTGTCATCTAGTAGTACCTCTTTGTGGGGACGATCGTCAATAGGGTGTACCTGTCCCAGGCATTTTCTACACTTGAAGTTAGTGTTCGGAGCTAACTAACTTATCTTTCAGGTCATTACACTTTCTGCGGACCAACAATAGGCATTACATTGTATTGCATCCAACACCTTTCGGGCACACAGAAAAAGGGGACTTTAACAATTAGGAAAAGTATACTTTTATTTCGCTAAGAAGTAGAAATATGGTCGAACAGCAAGTAAATCATACATACAATTGTCGCCTGTATTATTTATAAACTAGCTCTGCAATTTAATTCCTAGTCACTACTTGAAATCAATGAAACAAAACTAATCGCTAAGAAAAAGAAGACAAAACTTTGTTATTGCTACCTCAAACTTAAGCTCTTTCTCTCACATACATACAAATACACACTACTAAAGAAATATTATATTTTTTGAGCATTGAAAAATATTATTTATTAGGTAATATTAAGTATTTTTAGCAGAAGCAACTGACACTGACAGCTCAAAATGTGAATTCTGACTTGTTCACTGGTATCAAACTTTTCTTCATCTTATTGGTTCCTTTTCATATCGCGAATCTGACCAGTCACACGTACATTCACTTTTATTATATTGATAATCTCCACCAGACTATTTTGATACAGGTATTACATAACATTGTAACATTGTGAAGATAGACAGATATATGTGTGTATGTAAAAAATAAATAAATAAATATATATATATATGTATGTATGTATACATTGTATTAAAGGTGAACTATTTAACCCGTTCCACCATTATATGTCTCATTTTGCTCCAACTTGTGTCTATCCGTCACACCACTGCATTATATTGCCTTCTAAGTATCACATTTCTATATACAAGTAAACAATGCTTCAAGCAAACTACATAAACCTCTTATTGATAATCTTTTTTTGTCAATGGTAATTTTAATGGGAATGTCAGAAATTATACTTTTGTCTTCCAAAAATGAATGGATCAAGACAACATTTAAAATTGTAAAGATTACAGAAAAGAAATGAAAATAATGGCAACAATTGCCAAAGAATTAGAAATTATTACAAAAGTCGATTTTATTTGGTCTGATCTCAGAATTAACAAAATCCAAATTGTCTCCTAAATGGCAATGAAAGCACTCTAGTTGCTTCAGATACTGATGATAGGTCCTCCAAGTCACACACACACACACACACACACACACACACACTGAAATTTACTTATGATGGTTCTAAAGTGATTAGCATATTTTAATAAAAAATTAATTTAAAAACATTTTGAAGTCGGCATTATTTATCTGTGGTTATGTTTAATTTTTGGGTATACATTCACCTCCGTTGAACGTCTTTTTTATCTCTTTCTGGTTGCCTCTAATATATGTCTCTCACTCAAACTCCTCAGTCTGCATACTCCACCACTGTATGCGTTTTCAATTGACACTTTCAAATAAAAAAAAAACCCGCCAGTGCAATCAGTCTGCAAGGTTATAATACACTATCAGGAAGAACCATAATTTGCATACGTGGGACATATTCTTCCAAGACTAACTCTGAACTCGAGATCGATTTTTTTCAATAGATTTTTGCTTTGAAAGCAGCCACGTCTTTCTTTCGAGAACATTTGTATGCAAGATACATGCATTTCGGTTTAAGTGGTAAGTTTTTATTTATTTATATTTTTTTTTTATTAGATTTCTTCCAAATTTCAATGTTTTAATAAGAAACAAAATTTAAAGAAAGTGTTTTCTGCTGTTTTTCAATTTATTGCAACACTCATAATAGATTATTTTAATTGAATGTTTTGGGATCAATTGATTTAAAAAAAAAAAAAAGAAGCCGATTGCTAACATCATCTTTGATTATAATAATCACGTTCTATTGTATATACACAGGTAAGATCATTTTACGGTTCTTGCATAATTATATGTGAGAGAGTGAGAGAGAGTTAAAAAATATATCTGGAAATAACATTTAATGCATCTATTTGTGATTTGAAAAGCGGTTATAGTTATCGTTTAGGACACATTATGATAACGATGCACAAAACGCATAATTTTAATATTTAATTGGATGAAAATCCTTTCATTTCTTAAAAAAAATAAATTAGAACCATTACCAAATAAATTATAGGAAAAGAAAGTTCAATATCCAGAAAAAATTAAATCTATTTAAATATTTTAAAAATCCTTTCAGTTAACTTTTTCACAAATCAATCCTGTCATAAACAGCTAAAAAGTTATAAACCTTTTTAATTTCACGGGGAATTTATAATGACACCTCTAACTTTCTCTCTCTCGTATATATATATATATATATATATATATATATATATATATATATAAACGAGGCTCTGAATTTTGTACACAAATATGGCGTCAGATTGATTGATGAACTCGTGTGTATCTTCTGTATTTTTGTATCCTTTTGACAGTGTAAATGCAATGTTTACATCTCTGAAGAATATTATTTAATTGTAAAATTCAGACTGTTTGCTTGTATAGTTATTTTCAAGATGAAACAGCTGTAAGATTAAAATAAATAATTAATTTGACATTGTTTGGAATTGTCGAAATTGCAAATACTTTATATTTTAAATACAATATTTTGCCATAATACCACTGGTTTCACGAAGAAAACCATGGACTGATGATGCCTCGATCTTAAGTTATGACTGAAGACTGAAGCGCCATTGAAGCTTTAGTATTATGACGAAATACTTGTATTTAAATTAAAAAAATATATAGTATGCTCTTACAATAGTAATTTATCACTCTGGTCAATTTTTCTACAAATACCCATCTCTCTCTTTCTCTCTCATATATATATATATATATATATATATATATATATATATATATATATATACATATGTAAGGCAAATGTTATTCAATAAGTTTTTTGTGGCTTTTTTTATTTTTCTAATTTACTGAATAATCTGTTTGGTATTCCTATCGAATTGGTATATAATAGCATTTGCCTTAATGAAAATATGCTGCCTGAATACACACACATATATATAGTCATCCACAGACAGACTGTTTCGCTGTATCACAGCTCTTCAGTGTGGCTAGAAAATTAAGTATCTGAAGCCTTGATTGAAACTTGACTGTCTAGTCGACAGTTGGCGCTCCTAATCATTCGTCTGCAGTCACCTACCGTGAGTAAGCAAAATTTCAATGTTTATATAAACACTGTCAATTGCCGAAGAGTGCTCCATTTGTTTACACAAAGAATTTACGCTGATAGCAGATTTCACTTACCAGAGTGCTTAACGCAAGAGAGGGGAATATGCAGAAAGAGAGAGAGAGAAAAAGAGAGAGAGAGAGCAAAAGAGAGAGAGAGAGAGAGCAAAAGAGAGAGAGAGAGAGCAAAAGAGAGAGAGGAGTGCATGTCATGTAAATTTGTACTAAAATATTGCATGCTTAATTCTAGAATGTTAAAAGTTTTAAATAATATTCTTGCTAAAATATGTTTGCTCTTTTAATATCTTCGACAAACACTTGATGTTGACAAGGCATCACTGCTACGATAAAGAATAAAATCAAAATTTGGTTATTTTAACCGATTTCAAAAAGTAAATGACAACTCGCTTCAATGATAGAAAAACGAAATAATAATCCCTTTCAGTTTCAAGTGAAGAAAAAGGGTATAACTTGATAATTGGACCTCGAGATTAATTATCACTTTACATTATTATTTTTCCACATGATTTAAAGACAATATTTTCTAGAAATTAATACAAAAACTATCAATGAGTATGCAGAACTGGGTTTCAATCTGTAATCAATTAAAAAAAAAAGAACTTGTAAAACAGTCAATTAAAAAAGAACTTGTAAAACAGTCAATTAAAAAAGAACTTGTAAAACAGTCAATTAAAAAAGAACTTGTAAAACAGTCAATTAAAAAAGAACTTGTAAAACAGTCAATTAAAAAAGAACTTGTGTTTTACAAGTCAATTAAAAAAGAACTTGTGTTTTACAAGTCAATTAAAAAAGAACTTGTGTTTTACAAGTCAATTAAAAAAGAACTTTTAAAACAGTCAATTAAAAAACAAACTTTTAAAACAGTCAATTAAAAAAAATTGTCAATTAAAAGCTTTAAAAATACATTATTTACATTTTAACAGAAAAATTATTATCAAATTGACAAGTAAATAAATAAAAAGATAAAAAGATAAAAGATAAGAGAGTGAAGGCAGCAAGACTGAGGAAAAGGCAAGAGATGAGTTTCGACTTAAAAACTAAAAGTATTATTGTATGCAATACACAGTAGTTGAAATTTTGGAATAAAAATTTAGGTACACTATTGCACCTAGACAACATTTTTATTTAATAACAATTTATTTATGCGGGACAACAACTTGTATTTTTTAATTTGTTACCGTTTATATATATATATAAACCATATCAGCAGTTCATGTTTAAGAAACCACAAAAGGGTTACTTGTTTAGATGTAATAAGCCACTTCTTTAGATGTAATAAGTGCATATGTTATATACTTGACATTTCCGATTAGCTAAATGCATATGGAAGAAATATTTGTCTAAGTAGAAAAAAAAACACAAGAAAAATCCATTGTAAACATGAAAAAAAATGAGAAAAATTCGCCAGAGAAATAGCAATTAAATTAAAAGCTAATTCCATTTAGTCGCATTTTAAAATTGGTGACGCAATCCAAAATGTTTTCTGTATACGATTTTTTAAAAATTGTGTTTTTGAAAAATTTTGTTCTAAATTTTTTTTTTTGTTTTGAATTTGTTCGTTCGGTGTCATCATCAAACTTGTGTACTTCATAAATTATGTTAATGTTGATGATGATAAAAAATTTCAAACCAAAACACAAGTTTCTCGCATCTACCCTCAAACCCATTAAATCACAGTGAACAAAAATAGAATAACAAACAAAATGAAACCATCTTTTTTAAAAACACGTCCATGAAGGCATTTCAGCAATTATTTTATAGATTAGTTAAAGAGTTTGTATCGTCCATCTTCATCTTTTTCTTTCTTTAAAGTCCAATATCTTTTTTGCCATTGAAAAACCAAAACAACAAGTGGAATGGCACAAAGAGCACAAATACCAGCTAAAACGTAGGCCACGTCCAGTAGACTTGAATCATCAGGTGCCATCGTATGGAATAAACAAGAACTTGTATTCACTAAAAAAGAAAAAAACGATGTTAAATAAACATTAGAAAACAGTTTCAAAAGTTGAGGAATAAATTTGGAAATATAATCATCATATCTGGCTTAATCATGAGACAATTTACATTTTTGTCCCAATCCAGCGTGCACCTTTTTTGGGGGAACTGGATTTTCCCAAGATTAAAAACCGACCTTGTCTAACTCTGTCTTCATGGGGAAGCTAGTAAATAGAAACTGTTATAAAGGTTAAGGATTGCATCAAGAGTCAGATACTTTCTGGAGCGTAAAATGATTCAACTATTTTTCCAGCAACTTTGATTTTGAGAAGTGTGTGAGTGATAGAAATGCGTGGGTGTGTAAGTGCGCGTGTGTGGGGAGACACAATCAGCAGCAGCAGCGTTTTGGCATGTGTGGCATCAATATGGCAACTACTCAGCTTAGAGTGAAGGTTACATATAAAAAGATAATCGACTTTTGAATGACGAAGGAAACGTTAATCTTCTAAAAATAGTCATGTACGTTTAACCAAAATTTTGGACAAATAAAAATGCTGGTATTTTCACTTTATTTGAAATCAATTTACACAAGTTTGATATTTTTGTACTCGAGAAAAAAATGTCTTTTTTCTTTTAAAATGAATATTGATTGGTTAAAAACCATAAAATGGTTTTAAAACGTGAATTCATGTCTGTAATAGAAGATCATGAGACGGTTTTGCAACTGAGGTTTCTAACAAATGTATAAAACGAAAAGAACATTAAGCCATTCAATAAGTAAATGAAATTAAATCTGTATAAAGCCCATAAGATAAAGCACAAATTCTTTCAGTTAACAAAACAAATGTTGAAAACACAAAACATCATGGCGTACCCCACGCTTTTGAAAGAAGACCCCTAGTCCACCCGACACTTTCGAAAGAAGACCCCTGGCTCACCCGCCGCTTTCGAAAGAAGACCCCTGGCTCACCCGCCGCTTTCGAAAGAAGACCCCTGGCTCACCCGCCGCTTTCGAAAGAAGACCCCTGGCTCATTCGCCACTTTCGAAAGAAGACCCCTGGCTCACTCGCCACTTTCGAAAGAAGACCCCTGGCTCACTCGCCACATTCGAAAGAAGACCCCTGGCTCACTCGCCACATTCGAAAGAAGACCCCTGGCTCATTCGCCACTTTCGAAAGAAGACCCCTAGCTCATTCGCCACATTCGAAAGAAGACCCCTGGCTCACTCGCCAATTTCGAAAGAAGACCCCTGGCTCACCGCTTTTGAAATGAGATACCTGGCTCACCCGATGCTTTTAAATGAAATGCTGAGTGTATCGAATGCTCTGGTGCACTAAGCGTTTGTAAATCAAACAGATTGTTGGGTGCACCAACCCAACAATCTCAAATGAAATGCCTAGTGCAGCCAACAATTTAAAAATGAAACGCTTAGCGCATCTAACACTTTTAAATGAATCACCTATATTATGCTATGGAAACAAAATGAACACCATTTAATAATGAATGGACGTATTTTTACTTTATGAGAATGACTTTCTAATACATTAAATTGGTATTAGTAATAAATGCCATTAAAATAATTGCAGTATCTTTAAAAAAGAGAAACAAGTCTATATTTTAATGAAGCTTCTCTTTTGGTAATACTAGAATATCTAGCTAACTACTTGTGATCTACCCTATTTCGTCACTGTATGAATAGAGTCATTATGACGATTCAGTAGAAGTGAGGAAGCAGCCTCTGTCAACAATTAATCCATTTTCTTGTTAATTACCTTCTGTCCGTGTTATTTTTTTCAGCCCTTTAATGCCAGAACACTTCTTGCCAGAAAATCTATAAAAGTTCAAAGTGTATGTTGAACTTACCTTTGCTTGGAAATGGACCTTCAATTTTTGATTTTATAGTTTGGACATTTGCCGCATGGCAGGTCGTTTCAGCAAAGCCAATTGATTTGTTGGCTCTGTCAAATATGATGTAATAGCCCTCCATAACGACTGCACCTATAACTGTACCTGAAAGGGGAAAAATATGCTCATGTAGCATCGAACAGGTGATTTAGAAACGAGAGTTTTTAACAAGCGTTAATCACTTGATATTGTTAAATGAGATCTTATTTTATGAATTACTTGCATAATGAAGTTTTAAACATTTTTTTAAAAACTTTAAATGCTGAAAAAATTTTAAACTGTTAAAATAGAATTTTTTTAAGATGCTATTAATTCAAAATTTACCAATAACGAAATTTAAAACGGGTCCAGAGATAGGTTAGTTTGGAAATCAATTTTTAAAAGCTATCAAACGCACGCCAGCATGTAAAACGATGGTGGTAGTGTGTGTGGTGTTTCTGTCCGGGGATGCGATTGAAACAACTATACTAAGATCAAACAATTGTTCTCAAGTCAAATTTTATGATGATTCCAATGATGGTATCTTGTATTAGTTTTTTTTTTTTTTTTTTTTTTTTTTAAATCATGGGGTCGGTATCCATGTCGGACATGCATACACAAAAAAAACAGGACGTTTTAATTTATTTTATTTGTAACTTGAAAATTGACAATTATAGAAATTAAAAAATAAAAATGGTAATATGGGGTTCTGGGCTGGAAACATGAGTACACAGGATTCTCATTGATTCCAGGGGAATGATGGGCAGGAGAGGGGCAGCTAATTAGAACACAAAAACATCATACACTCCTTGACTAATTTATAAAATCTTCTAAAGTATCTCAGAATCAGAGTTACAACTCACATTCTACAATATAATCCTTTTTAAGGGTTCTGACAAGATTTTAATGTTTCTATTGCCATAACAGAACACAAAATACTTTTAGATTTTTTAATTTCTTTCAAAATTAAATGAAGTTTTAAAATACTTTTTCAGTGGTCATTTTAAAAATATTTTTATCAAGAATTATAAAAGAAACTCGAAATGCATTAAAAATACATAAATGCTTATTCCTAATTTAAAAAGAAAAAAAAGTGACTTTATTTCTTAAAAAAAAAAAAATTAAAAAAAAAAAAAAAAAAATGGCCGGTGAGAGCTACAGAACTTCACAGACCGGAAGTCTTTGATTATTACTGTCCATGTCAGATTTACCAAGTTTGCCTTAAATACAACTATCCTTGCATGGTGCAGAATCAGCAAGCTTTTCTCGCAAGGTGTCTTTATTGGTCGAGTCACGTTCTTCAGCGTCCACAATGTGAATTCATCAGAAAAGCCATAGATCTGGTTCCACTTTGGGGTTGGAAGAAATGGTGTGGTTGCCAACTCAAAACGTGGCTCAGAGCGGTGAAGCAGGAGGCAGAACTGATTATCGTTCCACGCATCTACAGTGGTCGCTGGTGGAATCAAGACTGACTGTCGCTCGTCTCAACATTGGCAATGGACTGTACTACTTGGTCAGCTTTCATTCGGGATGCAGTGAATTCATTTGAAGGAACCGACTTAGGGTGAATGCCGTCATAGTTTAAAAGTATGTTTAAAAAACAAAACAAAATTAGCAGATTATTATTTTACAACTTTTATACAGTGTGAATAAGAAATAAATATTTTGATGGTGAATGGATAACAAGCAAACAAATAAATAGTAAAGAATTTGATCGGCATACATCATTTGAATAAACTTAGAATCAGTGTTCATGCATTCTCAGTAGAATTTGATCGGCATACATCATTTGAATAAACTTAGAATCAGTGTTCATGCATTCTCAGTAGAATTTGATCGGCATACATCATTTGAATAAACTTAGAATCAGTGTTCATGCATTCTCAGTAGAATTTGATCGGCATACATCATTTGAATAAACTTAGAATCAGTGTTCATGCATTCTCAGTAGAATTTGATCGGCATACATCATTTGAATAAACTTAGAATCAGTGTTCATGCATTCTCAGTAGAATTTGATCGGCATACATCATTTGAATAAACTTAGAATCAGTGTTCATGCATTCTCAGTAGAATTTGATCGGCATACATCATTTGAATAAACTTAGAATCAGTGTTCATGCATTCTCAGTAGAATTTGATCGGCATACATCATTTGAATAAACTTAGAATCAGTGTTCATGCATTCTCAGTAGAATCCAAACAGATTAAACAGTCATCTAAATAAGAAAGTAAGAAAATTCTGTCACAAAACATTAGTTTAGGTCGATTTTCAACTTTCTTTGAATATCAAATATGTTCATGCGAAGAAAGTTGGTATTGGTACAGCGAGTACTGGCACGAAAAACTAGATTTTTTAGCAATTAGTTTTATAGATAGTCTAAAAGAAACATTAGAAAAGGAATGGCAATAATATTTTTTTTAAATAATCTCAACATTTTCGGGTATTTTCAATACACATTTTAGACACATATCCAGGGCTAGAGTAGCAATCAATACACTAATTTTCAGGAACTAAATCCTTGTAGTTTCAAAGATATTTACATTTATGCAAAAATAAAATATAAACTTAATTGTCATTTTTAGAGTCATGCCTATTTTTTATAAAATAACTTTCACATATTGGAGTATTCTAAACTTAAGTATAATGCATTGTTTTTCATTGTATACCTAAACAAACAAAGAGAGAGAGAAAGAGAGAGAGAGAGAAAGAGAGAGAAAGAGAGAGAGAAGGGGGAAACAGACAACATCACATGTATTGATACGAAAATATTTACATTCAACAGGGAGATATTCAAGACTAGATGGCTTTGTATGCAAACCTATTATATGCTGGACAGTCACAACCGAGGTGATTCATTCAAGTTTTTCATATAATGTGACTCGGTCAAGAATATCCTGGCTGATAAGTAAGCTGACCAATTTTGTTGCTAGCTAAAGAAGAGAGTTTTAGAAAAATAATTTTAAAAAATTAGTGAACCAACTGAATGGGTCAACAGCCTGGTATATGTTTGAAAATGCTTAGACTCTAAAGATGATAAGAGAGAAAGCATGTGATTCTACCACAAGACTCTTACAATGGAGGAACTTGCACACAAGCTTTCTGGTACAAAATATTTCTCAAATCACAAATAGACATCACAAATAAAGTATTGATATGAAAACAGACATTCAACGGAGATATTCAGGATTAATGCCGCAATAAATAAACCAGTTTTTCATAAACTCAGTCCTTGTAGTTTCGAATATATTTACATTTATAGGAAAATGTTTAAAACAAGGATTTTCCAGTGTTTTTTTATTAGACAATCTTTAAAACTAATCGTTTAAAAATTGATGCAAGTAAAAATCTAGTTTTAGTGTCAGTATTTAGCAATACCCAATTTTTTCCACATGAACATATTCCGTATTCAAAAAAAAAAACAAAGTTAAAAATCGACTTACCCTACTAAACATATTCATACCTGAATCAGATCCCGCAATGGCAAACTTGAAACAGTCTCCATCATTTAACATGGAGTTAGAAGCATCTCCTACAGCTCGCAAATATTGCTGGAAAAAAAGAAAATTCCCTATTTGTATAATGATGTGCACAAATAAAACAACAACGTTGTAATGAAAAAAACATTGTAATGCTCTAGTTTCATAGTTATTCCGGAAAATCTAAGAGATGATTCAGATATATATATATAATGAGATTTAAATTTTACTACAGTTTTAGAAGCGCCGTTATAATGATAACTTTGAAATGTAAGAATCAGTTAACATGACGCGAGATTCTGGATATAAAAAAAAAAAAAAATGATTTAATAAATATTTCATTTCAAAATCTCGCGTCATGTTAACTGATTCTTACATTTCAAAGTTATCATTATAACGGCGCTTCTAAAACTGTAGTAAAATTTAAATCTCATTATCACACATGCGTTTCAGTGCGCTTATACTACAAATCGGACATATAAAAAAAAAACACTATCTTCATAACACCTGGAGATCGATCTTCGACCAAGCCATAAGACTTCGACTATGAAAAAAAAGAAGAAAAGAAAAGGAAAATATTGTCTGTCCCATGAAGAAGGTTTATAAAACCGAAAATTTGGATATAAAAAAAAAAATGATTTAATAAATATTTCATTTCAAAATCTCGCGTCATGTTAACTGATTCTTACATTTCAAAGTTATATATATATATATTTTTTGACACAGTTACCATACAGAGACAGTTAGAATACAGAAAAGAACATGGATGTTTTACAGGCATGCTCCAACAGACCAAATGTGTGGTGGTTACCATGGCAGATGGCAGTTTGGGGCAACAGTCTCATTAGTTGACAACTGGGGTCACATATGGAGGCGTAAGGGACTACCTTAATTAGGGGCCAGATTTATAGGGGTATCCAAAGTGGGGAGTTGTGTAGCAAGATATTTGTTCACATTACATTTAAATTTCTGCATGTCGGTACAGTCAGGGAAACAGGGAGAGATTTCCAAAGGCAAGTGGTTCGAGAAAAGAAGCTATTAGCAGAAGAAAGTTTTCCGGCGTCTGTGGGCCTCTACGGTGAAGGGATGGGATTTTGCTACTGGTCGGATTGGTCGGGGGTATGTACGTTGAAGGTGTACAAGTACAGTAATTTCGTCGGAGCACATTCCGTTTAAGTACTTGCAATGCAACATAGTGGCGATTCGACAGGGCTGAAACTTGGTAGACAGTGTGGCACCTATTAGGTTAGAGACTCTTTTTTGGGGACCTTGTCGAAAAGGGAGAGACTAGTAGTTAGTGGACCAGCCTAGATGTAGCAACAATACTCCATGCATGGCTTTGTAGAAACATAGGATGCTGGCAGGTGTGAGGCGTTTTCTCGCCCTGTAAAGGGAGTTTATCCTCTTTGCAGCAGACTTAGCAATATCTTCTATGTATTTATTCCAATTCATGTTGCTGTGAGCGGAGTCTCAGATACCGAAAGTTTTTAGCTGGGGGATAGACAGAGCAGCCACCCCATTAAACTCCTGCTTCAATCATTAGGACAAGTTTTACTATTGCTGTCAAAGGTGAGACATTGCCTAGTATTGCTCATCCCAGAGTCTGGGATACTCGCAGCACCCAAAATAACAAAACTAGATAAACACAAACATAACAGTATAATATTGCTGCACATCCAAGAAAATCAGACATGAGGAAGAAATAATATTCTATTTTCCAGCCTCCATTTTTCAATATGGAGCTAAGTTTTTATTTTAATTTATTTTTTAATAACATTAAACACCACCATTTATATAAGTTTACTGTTTTTACTACTTTATAATATTGTTGCAATTGAGTGCCTAGAATTTTAGAAAAGTTTATTAACATCGATTTAAATCAAAATGTCATTATTTCATGAATTCCACTCTCTGAAATATGAAATCAAAACCAGCACAAAAACTCACATGAGGGGAGATAACCAAATGAAATACTGAATTGTTGCCAGTGACTAAAGCAATTGTAATTGGAGGAAAGCTACGGAATGGCACGTCAGAATTCTCCCAGCAAAGCATATCTTCCCCTTTCCAGAAAATATCGGGCGGTCGTTGATTTACCACCTGAAAAACAAAAAAATATGGATTAAAAATAGAAAAATGCTAAAATAACTACACGCAGAGAAGGAAAAAATGCTTCAAAAGATATTTTAATATATCTATCTATCTATCTATCTATATATGGCTAAGTTTGTGTATATGTTTATTTATTTGTATGTACAGAATTCACTCGTAAAATAATTAACCAAACACAGCTGCTAGGCGTTCAAATGTGGGATATATTTAATTCAACTTAGTTTTATGTAAAGGGGGTAAAAGAGGGAAAGAAGCAAATGGGAGAAGTCAGATATCTTCAATTTTTGTGAAATTTTAACAATAGATATTAGGCATCAATTAATAAATATTCCCCAAATTTCAGTTCAAGGGAAATCACCCTGATAATTCTTCCATTCAATAATGAACTTCATCTTGTACACACGCACTCATTTTTACACATTAATATTCTATTCTTGTCCTTTCTCTCCACACACACACACTTTCATATTTTGACACAATGGCTGGCTGACATGACATGTTTTCAGACCATAAATCCTAAATATGGATACATATGTTTATATCTAGTTGCCAACTTCCAGAACAGTCTTTCTTTCTCCAACATGGTAAATTAAAGGAAGAAAGTTGCATCTAATTTTCTCTCACTTCATTCTGCATATATTTTCTCCCTCTCTAACCCACATATGGATGTGTTTCTTTTATCACTAGTTTCTCTTATTTTTTAACTTATTCATATTGGAACATGTTTTATCCAAATGAATAACAGCTTTTTTGTAAACATTTTACCAAAATGTCATAGGAATTGAATAAAGCATTTTGCATATAAACGAGTTTTTCCGATCATTATTTATATGTCAGATATTTTCCCTATCTTTATATATTGAAAAACTTGACTGAAAATTGGGGTGTAGGTTATATTTAATGGAAATCTCAGACATAATATTTCCTCTACTTTTAAATCATGAGATACACAACAATCTTAACCCTTTGAAACAGAAAACTTGTGCAAACAATGCAGGCCAAAGTTCATCATCATCATCATCATCATATTTGGTTTAATGTCCGTTTTACGTGCTTTAAGAAATTGACTTCCAAAGTAACCTACCTTTGGTCAAGTCTTTATTTATTCCTCTTTCCATCAGTTCCATTTTTATCACTTCCACCCATGTTTTCCTTGGCCCTTACCATGTGAACTAGACCTGCTACCTTACATCTACTAACCCAAGAACTCTCATCCATTCTTTCAACGACGTAGCCATACCATCGAAATCTACTCTTTTGCACACATCTCCTTATACCGCCCAGATTTAATCTTACTCTGAGGTCATCAGTTCAATAAAAAAGGTTCTGTAGTTTGCTATTCTGTTAGGTAATAAATTTCAGATTATTTAATGCTGAATCAAGTCATTTTGATAAAAGTCTGTACGCTTAAAATTCTTAATATCTTCAAATATAACACAATGATAGCATACTCGTTCCAATTGATTGAAAATAGGATTTCCGCACAGAGGGAAGGGGCAGTTGTTCCATTGTGACAACACGTGTGGATTAGTAGGTTGTACTGAAGTACTTTCTAAAGGCCTCTTCATGGCTGTATTTTCTTTTTTTTTTTGCAGGGAAGTTTTGCCATCCTCCCACACACACTGCTTCGTATTCCAAATGGTAACCGATCTTGTACTGGCCAAGCTCAACGTTGCTTAACTTTGGTGATCTAATGAGAACCTGTGTGTCAACGTGATTATACAAAATGTAAAAGTATGTCTGTCTTCGGATGCAGTTTCATGTCTATTTAACCCATAGAAGGGACCCTGACAGGTATTACCACTACCGGTCAGAGTGGACCTGAGCCTAATGGCAAATAAACGTCAATTCCACACTTCCCAAATCTGCCAAATTGAAGCCTTACTATCGAATGCAGTTTAGTATCATACTAACAACACTAATAAGTGGTTTGGAATTATCCATGTGGAATTCTTTTGACTCCAAATAGCGGACATGTTATAGGTAGTCGGCTCAATCTGTTTTTATTTATTTATTTTTTTCACTGATGGGTCACCACTTATCAAGGCCTGGGGGCCACTCGAGGACAAGAGTTAACGAGATCTGTTGGACGATGATCGCCCCCACATAATGATAGCAGCAGTATCGTTTCTGTCTTTCTCTTGGTTCTATAATTAAAAAACGAACACTAACAACATTCTTGCTCTATGGCATCATGTTCTTTCATTATTTTATTGCTCTACAGCATACTATAAAATTACATACATATCACATAAGCTTCTCTGCACACCCACTCTCGGGGATAGAGCTTAAACAAAGACGTCCGAATACGATTAGCACACCAATGAAAGAGAAAAATTTGGATTTTACGTCTACACCGTTCTATCTTGACACATTAACTCTAATTCTTATTTCTAGTGGGATTTTCCGTTTTTCGTTAATCTTACTTTATGTAGAAAATTCCGTTTTTAACACACCCATGACAAATATTGCTACAATAGCCAGGACAGAATAATAAGTTTTAAAAAATATACATATAGCAGCCAATAAATAGATAACATGAGTTTCTTGCACAGATTATTAGCTGTCCTAAATGGTCCTCATTTTAAAAGAATTAAGTCAACATTTTTATGGTGTTCTTTTTTCTTTTTTGTGTTATATAAAAAGAAAAAAATACTTCCATTAGGCAATTTTGATAAAACAAAACTCAGTATAGAAAAAAAATGCTTGTCTGAAAAAGATTTTGCAGCCAGAATAACCATAACCCAACCATAATCCAAGAACCAAGTCTCACCAGTAAGAAAACAAAAAGTAATATTTTAAATACAATATATACATACCTATGGTGAAAAAAAAGCCAATCAAAAGTAAACAAAATCAAAAATGCCACACCGTCAATGTTTTGAAAGAAAATAGGTAAAGCAAAGCACCAAAAAGTGTCAGAAAGAATATTATCAGATACATTATGTCAATTGATGGAAGATCCAATCATAGTTTAAGAAGTAAGTCATGTGATTAATCACATGACTTAAATAATCAATATTTTTCCACATTATAATTTGTTTAGTGCAAACATAAAAAAGGCTAGCTTTGTATATTATCAAGCATTCATAATATTAAATATTTGGTAAAAGTTTACTGTTGTGAAGTTGTATAGTTACCTAATCAGTTGCTAGTGTACTTTCACTGCTAGCTATACTAAAGGGGAGACTTGTATAATCCAACTCCAGATCCTCATTTTGACCTGCTTGATCTTACATTGTTTCATCTTCTGACGTGTCATTCTGTACAGGTTGTTCTAATAACCCAATAACAGGAGTTGTAGCGATTTGTTCATTTTGTTCTTCGTATTTACCCTGGGACCTTATTTGATTTGCATGGGTCAACACACTGTTCTCATTTTCTCTATTTATAATAGCTGTACTTTGGCCTTTTTGCACGATAAATTCTGTCCTTTTTGGATTTGATTCTTCGTTCTTTTTGTATCAGATTTTTTCATTTTAAGAATACGACATAGTTAACGGAGCTCTAATTTGTCTTCCCATTAAAGCTAATGGACTTTCTAATCTTCCCGCGTGTGATATTGTTTGATAGCTTAAAAGAAACCTTGGTAGAAAAACTTCTATTTTTTCTTTTTGCTGAGAACATGCTTTTTGTCCCATTTTTACAGTCTGCACCATTCTTTCCACCAATGAATTTGATTGCGGTTGATATGGTGGTGTCTTATACGGTTTACATCCTATTTTTTAAAATTAAGACCTTCATCACACACAAAACTGGAGCATTGTCAGATACCAGAGTTTTTGGGATACCCATTCTAGAGAATATGACCTTTAGCATCAGTTTTATACTAGAACTTTTCTTGTCTGGCACACAGACTACTTCAGGCTGAAAAAGAGTCTACTAATATTAACAAGAATCCCACTCCAGAAATGTACGCATGATCCATATGCACATGCCTCTATGGCTCTACTTCTCTGGGTCATGAATGTAAAGTATTCTGTGTAAAATTTCTTCAGTCTCTACATATTTTGTATCTTTTTATATATTCTTCGATACATTGTGAATATCCCAGCCACTATGCTTCTAGTTTTATTATTTTTTGTGTGGCCGTTACTCCAGTGTATATCATCATGTACACTTTTTATCACCAAATTTCTTTGTGTTTCTGGGGGAATTACCAGATCTCCATTACAAATCACTCCATTTTCTATCATTAATTTATACCTTATTTCTTTGTAAGGTCTCTCTGCCTTAAAACAATTTCCCGATATATTTTTTCTTATTCTCGATGTTATCCTACTTAGTACTGGATCATGTCTAGTTTCCATAGCCATTCTATCTAAAGAGAAAACATCAGTCTCTACCCAATGTAAGAATGTATCTTCAAATTCTTCTTCTGTTTTATCTTTTGACTCCTTGTAAAATCGCAACCTTGATAGTGCATCTATGTGTGGAATTGAATTTCCTTTGACATATTCTATAGCAAAGTCAAATGCCATTAACTTTATTGCCCACCTTAATATTCTCGATGTTGTAAGTTTGGGTAATTCTTTTCTTGGATTGAAGATAAATTCCAGTGGTCTCTGATCACTTTTCAAAGGAAATGTTTTTCCAATTAGAAATTGTCTAGCCCTGGTGGTGCACCATACAATGGTGAATGCTTCTTTCTCTATATTTGAATAATTAAATTCAGTGTTAGTCTTTTTGATAAATACATTATTGGATATCCTTCTTGTGATAATATACCAGATATCGAATGTTCACTTGCATCTGTGGTTAACGTAATGTCCTTTTTGGGATCAAAAATTTTTACTACTGGTTTCTTTGACATAACTAATTTCAATTTCCCAAAAGCTTTTTGTTGTATTTCTGACCAAATAAATTCTGCATTCTTTTTTCTTAAATTTGCAAACAGTTCAGTCAAGTCTGTATATTTTGATAAATATAACCTGTAGAAATTGACCAATCCCAAAAAGATTCAAGTTCTTTTTTGTTTGTAAGTATTGATAATTTTAATATTTTTTCTATTAAGGCTTGATCTGGTGATATACCTTCTTTTGAAATGAAATACCCTAAAAATGATATATAACTACTATTGTTTACGCATTTTTTTTTTCATTTATAGTCATTCCCGCATTTCTTAATTTGTTCAAGACGATATCGGTTTTCTTTTTTAATTCAATTTCATTATTTGCTCCTATGCAAATATCGTCTTGGTAACAGACCATATTTTTTATATCTTCTCCTAAAACCTGGCGTTTTGAAATATGGCGCTTGCTGTTTTTATTCCATATGGCATTCTTTTCTATTTTAGCAACCTTATTGGCATATTTATTGTTGTTACTTCTTTGAAATTATCATCTATTGGAATTTGGTGGTATGCCGTTTTCAAATCTATTTTTTTAAAAATGCTCATTCCTGCCAGCGCATGTAATGCAACCTCCACATTAGGTATAGGATATGAATCCGATCAAACTTTGTGGTTTGCACCTATTTTATAATCTCCACATATACGTATGTCTCTGTCTGACTTTCTCAAAACTACAATGAGGGATGCCCACTTGCAACCCCCAGATGAAACATGTTCAATAAGGTCCTGTTCAATTAATTTTCGTAGTTTTTCTACTACTAATGCCAGCAAATGTACTGGTAATTTTTGTGCTTCATAATAAGAGGGTGTAACATTTTCTTTTAATTTTAAACTAGCTTTGTAGTTTTTCAATTTTCCAGTTTTTTCCATTTTTATCTCATTAATTAGTTTGGTAGAATTTATTTTAAGCACATCGTTTCCCAGGAGTCTGTGGTTCTTTTTACAATTTGTGACAATTATAGGTATTATTTCGAATTTGTCTTTTAACTCTAAGGAACCTTCAAAGTATCCTAAAGTTTTTATGACCGATCCATCAAATTTGCATAGTTGTACACTGCTCTTTCGTAAAGTCAACTTTCCAATGAATTCCCAGAAATTTTTTGGTTTAAGCATTACCTCACTGCCGGTATCCATTTGCATATCCAAATCAACATTGTTCATTTTTATTTTTAATATAATATCTTTTTTCTTTTGTTCAATTTTTTCAACATTCTTACTTTTGTTTTTTTAATGTAAAGACTTCCCTATTGGTTTCATTTTCTTCAACTCTTTCGACGTTTTTCTTTTTGAACTTGCATACTGCTTGAAAATAGTTAATTCTTAAGCAATTTGTACAAATTTTTCCAAATGCTGGGCATTTTTCCCTTTTTATTTCGTGCTCACGTTCACAATACAACATTTTTTTTCTTTTTTAACATGTATGTATCGGCAACTATTTGTTCGCCGGGTTGACTTTTATGATCGTTGTATTTCTGTATTAATTCTTGTTGCTGTATAAAGTCTATGTAAGTCTTTAAGGACATGTTTCCTATTTGTAGCTGTTCCATTATTTTATTCCTGTGTGATGCATTGCACATACCTTCAATTAATCTTAATTGAATTAAATCTTCTTCGATGGTCTGTTCTTCTTGTCCGAGTTTTTCAAACTGACAATATCTACTCGCATTTCGTAGACAGTGTAGATATTTGGTGATTGGTTCATCAATTTCTTGTTTCATTGACGTAAACTTTGTTCTTTTTGCCACGACTAACCTTTTCTTAGGTCTCATATTTTCTTTTATGATCCGACTTATTCTTCAAGTCAGGTCTTCTAGGTTCATGGGATACACCATGGTTGAGACTTTCATGATGGCCTCGCATCCAGCTGTAGCCAAAAATAAATCTGTTATTTTATTTTCTCCTCCCGTTTCCTTGTTGTCTTTTAACTTTTTAGTCCTTGCACTTGCAGCGAAGCATCTTATCCATATGTCCACAAAGTCAGGGTCCTCGAGAGACAATTGGGATCTTATCGGTGACGCCATTGTTGTGAAGTTGTAAATTTACCTATTCAGTTGCTAGTGTACTTTCACTGCTAGCTATACTTAAGGAAAGACTTATATAGTAATCTACTTCTACTTATGCTAATTATGCATATCAATTAGCCAATATCACCACATTTACCCTTTGCTTCCATGCTTTTAACGGAAAATAAAAATGAGATTCTATTTTTTTTTGTGCATGTGATTACATGTCTACACCCTGGAAATACCTGGAAAAATTAATAAAAAATTAATAAAATAAAATATTTTTAAGAGTTCACTTTACTATATAATTATATAGTAAAATGATCATCCACTTCCTGACCAGAAAGCATTATTGATTTTATATAGAGAGGGAGTGTTCACTTAACTATATAAATTTAAAATAAAATTATAGCCCAGTTTTGACCAAATAATACAGGACAGAATGAATAACCATTTTTTAATGTTCCAAAACGGTCGCCACTTTTTTTAAATACAAAAAAAAGTTTTTTTGTTCTGTTCTATACTGAATTATATACTGAAGAATTGAGCGATCATTTTATGTTAAATCAATATGATAAAGTGAACTTGCCACTCTAAAATCTAAAATATTTTATTTATATTTATTATTTCAAGGTATTTCCGGATATTGACATGCAATCACATGACAAAAATAGAATATTGCTACCACCACTACAAAGAACTTTTTCTGCGGAATTTCTATAAACAGAGTTTCTTTCTAAGAATTTCAAATTTGTGCAAACACATTGTCACAAGATTGCTTCCCTGAGTCATTAACCCTTATCCTCTAGTGGCCCCTAGCCTGGATCAGTGGTGACTAATGAGAAAAAAATTGAATCTCATTTTTCTTTCTCTGTTGACAGCGTGGAGGCAAAGGCTAAAACTTTACTTAATGGTTTCTCTATCGAACAACAGAATTGCAATCAGAACAAATATCTCTTCCAACTGAACACAAATAGTCTATCAGCTTAAGGCTCAAAGGCCCATCCGTCTCGGACCAACTAACCATCTCTGCCCGTTTTGCTGGAATATATATATAGATATCCAGTCATCTGGGATAGGCCACACAGCAAGACCACTTAAGAATTATCGACTGTTTAATCACTCGACATAAAAACTGACTGATCAAGGTGTCTATTATCTGGAGTTGACATAAATTCTGTACAATTTCAAGTGATCTGCTTTCTCAGCATTAACTTTTGTTTTCAAGAAGCCAAAGATGCTAACCAAGTTCTTGGGTTGTCTCTTCTGAGCTAAATATTTTTCCCCATTTCAGGCCTGCAGTTTGTAGCATGCATCTATGCACCCTTACTAAACATGCAGCATTGTGCATGCATCTATGCACCCTTACTAAACATGTAGCATTGTGCATGTTTACATCCATACTCACAAGATTGTCATCTACTATAGAGAAAATAAATTTGTTCAATTTATTTATTTTTATAAAAAATCGTCGACTTGACTTACTTTCATTTACTTTGAACCTTAACGAGTGTTAAATAAAGATGGTGGGGTCATAAGAACGCTGCTTACTAGTAGCAAGCATTTAGCTGACAATTATTTTTATAGTAAGCAAGTGACTATTTAATTTTTAGAAGATTTAAATATATATACTATTAAAAGTTATGGTGTTTTTGGAGTTTGTTCTACGCAAAGAGAAACGTGATTGGTTGAAAAAAGGAATAGGTGGAGTACACATTACTAAGGTAGTAATAGTTTTTATGATGTAAATACCAGAGTTCGAATCTCATCTAAATCTGAATGCTATTTTTTTAACTGAATAAGTGTCTTATAAATTTAAAGAAATTAACATAACATAAAAAACATTACATAAATATTCTTTTTTAAAACTAAATTACTTTTTTTTGATAATCCACCAAAAAGGTAGGCATAAAGGGTATTTGGCATCAGTTCAACATAATTTCTATTTTTGGGGCCAATAAAAATAATACGCAAATACATTCATCGTAGTTACTTATTCTCTTATGCAAATACTAAGTAGCATATTTTCTTTCCAAGAAGTTTCACAAATATTTTTCTTCGTACTAGCGGTAGAAGCTAGGTAAAGATGGAAATTGACATAATCGAGCACTGAACCAACAACGCTCAAGGTATAAACTAGCTGTCACAATACATAAATTAAACGTTTATTTGATTTATTTTTAAAATATTTACCAACAATTATTTTGACGCTAAGGAGAAAGAGAAGATGGTAGGTAAACAACTGTGAAATTTTCATGTGGTTCTGATTGTGTTGCATTACCTGTTCTTTCAGGGTACTCGGTAAGATCCAACAAGAATGACAAAGAACAGAATGTATATGGAAAAACTTTGGTTTTCTTTATTTCCCATCACCGGATGGTTTATGCCAGCTATGCACACACATATAAAAAAAATCTTTTGACATACTTTTGTCTCATGAAAGTCTTTTTCTTGCTGAGATCACAGACTTGGTTTCCGCTAGAAACTCGTTAATATATACATCCGTTTGGAAAGCAATTTGCTCTGCAATGTCTATCCGAGCGTGAACTGAAGCAATTGTTCCACAACCACTTCCAATTGTCTGTTTGATGAAATACAAGTCAGGGGATTCCTTTACAGTACCAACTTGCTTATCAGTCGCATTTTTAGTCAGCGGACACGAAAGCCTAACAGCAAGACAGGCTTGGGTACCATAGCCAATAAAGCTTCATCAGTACCATAAACATTGGTAAACTCCCATTCTTCCGGTACTTCGATGCTTTGATCACCAAGCGCTCCGGCTCTTCGCGTTTCTGAAACCGCCGCCTTTCAAGTCTCGTTTGCACTGTGGAACCGTCTCCTTTTTTAACAGTTATCAAGTCGCTTTCTTTCTTTCTCGACGTCCCACTCACAATGTACTCGTCCACGATTCATTTTTGCCACTCTTCATTATCTTACAATTGCATCAATAAGAAAATTGTCTGATTACAACTAGCCATGACTGTATTGTTAGATAAATACTGTAATCATAGGCAATAGAATCTCCATGTTAATAAAATTGTGTGACCACTTCTCGTCTATGCATTTCTCGCCTCTACGTGACTCACATATATTATTATTTACTATTAATGACTATTTGCTGAAATCTAAAATGCAGTTACTAAAACAAACTTTAAAAATTCAATTTAAAAATAATTTAATTATGAAATTAAATTGAAAAAAAAATGCATTTCGATTTCTTCATAAAAAATCAGACATTTTTATCTTTTGTTAATAGCAAGAAAAAAAAATGAATTACTTTGTGACATTTCAAAATTTGATAGAAACTTGGAAGCATTTAAACTGTTGAATAGAAAGTTATTTCAGGTATTAAAATTCTTAGTAAATCTTCAGATTCAAAGTTTTGGAAGCTAGTTAATAATTTTATAGAGATTAAAAGATTAATTTAACAAAACTAATTATAGTTTTTTAACAATTTGACTCACAAATTTCATAGCAAAAACTTTAAAAATATTATTTGGTAAAAATAAAATGATTTGGTAAAAAACAATAATTTGGTAAAAGAAATAAAAAATAATAAGTTTGTAAAAAAAACTTTGTTATATAAAAAATAATAATTTGGTATATAAAAAATAATAATTTGGTATATAAAAAAATAATAATCTAGATAAAAAATAATAATTTGGTAAAAAGAAAAAATAATTTGATGCATAAAAATAATTTGGTAAAAAAAATGTAAGTAAAAAGACTCAAACAACATCGGGTAGGTAGAGCTAGTATTTCATAAGTAATCACAATTATGGAGCTACTGTTTCAGATAACAGAAAATAAAAAATGCATCACAAAAATCTAAGCTTTGTGTTATAATTAGCAGATTATGTTAGAGTAGAAAGTGTAATTTAATGAATTAGAGTGAGCAAATAGAATATGCAAATATATAAGCTTTCATACGTTTAGTTGAACATTTTATTTTGGAGGGAAATAAATTTGTATAAAGTCAAGATTCAATTTAGTATTGTACACACATTGTAAAAAAATAACTGAAAACAAAAAGCATTCATCTGAACGAACAGACACAATGTCAAGGTTTATTTTTATATTAAACAAACATTATAATTATCAAATAACTTTTCTGAGATGGAGAGAGAGAGACAGAGAGAGACACAGAGAGAAATTCCCAAATTTAAGGTCACCTTCAACAAAAATTCACCAATTTCAATAAAATGATATATATTTTTATGAGTATTCGCCAATAGCACAAAGAAATGTACTCAGTTTTAAGACATTTCTAACATTATAAAGAAATCAAAGAAACCTGTAAAAATAAGAGTTCCATGCAACTCAGATAAAGCAACAAGATATATATATACTTACACCATAAAAGGTTAGCATGGGAATCTATAGAAATGAAAGATTCAAATTATGAAGCCAGGAAAATAAATAAAAAACACAAAGACCTAAATTTGTTTTTACAGTCTGAATGCAATTGTTTTGCATTGAGTTGGCTTCGTTTTGGACTGATAACAAATTATCAAAGTATGAACTGGCATTTGCTTGACAGATCTATTTGGAATACTAGGCCTTTTGGCTCGGATCAAAGTTTTTTTTTTATGAAACCTATCCTAAGATAACCGCTTTAGAACTAATGTTCCTATTTACTTGCCTCGAGTTAGACACAAGGTCAATTTTTAATGTGGGGTAAATTCATCTCCCCCCAAAAGAGGCACTCTGGATTGGGACAAAAATAAAATTGCCTCAGTCTAGAAGGACTTTAGCGGGTTTCCCTAATGTGATGGACCACTGTTGTCATTGCAATGATAATGTAGAATATGACGCAAACAGGAAAATCTGGATCAAATCATGGAAGCGATCCAGCAACCAGATGCCAGCCATACTAACGAATCGAATATTAGAATATCCTGCTCCTGAAGAGCTACAGACGAAATAATGATGGCCTGAAAAATGAGCCCGGACCACTGAAGGAATTAATTCTGCTAATGGTGGCATTACAGAAGAATAGAAAAGGTTTGTCCTGTCATGGATTACTGGAAGCTCAATGACCATGTAGATATATATATATATATATATATATATACACACACACACACACACACAGTCAACACAGCTTAATGTGGCACCACTGATGATGCGGTCCATTATTAACACTGTGATCACATAAGATAAGGGAGTAGTGACAGGAAGGGTCAGATGGTGCTTTGCAGGACCTGCATCGCACCTATCGACAAATTCACTTTGATAAGTTGTGAAAATTAAAAAGCAGAGGTATTGCCCTACTTGTTTGAAGTTTGGGCTTAACATGGCATCACTGATGATACGGTCCATTATCAACGCTGTGGTCACATAGGATAAAACCATCAATAGGACTATCTCTTTGTACATCAATGACATATTCATTAAATAATGGATGTCATATCTTTAATAATTTGGACTGATGAGTAAGGATCCACAATAAGTCCTGAGTGGCACCTGCATGCTGGGATTGCATGTCTGGGAGGAGTACAGTAAACTTTGCTAGAGATGATGAGGCAAACCTCCTACCAATGCCTGACGTACTTACCTGCTGAAGCATCGTTTCTGCGTTTAAGAAATTGTCCAGGCATCTACTAGTGTTTGGCTGGCTTCGCGTCACAATCACATGTGTGAAGCAACAAACAAAAATGGTAACAATCTACTGAAATGATGAAGGGCTAGGCCCACTTCTGACTCGAATGCTCAATGACATCATCACCAGATTGGCACAGATGGATCTGGTGCATGACGGGTGGTGCATGAATGAACATAATATCACTGTATGAGTTGATGTTGACTACTGGTGTTGTTGTAGAAAGCAGTCGATTCATGGTGGGAAACATCAGCACAAAAGAGGCAACTCAACAAAAGTCAACCTGTCACTACAGTAAAAGGCAACGGTAATCTACTTGCAATCAAACTAGATATGAGTTTATTGCTGGGTTTCTAATACGTTGTCCAAGAAGATAAATGTGTGCACTAAGCTAGCATCAGAAATATTAAGACACTGGGAATTGGCTGCAGAATAAGGACCAACGATAGATGTGGCATTCTACAAATCTCATGCAACTCGGGCCAATCAACTCACCACGGTACCTTAACGATGACTGGATTGATTCCAGAAGGAGAAAGTGTGTGTTGCATCCGTAAAATAGCTGGAGTCCATTTGCATACAAACCTAATCTAATGGACATCCCGCATGAAGCACGCATTATACATTGTGAAACAAGTTACCCCTTAGATTTCTAGGACAGTTATTTGGATGATAGTTAGAAACTGAGGAGTGGCAGATCTGACTCCAGTGCATTGAAAAGCTGGCAGACTAGATGTACGTCAAAATTGGAGCAGAGTTGGAATGGATGTGGTTAATTTTAGAGGCGGGCAATATTCAACATTAATAGACTGCAGTCCGAGGTGATTCTCCATCTGAAGGATCTTGCTATGTCAAGACTGTCAGCATCATCTGGCAGTTTGTGTTTTACGAAAGACACGGTTTGAAAGGGGGATAGTGACAGAGGTCTATAGTCCACATTAAGTCCTTTTCAACAGGATATCACGCCATATCAAGGATGTTCATCCTCTTGTGGAGTAAAGACAATCAGTAGTCACAACAGCACATCCTCAGATTGTAAACATGCACAACAATGCTGCATGTTTAGTGGGGGTGCATAAATGCATGCTACAAACGGCAGGCCTGCAATGGTAAAGATATTTACCTAAGAGAGGAGACCACCCAAGAATTCGGTAAGCCTTTTTAAAAAAATAATAGCCTTTTAAAGGTGCGGTTTCATGCTGAGATGGCAATTCACTTGAAATCCTACAAAAGTTATGACCACTTCAACTGATAGACTCCCTGGTCAGTCAGTTTTTATGTCCAGTGATTAAACAGCCGATAATTTTTATGTGGTCTCTGTGTGTTCCAAACAGAACTGTAATTTGATGTCTATATTTATATATTCTTTGCAAAATATAGAAAAAAAGGAGATTTGGCATTTGAGTCAGCAGGCGAGTCGGTTGTGAAACTAGCTTGTCAGATTCAGAGTTCTGATTGCAAGTCTGTCGTTTCGTAGAGAAACAAAGTGTCATTTTAAGCCTCTCAAAATAAACTATTGTTACTTGCTTTAAACTAGAGTTGTGATTTTGTTTGGAAGGAAAATCCTTTTGTTACAGCTGCCATCATTTATGGTATATTCTTAAAAAATCTTCCTTTAACATTATAAATAAATTTTCAAGGATTTTGTATATTTAGTTATGTTATCTATTATATAAAAGGTAGTTTTCTATGTGTGTGTGTATGTCCGGATAAAAATCAAAACCTACAAAACAAAGACCCACAAAGTTAGTATATTCTTGATCAGCATTGCCCGGAATGAATATTCATTCTTTGACCCTAAACTGGCACATATTTTTTCAAGGGGGCAGGGCTGTATTACAGCCTCTAACTAAAGGGAAGTAACTGATTTTTTTCAAGGAGTTAATTCCCCTATGTCTTAAGGAATCTATATAAGAGAATGTTCCAGAGAGAGGAATGGGCTGGGTGGAAGAGAAAAGGGGGGTGGGGAGAGTGAGGGGGAAGGAGAGAGAGATAGAAGTTTTAATAGACAAATACATTTTTTCCCTGGGAAATGCCAGGTAGCCCTGCTAGTCTTATATATAATTGAGAAATTCCCCTGTATATTGACGGGTATAACTTTCTCACCAAAAGCTACATATAAAAATTTCTTTTGCCGGTTTTTGCGGCAATTGCTGGTACATGTTTTAAAAAACGAAAATTTTATTTTCATTCAAATTTATTGATTTTTATACTTAATCCGATCAGCAGTTTCTCCATTGATTGCTAATGACAGAGGGAGTCAGATGGGAAAATCCTCTGTCAGTCACAAGTCTTCTTACCACTACTTGAATCACCGGATTCAAAGATTTTGTAGGATACATAGTTTTCACTTAACCACTTGTTTATCATAAAAGAATTAACAGATAAAACAATCTTATTCGCCATTTTTTACATTTTTCTTCTGCAATATCAAAACCAGAATTGATAGGAAAAACAAAAGGAGTTTCTTGGAAATAATGAAAGGAAAATATAAACTCACCAAAACAACCTGTTTCAACTTGTCCACAACAGCCTGAAATACAGTGTAAGGCAGACGCAAATTTGTGGTCCCACTGTCGACAATAGTCTTGTCAAAATTATACTGAAAAAGTAAAAATTAGGGTTCAAATAGAAGACATTTTTGCTGAATTTCCAGAAACAAGGAATTATTTTTATCATGCTAAAACAAACGATACAGGAAAATCTTAAAGCATGAAAAGCAAAATGGAAACCATTTATTTTCAAAGATTGTTTAAAGAAGTAGTTCTTCAACTTTTTGGAACCCAGATTCCAATTTTAATGAAGTTTATAAACCAGAAAATGTGGTAATCTGTCTATCTATATAGTTTGTCTGTTCGTACGCAAATAGAAATATCTGATTGGTTGATAAAAAAGGAATAGGCAGAGAACACAGTACTAATACAGTAGTTTTTAACGATGTCAATACCTAAATTTGAATCTCATGTAAGTCTGAAGGATATCTTTTTTTTAACTGGATATGTGTTTTATAAATTTAGAGAAATTAAGATAACATAAAAAAGATTACACAAATAATTTTTTTCAAACTAAGTGACCTTTTTATTTGATAATCCACCAAAAAGTAGGCATAAAGGTTATTCAGCATTAGTTCAAAGCAAATTATTTTTGCTTAAAAACATCATTTCTAATGCTTTTTGCCAATAAAAACAATACGTAAATACATTCATCATAGTTAATTACTTTCTCATACAAAGTAGCATATTTTTTCCACAAAATTTCAGAACTATTTTTCTTCATACTAGCTATAAAGCAGGAGAAGATAAGTAAAGATGCATAAAGATAGACATAACCAGGTATTGTACCAACATTAATTAAGGAGTGGGTATAAACTAAGTCTATATAGAAATTGCCAGACAAAATGTCTGTGTGAGTTGGTGCATAAATCTAATTGTTTAAATTAAGTTTTGAATTTAAGCAATTGCATTCAATTAATTTAATGGTCAATAGATAATAAAATTAATTTAAATTTCACAAAAGTCCTAATTAAAAAGATATAATGCACTTGACTTTTAGTTACTTATTATATCTACTTGCCTATCTGGTACCAAAGGTACTTAAGTTTTTTTAAAGTTTTTTTTTTTAAGTTTTTATTTTTTAAATGCCACTTTTATTCCTATATAATTTTATTGCTAGCTATTATATCGCAGAGTGGTTCTTGGGTGTAGTGTTTAGATATTATTATTATTATTATTATTATAATATTATTTGATATGCAAATTACCATATCACACTGTAGTCTTAAGGGTAATGTATATATTAGTGAAATTAAAGCTGAATTATTTCTACATTTGATTATTGGGGAAGTGGTCATTTGATCAGTACCACTGGAGAGCCATGAATTTTATAACTGCCCTGTTTTTAAATCTCTGAAACAGTTACATGGTAAACAGCTGATGATCCCTGTTAATATTTCATGCTTAAGTTACGGTCCCCTGTTTTTGTTTCACTGTTAGATACTTGAATCCCCTTTTTTATTTGTGAATTTTCCAGCAGTAAGTCAGCTTATGCCAGTGCTAAGTCTGCGATATCTTGGATTTAGTTAGTATCCCTTGGGAATTTAAACTGTATTTTCTTTCTTTGTTTAAAATGACTCAAAGCTTCTTTAGACACATATACACACATATATATATATATATATATAATATATATATATAAGAGAGAGAGAGAGAGAGGTGCAGGGTAATCTATACTAATGAACAGATCATTATGAATTTTGGAATATATTTTGTAGGCAACACGGGTACATTATTTGTTTTTTAAACCTTAACATTTAGGAGGTGCATATATACATATATATATATATATATATATTTATAAAGTTTTTTTTTTTAATTAATTTATTTTTTTTATGAACCGATCATTATGAATTTTGGAATATATATTCTTAGCCACCCGGTGATTAACATGTGCAAATTATTTTTTTTGTAACCGTTAACATTTAAGAGGTGTGCCCACCCAATCTTATACCCGGTCCAAAAAAATTTTCAACAAATTAGATACAAAGAATTCAATAGAGAAAAGAATTTCTCTACATCAGATTACGGAATATGTATTCGAACCAACAAGGTGAGTAACGTGGGCACATATTTATTTTTTTATAAACTTTATCATTTAGGAGAGTGCCACCGAAACCGTATCATACCCCCTCCCCCAAAGAAAAAAAAACATTAAAATTTTAAACTAATGCTATATTTATTGTTTATACTCGTCCTGTGAGGGGTATTCTACTAGCTATTTATAAGTTTAAGTGTTTAAAAAAAAACACTACAAAATTATCATTCTTTTAAAAAAAAACACTACAAAATTATCATTCCTTTAAAAAAAATCACTACAAAATTATCCATCTTTTAAAAAAAACACTACAAAATTATCATTCTTTTAAAAAAATCACTACAAAATTATCCATCTTTTAAAAAAACACTACAAAATTATCATTCTTTTAAAAAAAAACACTACAAAATTATCATTCTTTAAAAAAAAAACACTACAAAATTATCATTCTTTAAAAAAAACACTACAAAATTATCATTCTTTTAAAAAAATCACTACAAAATTATCATTCTTTTAAAAAAATCACTACAAAATTATCATTCTTTTAAAAAAATCACTACAAAATTATCATTCTTTTGAAAAAATCACTACAAAATTATCATTCTTTTAAAAAAAAACACTACAAAATTATCATTCTTTTAAAAAAAACACTACAAAATTATCATTCTTTTAAAAAAAATCACTACAAAATTATCATTCTTTTAAAAAATCACTACAAAATTATCATTCTTTTTAAAAAAAACACTACAAAATTATCATTCTTTAAAAAAAAACACTACAAAATTATCATTCTTTTAAAAATAAATCAGTACAAAATTATCATTCTTTTAAAAAAAACACTACAAAATTATCATTCTTTAAAAAAAAAACACTACAAAATTATCATTCTTTTAAAAAAAATCACTACAAAATTATCATTCTTTTAAAAAAAAACACTACAAAATTATCATTCTTTTAAAAAAAACACTACAAAATTATCATTCTTTTAAAAAAATCACTACAAAATTATCATTCTTTTAAAAAAATCACTACAAAATTATCATTCTTTTAAAAAAAATCACTACAAAATTATCCATCTTTTAAGTGAAACAACTTTTCTGGAAATTATTACACCTTTATTTCGATTTCATGTATTTTTTATTTCATTGTTTTATGAGAACACATGCATCATAATACTTCACTTTCCTATGAACTTTCATTGTCACCAGACAGTTTAAAGGCTTCAAAATCACTTAGAATTTTTTTTTACAATTACCATGAGGGCTTTTTTTTTTTTAATTACTTCACGCATAAACGCAACTGTTTAAATTAATTTTAAATTTTAAACAATTTCATTCCATTAATCTAATAGCCAAAGGATATCTTGATAAAATTAATTTATAAACAATAATTTATTGAACAACTAAAAAAATTGTTAAAATAATAAACATACTTTTCCTGGAATTACACATTTCAATTTCAACTTTGTTAAACAAAAATCTAAGTAAAATATCTCCCGAGCAACGTCAGGTAGAAACAGTTAGTAATGAATAAATTATTTTTTTGAATTTAATGTTTTATATGAAACGATAAATGATTCTATAAAGAAATATTGACGAATATAATGACTTGTAACAAAGTATTTCATTACATTGGCAGATTCCTAAGATTTGTTTTATTTTTTGTTGAATGTATATTAAAACCATTTGAAAAACTTACCGATGTAAATTATTTATATTCTACTGATAGTTGTACTTACCTGGCGTTGCTCAGTAGTATATTTACTTGCAATTTGTTTTGTTTTTTTCTTTTTGGAAACTATGCTGTTTTTTCATAAATTTTATTTTTTGTTGTTCCAAACAAAAGGAAGTAAGTTTGTAGAATTTGGTATATTCGGACTACTGTTCTCATCTTGGATGTTTTTATCACAACTTTCGGCCGATGTAACCTCCTCCCTTCTTCAGGTGTACTTTGAATCTTTCTGTCGATCTCGAGTTCCTGAGTTCGACAAAGTACACCTGAAGAAGGTTGGAGGTTACATCGGCAGAAACGTTGTGATAAAAACACCTAAGATGAGAACAGTAGTCTGAATATACCAAATTCTACAAATTATCAACCCTCATTTCAAAAATTCCCAAACATAAAAGAAAGTAAGTCTGAACAAATAAAGAGTTACCTATCTTTTTTCAAAATATTGCAGTTATACGAAAATAATTCTGACCCGAATAAATTATTTTCTGAAAGGAATTAAGTCGAATTACATTTTATTCTTCTTAACAACATGAACCAACGTTCAACAAAAGAAAATGGCCAGTCAGAATCAAATCTTGATTTGTCAAAATCAAAGCTATTTTCAAAACTTCTTTAATTGAAATTAAATTTAGTTTAATTTAAAAAAAGGAAAAGAAATAAAATCAAAATATGGTATTTACCTCTTTACAATCCAAGTCTAAACTGGTTCCATTGACTAGCATATCAGCGATAAGCACTTCATAATAACTAGTCTTTTGGATAGGCGTATAATAAATGGGTTCCTGATACATCGTTTCATCAATATTGCCAAGAACCTGAGAAGAGGAGAAGTAAACAAATAAAAATTAAATTATTTAAAAAAAAAAAAAACTAAAAAAATTAATGAGACATTTGTTTCTATGTACAGGATTCACTCCTAAATTAATTAGCCGATCATTATTTTAGAACACAGCTGCTAAGCATAAGGATGGATAATGTGGGCTATATTCATTTTAATTTAGTTTTATGCAAAGGAGGTAAAATGAGGTGGAAATTCTTTGTAAAAATTCAGATACTTCCGATTTTTTGTGAAATTTTAACAATAGGTATTAACTATCAATTAATAGATATTCCCCAAATTTCAGTTTCTTTGGAGTATTTTAAAGTGTTTTATAGGGGAGGGCATACTATGGGTACAAGTGCTATTTTTAAAAAAAATAGATTTGCATGAAATTTGATCTATAGTCATTAGTAGTGATTAAGCAAGATTTCCTGAATTTTGATTTCTTCTTAGAGCCTTAAATTTCAGACATTTTCTAGAATTAAAATGAATTAAATTGTAATGAATTTTGATCAAAATTGGAATCAGGATTCTAGACATAAGGTTTAGTGTCATTATATCTTGATTTTAATCTTCGTAAAGGGACAAAACTCGTACTCTTGTATCTGCTGACTGAATGCATAATAATCACCCCCAATATCAACATCATACATCATTAACAAAATAAGAGGATTTTCATCGCCAATTTTGTTGTTCTATTGTGGGTGTGCCTCTTTATGAGGCACACCCATCATCATGATGCAATTATTTCTTTTTATTATTTTTTATATCAAGTGGCCACTTGGCATTTTCTTTGATTTGTACAAATATCATTGACTTGTCTAGACTATCTTTGCCTAAGGATCTAATCATTCATGGGTGATCGAAAAATTCAAAGAAAATAAAAGCTAAAAATGACTTATCAGAAATCCGTTTCTTTATATGCATTAATAAGGAAAGAATATTATCTTCCATTTTTTGCTCAAAATTCAAATGAACAGAAAATCAGCATTCAAATCTAAATTTAGTTCAGAGCATGCAACATTAACACCATTTAGAAAAATAGAAAACAAAAAATGGGTTTGGTTTCTTTCTAACATATAAAGTTATCTTGTCGAATTTTCAAAGTCAAACCCAAATAGCGATCTGTTTGACATATTGCTACTTGATTCAGACTAGCCTATTTTTTTTTCAGTTATTCCTTTCACTATGTTATTTGCACAGATATATTTTATTTAGTTTCATGTTTTTCTGAAAATACTTATTCCAGCTGAGAAATCAGATTAAAGGGAAGTTATCATGTGTAATCATATAGAGATTTCTCACTTGAATTCTTCAAAAATAAATATATATATGTTAATTAAATTATGCAACTTCAAGCATGTGTGTGTGTGTTTCTCGCCTCCACATTAATTATACATTTGTTGCTTACTATTACTCGATTATGTTAAGTACTAAAACAAACTTTTTTAAAAATTCACAAAATGATTAGATTACAAAATTAAAGTTATTAAAGTTAATTTCTGTTTCTTCATAAACAACTTAGTAATTTTTTTTCTTTTACTCCCTGCCAAGAGGGTGACATTTTGCAACAAAAAAAAAAGGCAGAGAATATTTATGTAATAAATAGGGTGCGCAAAAAAACGCTAATTCTCAAAACCAAGTTTAAGTGTTAGTCATTCTCAAAACTGGTTAAAAACCGGTTTGGGCGAATTTAGAGCAGTGTACCCTCTTCTAGCTTTTTTTATTTTTTATTTTTTTTTTTTAATGAATTGATATCAATTAGATGCCAAACTTTCAGATTATCAGGAAAAAATTTGGAAAAATGTATTATTTTTAAAGTTTCCGGCAGGAGGGGATCATTGCATCAAGCTTATAGCAAAACGATCCGCTAATGGAACCCATTCTAACCTTTGGAAATGAGAAGTTAAAAAATGTATTTCATTTATGCACTGTTTTTAACACCGAGTGTGCAAGGGTGTAAAACTTTAGAATGTGATCCGGATTGTAAATATTCACATCCTCATATATTTTATGTTAAAAGGAGTGCACGAATAGAATGAAATTAAAGATGCAATGAAAGAAAAACATGAATAGTTATAAAATTAATTTGTTATTGTTAAAAGAATAGGAGAGATTGGAAAGATGAGGGTTAACCACTTTAATAGAGAGAAGAATGAGGTGAATTAATTGAAACTTTCAAAATAATTTGTGGCATTTATAGCAGACATTTATTTAAATATTTCGCAATCTGGAAGGTTATTGTCATGGCAGATTTCAAAAACTAGATCTATTAACCAATTAAATTCTTTTTGCTCATTTTAAAATTAAATTGGATGAATTCAGAAATTATGATAAAAACGAAATTACGGGATAATTTTGGAAAGTATTGGATGAAATATTCTACAGAATTTGATTTGTATGTTGATATTGTATTAATAAAAGTGTAAATGTCAGTGAAAAGTTTTTATTTTTTTTGTTGTTTTTTTTTCTCCATTTTTAAGGTTTGAATTAGGATAGTTAAAAAAAAGGAGATCTACGCAAAGAGGCATAACAAAGAAATAATATACAGGACATTACATTTATTTTATGTATGCCTCATGATAGTATTCATATAAGATTGTTATTGGATTGGAATAATTTTCATACATTTTCTTTTCTTTATATTCAACTAGTTGTTCTTACCCAGAAGTCTTTTTCACTTTTATTTCTTTTATCCAAGTTTTAAAAAATAAGATTTTGAAAGTTAAATTTACTTATTATGGTATGGTATACATTATTAGTATAAAACTACAGCTAATATTTTTAAACTAATGTTGTTTTTAATTTGTATTTATAAAATTAATGGATGTAAATAGCTTTCAAAACTTTTAATCTTTTATAATACATTAGGATTTGCTTAAAATTCTAAAGCCAGAAATAACTTCTTATTCAACAATTTAAAGGTTTCCAATTTTTTTCAGATTTTGAAAAGTCACAAAATAATTCATTTTACAACTGTTAACAAAAGAATAAATGGCTCACACAAAGACATTTCAGAATATCTAACTTTGTCTCACATAGAGAAAATCAACGTTTTAAATAGGATTGTTAAAAATTAGTTTGATTTTATGTGATTGCATTTTTTTTCAATAAGTATTGAATTAAAAGTAAAAAAAAAAATTAATTGTGTAATTATCAATGGTAAAAGAAATTTAAAAAATATTTAGTTTCCCGTCCAACTGAAATGAAACCGACAATCATGGTTATTATTTAAAAACAAAATTGATGTAAAAACAATTAAAAAAATAGAAACCGTTTTTTTTTTCATTAAAAAAAATTCTGTGTTTGATTTATTATAAACTTTTAATGGGGAAACACTTAGACGAAAATGTTGATTTAGGATTCACAGTAACTTTAGATGCACAAAGACCTTAACGATTTGACCCATAGTATGATACAAATCAGTCTGACAGTGGCTTTGTTGCTGTTGGGGTGAGGTATGGTTCTGTTCAGTCATAGGAGGTCTATTCTCCCAGGCTTTACTTTCTTTTTGAGAAGGAGTAGTTTATTGCTAATCACCTGAGGTGCCTCTACCGGGAAATACCAACGGGATTGCTCCGGCCTTTTTTGTAGGCCATAGTGCACTTATTCTAGTGCACTGGCTTTTCAAAACCACACCAGACCTTGTGTCTAACCTCCTGGAAAGGAGGTAGATAATATGTAATATAAATAAAACAAACACCAAATTATACAAGCAAATATTTGAGACAGAAAAAAAAATGCAAAAGGAAGTTAAATTACTTACAAGTGTTCCACCCGTCTGGTAACTATCATCTGACGTTGATGGAGAACTTGTGCCACACAATTGCATGGAGAACATGTTTGGTATTCCAGTGTCTTGTACTACTGCATCGAAATAGGGCTGTACAGAACTGTCTGGCTATAAGCAGAAGAGAAACAAAATACATACTAATTTTTTAAATAACATATCTTTACTGTGACTAATATATATATATATATATATATATATATATATATATGATGTACATGGTGGTCCAAATAGATGTAACCATTTATGATAAAATAGCATTTATTATTGAAAGGAAACTTTACAATTTTTTTTTCATAAACCTGTCTTACAGATGTAAGTTTTGTGTAGCATAAGTTTTTCCCTCGTATATATAGTGCTTATAATGTGCTCTGTAAAGTCTAATCACGTTAATACACCGGTTCCTGTTAGATCATCAAAGTTAAGCGAAGTTGAGCCTGGTCAGTACTAAATGGGTGACCATTTGAGAACAGCAGGTGCTGTATTTGCTCTGTTTATCTTGACATTGTTTCCAGTCATCCTGATCTTCTCCTTGCCACTGAAATCAAACCGTGCTGACTCAGGAGAGGTGTGGTTGGTGATTGTGCAACACTTGCTTCACAATTATACATGCAGCTACCCTTACAGTGGGTATCCATTGTTTCTTAAGATTGAACAGTGGCCATGATAATATGCTCTATCTAAGCTCCTTGGCACTGAATCACTGTGGCTACTCGCACGTTGAAGTTTGTAATGACCCTGTCCAACATGTCATGGGGAATTCTCTTAATTTCTGTTCGAATGTTATTCTTGAGTGCGGTTAGCATAGACCCTGTCTTTTAGGTATCTCCACAAAAAAATAATCCAATGGGAATAGGTTGGGAGAATGTGCAGGCTAAGGGCAGTCTGTACGACAAAAAATGAGCCTGTCTTCAGGGAAGTAGTGAAGGAGGTATTTGAGTAAAGCATTGGAGCAAGGCAGTGTTGCTACATCTTGATGATAAATCACTGTATCCATGTCCACTCCTCACATCCACCTCAGTACCGAAATAAATAAAATGGCTACATCGTTTTGGACCACCCTGTACTAGTGGTATGTACCTGGTGTAGCCTGACAAACTCATTAAACCATATCCTCGAGTTGCCTTTGGGCCTTGATAATCACTGACTCATTAGTACAAAAAAAGTAATTTCTGGCTGAAAGTAAAGTGTATAGGGCAAAGTCAAATATATCAAAAGACATTTTGAATCTCATGAAGAAAAACATTAACCCTTCTTTATAGAATTATTCTAGTCAACAGAATTACCAAAAACAATTAAGAGGCTTACATTAATGATTAATAACTTATGTGTTCACAGCTCCAGGGGGCCTGAGAAGTGGTTAGACCATTTTATTAATAAGAGGAATATTAAATTTTAACAGTATAGAATGATGTGTGCAGAACAGGATACTTCATTGATATGGTCATGTTAAAAGAATGGATGGGATTTCTTTGGTTAGTAGATGTAGAACAGTTGCAGAAAATATGGGAGGAGGAAATGATAAAGAATTATTGAGATCTGGGAAGGAAATCACTTAAAATAGAAAATTGATAATGAAGAAGTTAACTCCATGCGACTATTTCAAATTAAACGTCATTACCGAAACGTCTGGTTAGCTGATGGACGAAATCACCACTTTTTAAAAAATTTTTTATGGAAATCGCTCCAGACAAGGTATAAAGCCACTTGATGTAAGAAGCTAAAAAAAATACTACAAGATCAAAAACTAGCCAACGATAACTATTAGATGGATAGATTCCGACCCAGAAAACAGCAATTTTTTCCCCTTTGTCAGAAACATCACTCATGGAATGTGAGGACTAAAAGACAAAATAAGGGAAGCGAGAGTTACGAGGCTGCTGAAAGTAAACCGAAAGTTCACTTAGGGGATTTGAACTCAAAGAGACCAGTCGCTAGTTGAGAATTTATTAAACTAGGCAACTCGAAAAACAACAGAATGAAAATGAGATTAATTAGAGTCGTCATGTTAACCACTTGACAGAGCAGAGTGACCATCTTCAGGAATAACAACTTGGGCCGCGATGAGCAAGATGGAATGAGATTCTATGGCTAATTTGTTTTGGCACCCCTGATGGTTTAATGAAGGAGACAATAGATAGTATGAGCATTTAAATTTAATTCTGTTTGACTGAAGGAAGAAGTAGATGTCGAAAAAAATCTAATTACATTCTGTTTGACCAGGAAAGGAAGAAGATTTGGATAACAATCTAAGTTAATTCAGTTTGGCCGGGATTAGAAGGGAGTTGTCGTTGATGGACAGAAAAAAAGGTTGGATCAGGCTTAAGACGCCATAGATGGGCAGGGCAAAAGGTGGAGCTCAGGCCCATATAAGCAGGCCCGCAGTCAGAATCAGAGAAAGTGTGTGAGAGTCGGAGAAACTGTCTGAAAGTGAACGTCAGTCAGAAGCCCAGACCAGCTGCTGCCAAGTGTCTCCTGAGCCCAAACTTCACACTTACTCCTCAAACCACGCTATCGAAAAGAACTTTTACCAATACCTGAATCAGTGACACACACGAACAGCAGTCGGAAAGGTTTGAACTGTATTTTTGGTTATATATATAAATTGTTTTCTTACTCTTTTAAACTCGAGTCGATCTTTGTTCTTTTTGAATAACATCTGTGATGATGTCACTTTGAGCGATCTTTTCATTTGCCCTACTGTCCCGGCATGTGATCAGACCTTGTCCGAGATCAATAACACAACGTGGGCGGACAAGTGATTGATCACAGACTATGCTGGACCAATCATGGATCTCAACACCGAGATGCCCCAAGGACGAGGAGACAACACGAGGAGGCACAACATCATAGGTTCATATATTGGCAGTTAGGTTAGACGACAAGAGGTCAGCAATGGTTAACAACGACAGTGAAGCCAAGATCATGAAAAAGGAAGTCTATGATATGAGTAGGCAGAAGTGACAACATATATACAAAGGTGAGGGAATTGCGGGAGAAGAATCATTGGTGCTTATATAGATGAGGGCACATATGGAAAACGCAGTTACACAGGTGAAAATCGCAGTTCCAAATAAATTAACCGTAATACTTTTGGATATACTTATGTATCAGACAAAAATAGGTATATACACCGAAAAATTAGCAAAAATTATCGAGTAGAATTTTAATTCAAAATCAAAAGCAGTTTTATTTATTTTAAGGGTCCACCATTGATTCGAGTTAAAAACATGTACATCAGGGGGATATAACTCATTCTGTCATATTAACAAGTAATAAATCAATGGCAGTCGACAAAATACGATAAAACTGATTTTTATTTTTATTAAAATTCTACTCAATAATTTTTCTTAATTTTTGGTGAGGATACTTATTTTTGCCGGATACGTAAGTATAAACAATAGTTATTTGGAAATGCGTTTTTCTTATGTGCCCTCATCAATATAAGCACCGAATCATCTTTAGTCTTGAAGAAGCAATCAAGAATAGCAGACGTGTCAAAAATAAACTTTCTCTCTCTCAGCCTATGAAGATTATCACAATGAGACAATCACATCTTTATCTAATTATCCAACTATTAATTGTAATGTGATTAGTGAGTGCGACTCAATAAACTTAATGTTTCTCGACTTTGACATTAGTTGAATTAATTGCCTTCCTTTTTATATGAAAAGAATGTCTGTTGACTTTTGATTTCAGCAATCTGTTTCTACAACAAATAGATCAACACATGCATCAATGGTCAAGGAGGAGAGAGAAGTCACTCAAGCTATGGGCTTAATAATTACAAGGGTCGATAGCACAACGGTTAGAAGATGATCAAGGACTAAATAATTACAAGGGTCGATAGCACGACGGTTAGAAGATGATCAAGGACTAAATAATTACAAGGGTCGATAGCACGACGGTTAGAAGATGATCAAGGACTAAATAATTACAAGGGTCGATAGCACGACGGTTAGAAGATGATCAAGGACTAAATAATTACAAGGGTCGATAGCACGACGGTTAGAAGATGATCAAGGACTAAATAATTACAAGGGTCGATAGCACGACGGTTAGAAGATGATCAAGGACTAAATAATTACAAGGGTCGATAGCACGACGGTTAGAAGATGATCAAGGACTAAATAATTACAAGGGTCGATAGCACGACGGTTAGAAGATGATCAAGGACTAAATAATTACAAGGGTCGATAGCACGACGGTTAGAAGATGATCAAGGACTAAATAATTACAAGGGTCGATAGCACGACGGTTAGAAGATGATCAAGGACTAAATAATTACAAGGGTCGATAGCACGACGGTTAGAAGATGATCAAGGACTAAATAATTACAAGGGTCGATAGCACGACGGTTAGAAGATGATCAAGGACTAAATAATTACAAGGGTCGATAGCATGACGGTTAGAAGATGATCAAGGACTAAATAATTACAAGGGTCGATAGCACGACGGTTAGAAGATGATCAAGGACTAAATAATTACAAGGGTCGATAGCACGACGGTTAGAAGATGATCAAGGACTAAATAATTACAAGGGTCGATAGCATGACGGTTAGAAGATGATCAAGGACTAAATAATTACAAGGGTCGATAGCACGACGGTTAGAAGATGATCAAGGACTAAATAATTACAAGGGTCGATAGCACGACGGTTAGAAGATGATCAAGGACTAAATAATTACAAGGGTCGATAGCACGACGGTTAGAAGATGATCAAGGACTAAATAATTACAAGGGTCGATAGCACGACGGTTAGAAGATGATCAAGGACTAAATAATTACAAGGGTCGATAGCACGACGGTTAGAAGATGATCAAGGACTAAATAATTACAAGGGTCGATAGCACGACGGTTAGAAGATGATCAAGGACTAAATAATTACAAGGGTCGATAGCACGACGGTTAGAAGATGATCAAGGACTAAATAATTACAAGGGTCGATAGCACGACGGTTAGAAGATGATCAAGGACTAAATAATTACAAGGGTCGATAGCATGACGGTTAGAAGATGATCAAGGACTAAATAATTACAAGGGTCGATAGCATGACGGTTAGAAGATGATCAAGGACTAAATAATTACAAGGGTCGATAGCACGACGGTTAGAAGATGATCAAGGACTAAATAATTACAAGGGTCGATAGCACGACGGTTAGAAGATGATCAAGGACTAAATAATTACAAGGGTCGATAGCACTACGGTTAGAAGATGATCAAGGACTAAATAATTACAAGGGTCGATAGCACGACGGTTAGAAGATGATCAAGGACTAAATAATTACAAGGGTCGATAGCACGACGGTTAGAAGATGATCAAGGACTAAATAATTACAAGGGTCGATAGCACGACGGTTAGAAGATGATCAAGGACTAAATAATTACAAGGGTCGATAGCACGACGGTTAGAAGATGATCAAGGACTAAATAATTACAAGGGTCGATAGCACGACGGTTAGAAGATGATCAAGGACTAAATAATTACAAGGGTCGATAGCACGACGGTTAGAAGATGATCAAGGACTAAATAATTACAAGGGTCGATAGCACGACGGTTAGAAGATGATCAAGGACTAAATAATTACAAGGGTCGATAGCACGACGGTTAGAAGATGATCAAGGACTAAATAATTACAAGGGTCGATAGCACGACGGTTAGAAGATGATCAAGGACTAAATAATTACAAGGGTCGATAGCACGACGGTTAGAAGATGATCAAGGACTAAATAATTACAAGGGTCGATAGCACGACGGTTAGAAGATGATCAAGGACTAAATAATTACAAGGGTCGATAGCACGACGGTTAGAAGATGATCAAGGACTAAATAATTACAAGGGTCGATAGCACGACGGTTAGAAGATGATCAAGGACTAAATAATTACAAGGGTCGATAGCATGACGGTTAGAAGATGATCAAGGACTAAATAATTACAAGGGTCGATAGCATGACGGTTAGAAGATGATCAAGGACTAAATAATTACAAGGGTCGATAGCATGACGGTTAGAAGATGATCAAGGACTAAATAATTACAAGGGTCGATAGCACGACGGTTAGAAGATGATCAAGGACTAAATAATTACAAGGGTCGATAGCACGACGGTTAGAAGATGATCAAGGACTAAATAATTACAAGGGTCGATAGCACGACGGTTAGAAGATGATCAAGGACTAAATAATTACAAGGGTCGATAGCACGACGGTTAGAAGATGATCAAGGACTAAATAATTACAAGGGTCGATAGCACGACGGTTAGAAGATGATCAAGGACTAAATAATTACAAGGGTCGATAGCACGACGGTTAGAAGATGATCAAGGACTAAATAATTACAAGGGTCGATAGCACGACGGTTAGAAGATGATCAAGGACTAAATAATTACAAGGGTCGATAGCACGACGGTTAGAAGATGATCAAGGACTAAATAATTACAAGGGTCGATAGCATGACGGTTAGAAGATGATCAAGGACTAAATAATTACAAGGGTCGATAGCACGACGGTTAGAAGATGATCAAGGACTAAATAATTACAAGGGTCGATAGCACGACGGTTAGAAGATGATCAAGGACTAAATAATTACAAGGGTCGATAGCACGACGGTTAGAAGATGATCAAGGACTAAATAATTACAAGGGTCGATAGCACGACGGTTAGAAGATGATCAAGGACTAAATAATTACAAGGGTCGATAGCACGACGGTTAGAAGATGATCAAGGACTAAATAATTACAAGGGTCGATAGCACGACGGTTAGAAGATGATCAAGGACTAAATAATTACAAGGGTCGATAGCACGACGGTTAGAAGATGATCAAGGACTAAATAATTACAAGGGTCGATAGCACGACGGTTAGAAGATGATCAAGGACTAAATAATTACAAGGGTCGATAGCACGACGGTTAGAAGATGATCAAGGACTAAATAATTACAAGGGTCGATAGCATGACGGTTAGAAGATGATCAAGGACTAAATAATTACAAGGGTCGATAGCACGACGGTTAGAAGATGATCAAGGACTAAATAATTACAAGGGTCGATAGCACGACGGTTAGAAGATGATCAAGGACTAAATAATTACAAGGGTCGATAGCACGACGGTTAGAAGATGATCAAGGACTAAATAATTACAAGGGTCGATAGCATGACGGTTAGAAGATGATCAAGGACTAAATAATTACAAGGGTCGATAGCACGACGGTTAGAAGATGATCAAGGACTAAATAATTACAAGGGTCGATAGCATGACGGTTAGAAGATGATCAAGGACTAAATAATTACAAGGGTCGATAGCACGACGGTTAGAAGATGATCAAGGACTAAATAATTACAAGGGTCGATAGCATGACGGTTAGAAGATGATCAAGGACTAAATAATTACAAGGGTCGATAGCACGACGGTTAGAAGATGATCAAGGACTAAATAATTACAAGGGTCGATAGCACGACGGTTAGAAGATGATCAAGGACTAAATAATTACAAGGGTCGATAGCACGACGGTTAGAAGATGATCAAGGACTAAATAATTACAAGGGTCGATAGCACGACGGTTAGAAGATGATCAAGGACTAAATAATTACAAGGGTCGATAGCATGACGGTTAGAAGATGATCAAGGACTAAATAATTACAAGGGTCGATAGCACGACGGTTAGAAGATGATCAAGGACTAAATAATTACAAGGGTCGATAGCACGACGGTTAGAAGATGATCAAGGACTAAATAATTACAAGGGTCGATAGCACGACGGTTAGAAGATGATCAAGGACTAAATAATTACAAGGGTCGATAGCACGACGGTTAGAAGATGATCAAGGACTAAATAATTACAAGGGTCGATAGCACGACGGTTAGAAGATGATCAAGGACTAAATAATTACAAGGGTCGATAGCACGACGGTTAGAAGATGATCAAGGACTAAATAATTACAAGGGTCGATAGCACGACGGTTAGAAGATGATCAAGGACTAAATAATTACAAGGGCTGATAGCACGACGGTTAGAAGATGATCAAGGACTAAATAATTACAAGGGTCGATAGCACGACGGTTAGAAGATGATCAAGGACTAAATAATTACAAGGGTCGATAGCACGACGGTTAGAAGATGATCAAGGACTAAATAATTACAAGGGTCGATAGCATGACGGTTAGAAGATGATCAAGGACTAAATAATTACAAGGGTCGATAGCACGACGGTTAGAAGATGATCAAGGACTAAATAATTACAAGGGTCGATAGCACGACGGTTAGAAGATGATCAAGGACTAAATAATTACAAGGGTCGATAGCACAATGGTTAGAAGATGATCAAGGACTAAATAATTACAAGGGTCGATAGCACGACGGTTAGAAGATGATCAAGGACTAAATAATTACAAGGGTCGATAGCACGACGGTTAGAAGATGATCAAGGACTAAATAATTACAAGGGTCGATAGCACGACGGTTAGAAGATGATCAAGGACTAAATAATTAGCCCACACTACTATTACAACAGAGATTTATCACTTCATTTTAATATTAACATTATATTTATTTAGTGAAATTGTTTAATTTTAAAAATCACATCTTGTAAATCATTTCTCAGTATTTATATTTTATTTAAATGAATGCCAAACAGTTTTTGTTTTATCACTGTTCGATTTTAATATTAACATTATATTTATTTAGTGAAATTGTTTAATTTTAAAAATCACATCTTGTAAATCATTTCTCAGTATTTATATTTTATTTAAATGAATGCCAAACAGTTTTTGTTTTATCACTGTTCGATTTTAATATTAACATTATATTTATTTAGTGAAATATTTTAATTTTAAAAATCACATCTTGTAAATCATTTCTCAGTATTTATATTTTATTTAAATGAATGCCAAACAGTTTTTGTTTTATCACTGTTCGATTTTAATATTAACATTATATTTATTTAGTGAAATTGTTTAATTTTAAAAATCACATCTTGTAAATCATTTCTCAGTATTTATATTTTATTTAAATGAATGCCAAACAGTTTTTGTTTTATCACTGTTCGATTTTAATATTAACATTATATTTATTTAGTGAAATTGTTTAATTTTAAAAATCACATCTTGTAAATCATTTCTCAGTATTTATATTTTATTTAAATGAATGCCAAACAGTTTTTGTTTTATCACTGTTCGATTTTAATATTAACATTATATTTATTTAGTGAAATTGTTTAATTTTAAAAATCACATCTTGTAAATCATTTCTCAGTATTTATATTTTATTTAAATGAATGCCAAACAGTTTTTGTTTTATCACTGTTCGATTTTAATATTAACATTATATTTATTTAGTGAAATTGTTTAATTTTAAAAATCACATCTTGTAAATCATTTCTCAGTATTTATATTTTATTTAAATGAATGCCAAACAGTTTTTGTTTTATCACTGTTCGATTTTAATATTAACATTATATTTATTTAGTGAAATTGTTTAATTTTAAAAATCACATCTTGTAAATCATTTCTCAGTATTTATATTTTATTTAAATGAATGCCAAACAGTTTTTGTTTTATCACTGTTCGATTTTAATATTAACATTATATTTATTTAGTGAAATTGTTTAATTTTAAAAATCACATCTTGTAAATCATTTCTCAGTATTTATATTTTATTTAACTGAATGCCAAACAGTTTTTGTTTTATCACTGTTCGATTTTAATATTAACATTATATTTATTTAGTGAAATTGTTTAATTTTAAAAATCACATCTTGTAAATCATTTCTCAGTATTTATATTTTATTTAACTGAATGCCAAACAGTTTTTGTTTTATCACTGTTCGATTTTAATATTAACATTATATTTATTTAGTGAAATATTTTAATTTTAAAAATCACATCTTGTAAATCATTTCTCAGTATTTATATTTTATTTAAATGAATGCCAAACAGTTTTTGTTTTATCACTGTTCGATTTTAATATTAACATTATATTTATTTAGTGAAATTGTTTAATTTTAAAAATCACATCTTGTAAATCATTTCTCAGTATTTATATTTTATTTAAATGAATGCCAAACAGTTTTTGTTTTATCACTGTTCGATTTTAATATTAACATTATATTTATTTAGTGAAATTGTTTAATTTTAAAAATCACATCTTGTAAATCATTTCTCAGTATTTATATTTTATTTAAATGAATGCCAAACAGTTTTTGTTTTATCACTGTTCGATTTTAATATTAACATTATATTTATTTAGTGAAATTGTTTAATTTTAAAAATCACATCTTGTAAATCATTTCTCAGTATTTATATTTTATTTAAATGAATGCCAAACAGTTTTTGTTTTATCACTGTTCGATTTTAATATTAACATTATATTTATTTAGTGAAATTGTTTAATTTTAAAAATCACATCTTGTAAATCATTTCTCAGTATTTATATTTTATTTAAATGAATGCCAAACAGTTTTTGTTTTATCACTGTTCGATTTTAATATTAACATTATATTTATTTAGTGAAATTGTTTAATTTTAAAAATCACATCTTGTAAATCATTTCTCAGTATTTATATTTTATTTAAATGAATGCCAAACAGTTTTTGTTTTATCACTGTTCAATTATATGTTGGGACACTTTGGTGATCGTCTTATCAGTGGTAGGTGTGATACTGAATGGGCTTAACATTCACTGAACTTTAACCCATATTTGATCCATAGGATTATCTCAAAAGATAATGTCTATTAAAACAATCTCATACTATTTCTGAACTGAACAGAGCCATCACAGCCCAAATCACAGAGTGTAAAGAGAAGAGTGTATTATTGACAATCTTGCACATTGCATATATTGAACGGCAATAAAACAAAAACTGTTGGACATTCTTTACTGAAACTTGGGGGGCAAATCAGGCATAGACTGAAGTTTATTTGTATCAAATATGGTTGGATTTATTATCCTTATATTCGGCTTAACATCTGTTTTACATGCTGGCATGTGTTGGACGGCTTTAAGATATTGACTTCCAAACTAACCTATCTCTGGTCAGGTCTTTATTTACCCCTCTTTCTCTCAAGTCCATTCTTTATCAAGACACCATCTTTAGGTAATTGCCTACCAAGGCTAAGTAGCACTTCACCTGCCCTTTTGGTTTGTTTTTGAGTAACTTGTTTTTCCATAAAAAAGTAGAATTATTATTGAAGAAGATGAAGAAACAGGGAGAGTTTGTGAGTAATGTAAGTAGATTATTAATTTTTAAATACTTACTCGTGCAATATCTGCATATGCAAGTCCTAGAATTCCCTGCCAGTTAGAACCATTAATAAAGAAATTGCTAGATTCTGTGATACAAGCCAAGTCGGCACGGACTGTTATATTGCCAGCATCAGTTAATGTGACAATATCTGAACCAAGAATTCCTTTCCACTTGCCTTGAGTGTACGGTACCTCAACAGTCGTATCTCGAGATTCATAAGTAGATGATCTGAAAGTAAACAAATTCATAATCTTTGTTATTGAATGAAGCAACAAGAAATTAAAAAAAAAAAACAAAGATCAGAGAAACTAAACTTTGTTAGCTTCAATCTTTGGTTCATCCTTCTAAAACTTCCACAGCAAGAACTTGTCTACTCCCACAAAGGCAACTTTTCTTTCTTCCTCAATGTGTTTAACATCAAACGAAATTTCCATAAACAGAGTTTCAGTGCTTCTGCAGTTTCACAATGACATGTTAGGCCTCTCTTAAAAAAAGATAGCTAAAGAAATATATAAACTTTGTTATGTACTTACGTGGTAGCTGAAAAGAAGACTGTAACACAAAAAATTACGCAAATTCATCCAGTATTTATTAAATTAAAAATAAAAAACTATTTCATCTATATGTCGCCATTTTTTCTTATATTTTGACTTTTTCCGAAAGTTATCTCCCTTGCCTACTTAGTTAACCATAATGTCTACCGGTACGTAAGATCGTTTTTTTTTTCTTCTTTTTCTTATAATTTAATAAATACTGGATAAATTTGCATAATTTATTCTGTACAATATTATTTTCAGTTAACACGTAAGTACATAACAAAGTTTATACATTTCTTTAAATAGTTTAATGTCATTTTGAAACTACAGAAGCACCAGAGTTTCTTTCCAAGATTGTTTCCCTGAGGGATACAACATGGTCCTCTTAAAATCTAATGTCAATAAATATGTGCAATAAACCGTCTTCGTAAGTCATCAAATTTTATTTATTCCATTCATTATTTTCAATCCCTTCATAATATTCTTCATCACTCAACTGTCAATCTATACATCTCATTATTAACCCTTATCTTTGAGTGACTTGATAAGTCGTAACGTATTAGTAAAAGAAAAAAAAATACCTTACTTCATAAACATACAGAAACAGCTAATAAAGGAAGTTGTATATCTACATAAATTTAGGTATGTGTTTATGTTTATATATTTGTATGTACAAATTTCACTCCTAAACTAATTAACCGATCATTATGAATTTTGGAGCACAGCTGCGAGGCATAAGAGGGGATTAATGTGGACTATATTTAGTTTAATTTAGTTTCATGCATAGGGGGAAAGAGGGACTAGAAATCCTTCATGAAAATTCAGATACCTCTGATTTTTTTAAAAATTTTAACAATTACTATTAGATATCAAATAATAAATTCAGTTTCTTTGAAGTATTTTAAAAAGATTTTAGGGAACATATATGCACAACCTCCTATTTAAAAAAATCAAATATTTTAGATTTGCATTGAATTTGATCCATAGTCATTAGACACAAGTTAAGCAAGATTCCCTGAATTTCAATTTTTTTCTTAGGACCCCTTAAGCTTAAATTGTAACATTTTCTCGAATCAAAATCATGTAATGGATTTGGATCAAAATTTGAATAAAGATTCTATATGTAAGATTTAGTATCATTATATCTTAATATTGATCTTCGTAAGAGGAAATAAAAGTGGTGTGAAACTGTTCTGGTCGGGGAATTAATTTTACCCATCTTGGGACGGGTATTTTTCTAGTTATTTATAAAGCTGTGTTCCATGTTCTCCATTACCGACAACATTAGTATACAAGATAAAAAGTCTTAATGCGTTTGCAATAAAAGGGTTTTGGAGTTTGTTCTGGTTATGAAGAAAATAGAGTTCATCTTTTTGGAGGAGCTGGATTTCACCCACATTAACCCAAGTTTTTTAATCTTTCGCTTCATGTGGAAAAATATTAGTCGATGCATAAATAGGGTTAATAAACACACTGAAGCATCCATTTAAACTTTATTACTGATATTATTGCCCTAGTAAAGCATTCATCTGAGGCGGGCTGAGTCAGCTTCCCCCATCGGTGGAAGATTCAACAGTATTTTAAATTCACAAGCAGTCCCCAGTCATATGATCTCCCGGTCAGGAGAGATGATTTTGATGACATTAGTTTTTGCAGTTCTGTTCTCCCACATACAGCGGCTAATATTCTCAAATGGTCACCCATCTAGCCCTGATCATGCTCAGCGTCACTTAACTAGTGAGAATTGGTGTGTCAATGTGATTATGCTGAAGTATTATTACAAAAAATGAGATGTCCTTAACTGAGCACAGTGGGATAATAAGATTTTAATATATTTCCTATCGCACCAAACAAATTTTATATATATATATATATATATATATACAGCATAATTACATTGACACACCAGTTCTCATTAGATCACCAAAGTTAAGCAACGTTGAGCCTGGTCAGTCCCAAATGGGTGATCATTTGAGAATACCAGGCATAGGAGGACGGTGACATTACAATAAAAAGGGTGTGTAGGCTATAACATTACAATAAAAAGGGTGTGTAGGCTATAACATTACAATAAAAAGGGGTGTAGGCTATAACATTACAATAAAAAGGGGGTGTAGGTTATAACATTACAATAAAAAGGGTGTGTAGGCTATAACATTACAATAAAAAGGGTGTGTAGGCTATAACATTACAATAAAAAGGGTGTGTAGGCTATAACATTACAATAAAACGGGTGTGTAGGCTATAACATTACAATAAAACGGGTGTGTAGGCTATAACATTACAATAAAAAGGGGGTGTAGGTTATAACATTACAATAAAAAGGGGGTGTAGGCTATAACATTACAATAAAAAGGGTGTGTAGGCTATAACATTACAATAAAACGGGTGTGTAGGCTATAACATTACAATAAAAAGGGGGTGTAGGCTATAACATTACAATAAAAAGGGGGTGTAAGCTATAACATTACAATAAAAAATGAGCTGCTTATCTTAATTCAATGGTATTCAGTATACAAGTGTCAATTAAAAAAGTAAGTGTAGAGGAATCAATATAAATTAAATAAATTAATCACACAATTTGTACACATTAAATCATATACATTTATTTACAAATGTCAGAAAATAGTACCGTAGAGGATTTTAAAGTTTGTATGATCATAGATAGTTCAGAATATTTCGGTTGAAACAAATTCAGCCAGAGTCAGGCTACTGGTGATTGTGTGAGTATGGACAGTTCAGCTTGTGTATTTTCTCTCACGAGTTGTTTTAAGTAGTGATGAGTGATTATATACTAGGCTGCAGAGAAGCTATGTAGATTTCTTATATAGTGTGAGAATTGGTTCCCACTCGCTTGCCACCAAAGTTTTAACTGATTCTTTTTATGCTTTTGGTGGAAATATGTTTAGTTCCCATAGGCTAAAGAATATATACTTTTATTTTATTTGAATTTGGAGCCGATTCTTTGACAAAATATGCAACTTTTTTTGTTGTTGATTTTTTTTAATGTTTACACGTAAGTCTTGGAGAATGGATAAAGAAGGTGCAATAAAATTAGTAAATAAATACATAATGTTCAAAGAGTATAAAAGAATGTGGTACAAACTTACAATTTCCGGTGGAAATAAACTGTGATAAGATTGTTTGGAGCCGCAGCAATGGCGAAGTTACTGCTTCCAGTGTCAACAAGTACATTTAGCTGAAAAAAAAAAAAAAAGTTATAGAAAAAATTCTATTTTTGTAATTAAAAAAAAAAAGTGATCTCTACACTTATGAATGAAAATAAACTTGTAGATCAAAATCTTTTTATTTTATTTTAAATTCAGATACAGGTTGATCCGCCCAAAAATGCCATGATGGAATCATGAATAAAATTCACACTCCTTTCTACAATCCAACCATATTTGGTACAAATAAACTTTAGTTAATTCCTGACAATGTTTATCAGTGTTCAATGATATGCAGGGAACACTTTGTTAATCGTCTCATCAGTAGATGTGATCCTGAATGAGATTCATATTAACCAGACCATAACCGCCCCAGATGTTTTATGTGTGTGTGTTATCTCAAAGATAATGTCTACCAAAACAATACCCAGAGTATTGCTGAACTGAAAAGGGCCATCTCAGCAAAATCAGGACAGCGCCAAGAAAGGGGAGCGGAATACATGTTATTAACAATTTTGTACGTTGTATCCAGGTGTGCTTATCATTGCACAGTACCAAAACAAAAACTGTTGTATATTCATGAATTAAACTTGGTGGACAAGTCAGGCATAGGCTGAAGTTTATTTATATCAAATATGGTTGAATTACAGAAAGGATTGTAAATTTTTTTAAATGCCTAGCAAATATATTTTTGCTAGTCTGAGAAAATAGTATCATAGTCAACGAACATATACTACACTGACTCCCAAAAACTACATTTTAGTAAGAGTATAAACATGAATTAAGCAGCATGTTTAGTGGGTTGCATGTTTGCGATGCATGCAAATAGCAAAATGCTGCAGATTTGGCTAAGAGAAAAGAGGTTATACAAGAAATTAGAAATATCTCTGATTTTGGATTTGGCCACCCAGAATTTGCTTTCCTCTTGAGAAAAATAAGTATCTCTTTAAACAGAGGTTCCCTGCTGTGGTTCTGACCCATTTGAGTTTTTGTCAAAATAATGGCCATGTTCATAGACTTGTAGAAGATTGGTCGTTTCAAGTGGATGCTGGCTAGCCATTATCTCATGTGGTTCTCCTGGTATGGTCTCAGGAATGTCTATTATATTCCAGTAGATGAGCAGGGGAGGAGTCAGAGTTGGTGGCTGTCTCACAGTCAGTTGGGTTTGCTGAGGTCTGACAGTCAGTTGGGTTTGTGTGCCTCTCGAAAAGTGATGGACACTTTGAGCTCTAAACTATTGGATTTTTATTTTCATTTGATCCGGCTAAGATTTCTCATTTGCAATTCTGTTATTCAAAAGAAGAAAATGAGCATCAGAAGAATAAAACTTTGTTACTTGTTTCAAATGGAGTTGCGATTTTATTTGGAGGGAGAATTCTCTGTTGCAGCACTGACTGAGACCACACAGCTGACACAGCAACCGGCGTCGGAATCGAACAATAACTTTGGATGGCACAACGATCACAGCCTATGCAGTGAATGCACATAGATCAGGTTCATAAGAGATAAGCATTTATTTTTCTTTAGAAAAGTCTGATAGTTTGTTTTTTCTTTTGCTTTTTTTGCTTTTTTTTTAAAAATTCCATAGCAACGTTGTGCAATTCATCCAACTGCTTCTGGCAAATTGGTTGGTGTGACTAAATGTCTTCTCAGCCAATCTGATGTTTTCTGTGTTTGACAACTGAAATATGTAGAAGCATGATACATTAAAACATGGTTTTATTGATTTATGTGCTTTTCAGATTATTGATTCATCAACTTTTTAAAAACAAATATTCCTTAGCATAGACAAGAGGACAGTAATAACATACGCGACAAACACAGACTCTGAAGAAAAGATTCTTCCACTATAATTATTTTAAATTTGATAGGATTAGTTTCAGGTTAAAACGGCATTTTGGAGCTCGAAGTTTGACTTGACTTCAGAGAATGAGCTCAGATGATTAAATATCATAGTGGACTTAGTAACAAAAGTGAGTTTACTATATTGATTTTGAACAGCAAAAATAGAATTTTAGAGAGGAGAAAAAAATAAAGCCTTTTCCACCTTTTGAAATTCTTGTACTTAAAAAAAAAAAGACATTTTGAATTTCACAATTCTTTTAATTGTCCGTGAGCAGAGTTAGACATAAGCTCGGGTTTTAGTGTCGGGGAAAATCAAGTACCCCAAAAGGGGCACTCTGGATTGGGACAAAAATAGAAATTAACTCAGTCTAGAAGGATTTCTTCTCTGAGTTTACAGACTTCAGGTCTTGTGCAACTTGCGTTCTGTGCTGTAGAATAGCAGCCACCAACCTTCTGAATTTCATGGGCCACTAATATAAATTTAGAAAGAAAAGGTAAATACATTTATATAATAACTAGCTGGCTTCATCCCCTCCCTATCGCTTTGCAATGTAATTCCTATTCACTACTTGAAACCAATGAAACGAAACTAATTGATAAGAAAGAGACAAAACTGATATTGCTACCTCAAACTTAAACTCTCTGTCTCATTCACATACACACAAATAATTCTTTCCTTTCTTTTTTATTATTATCAGTTATTCTTAAAGTTAATTCTCCCCTTCTTTGCTCAGAAAATTAAATTTGTATACATGATTATTGAAGCAAGCCAGATACACATATGTTCACTTTTATTGTATAGAATAATTAGAAAACTTGTATTTTATTAATATGAACTGCATCCATTAAAGATATTATGGTGTAATTATTTAAATAAAACCAATGGAAAATTTGAAGTTTATTCAAGTATTACACATTTTTAGTGTGATATTTGTCCTGTTTGTTTGAAATCAGTTTGTGACTGAAGTGATGTTAGGTTATATTATGGATGAATCAGATCACACTTGTGCACTTACATATTCATGTTTATTTCGAGATTATATAAGGTGTTGAACATGTATACCATTCATTATACGTTTTGTTACTTATTATTTTTTAATCTGAAACTTCATAAAAATTGAAATAATGACCCAATTTTTCTGTGGACCATCAAAGATTTTGCACGGACCATTGATAGTCCATGGGCCACCAGTTGGCTAACACTGCTGTAGAACATAAAACTTGAAATACGTGGCTAATTCAGTAAATTAGAGAGAGAGAGTACAGAAGAATTTAGTGAATTTCCAAATATTTAGATGAGAATAAGAATAATAAATGTCAGTGAAGTAGCTTTTCATTTAAAAGTTGAAGCATGAAATGAAAACATTTTTGAAGATGTTTTCGAACAAGACAAGTTCTATACTTTAGGAACGGCAAGATAATACACGGATGGTTTTAGCTGAAGTACACCTCAGCTACTTTGCCTTGTTAATTTACTTCAAATTTCTGAAATCATCATCATCATCATGGCCGTCACTTGAATCAAGTATACGGGTTTCAAGGGGCTTCATTTGTGGGTTCTCGTATGAGAAAACAGTCCAATTCCAGATCTACATATCTTACATCTATTATTATCATTTGGCAATTGTGCATGTTGCTGATTTTTGCAGCGCACAATTCTTGCTGCTCTCAGTTCTTCAGCGTGATGACACCGTTCACTTTCAAAACTTTCCACACCACCTCTTATTCCATTCCTCCACTCCGTTCTCCCAAGTTCACTCACTTCTCATGTTGTGTGATCAATTCCACACCTCTTCATATCCTCCTTCAAACAATCCTTGTACCGCTTCTTCTGTCTTCCCACCCTCCTAGCTCCCACATTCAGTTCAGAATAAAATATTTTCTTAGGATAGAACTGGCCGCTCATTCTTACATGATCAGCCCATCTCAAACGATTTTTAACAAAAAAAAGCCTCTATACTAGAGCAACCACACTCATGTTGGTTTGATGATCTTGCCAGTGTTTGTAAAGATACATATACATACCATACTTGTTGATTTAGTGGTACTAATTCTACCAATTTTAAAACAATTATAGTCAATGAAGAATCTTATATTGGATATTGGTGAGTATATTATTTGGTTGAAAAATATTCATCGAGGAAAAATTAACACGGTAAGTCATAAACAGGATAGATTATAGACAATGGGGTCGGCAGGGTTCAGAAGGATAATCTTTTGGGTAAATCGGCCTTGTGTGAGAACAAAAAGTTGAGCAGAAGTGACACCAGATGATTGATTTGAGAATGTGAAGTTGAAAGTTGGGGGAAGCGACTGACTTGGAAGGACGTGCTTTGAGATGTTGTGAAGAATGTTAAAAATAACAAAACTATGCAAATCTAATTAAGTCTCTTTCTCTCTCTTTCTGCCTTCTCTTCCTCTTTCAGCCTAACCAGACGAATATCTTCTGTAAGAATGTGTTGAGTTGATTAATGTAATGATGTATTAGTGTAAGAAGGATGCAACCGACTTTTGATTGTGGTGGTGATCGAAACGTGGACACTGGGCAGCCAGCCAAAGAAGGACAAGGTATGTTTTTAATTAGGTGTGAACTCTTTATTGTTTAATGACTAAAAATATTGTAAGCAAAGGGTTGATATTTAACATTTGTAGATTTGGTACTGTGATGCCTTGACAAAGTTCAAATGCTCGACTGAGCTGCAATCTCTGGTTTCTCTTTGTAAGATATTCACAGTAAGAACTCATCAAACTATCACAAGAAAGAACTTTCCTTTCTTCTTTTCTGCACTTTTTCTTTAGATTGTGTGTGTAGGTCCCTTGTATATTCTAAGTAATATTTGTTATTGTCTTGATGGACAAAAAATATGGGATTGAATGAAAAAAAATCTTTTTTTGTTTTTTTGTTAAATCATTTAGATATTTATTGTGCAAGATATTCCAGTGGATGAATTTTATAATCTTAAACGTTTGGTTAATTGTCAAAATACACCTGAAGAAGGTCGGAGATTACATCAGCCGAAACGTTGTGAGAATAATACCCAAGATGAGAACAGTAGTACAAAGTATCCAAATAATACATTTGGTTAGTTGTTGTTGGGTTTTACGGCATATCAACCACCTTGCGTTATTTTATGCTGAAACTCTGCATACGTTTTGTATACGATTGGTTTGTAGATTAATAAGTTTTGTGGATGTTGTATATTTTTTAAATGAATAGCCTGTAAATGATAGTTTCTATTTAACCTATAGATGGGGTTTTGACAGGTACTACCACTCCAGGTCAGAGTGGACATGGGAGTAGTGGAAACTAAGAGGTGACTTCACACCCCTGAAAGCTCCTAAATTAAAGCCTTACCACTGGATGTACTTTAAGGTCATACCCAGGAGCCATAAGATATTTGTCTATTACCTTGTATAGGTGAAGTATTTGGGAGTATTTCCTTCTTTATCAAACCCTCTCATAAGATGTTTATATTTATACAAAACTTAACATGACATTGAAAATAGGTGGTTGTGCAATAAAAAAGAAAATCAATATTCCTAAACTTTTGAATTTCGCAAGAAATAACCTTTAAATGTATGAAATGTGATTTTCTATAAGCAAACAATTAGATTTGATTTTTTATCATCCATTAAGAAGACACAACTTAACATAAAAACAGTACAGAAAAACCATACCTTCCTCAAAATAGACAAGTAGAGAAAGGAAATCAATTGTTCTTAGTCCTGCAAAACTTAAATCTTTCTTGAGCACATGGGAAAAGGCTGCTTGTTACTTTTAACATCTCTAAAACCAAGCTCTTTCTCTCCTTTCATCACCAATGCTCAGATCTTTGTTTTACACCAATTAAAATGAATGGCTCTCTTTTTGAGGAAGCCCCCATTGTTTTGATGTACTCCAGATCTAAAATGGAAGACTTATATCCAATCTGTTGTACTTGTATCTGAGGTAGCATTTATTCTGCGCGGATTGAGCCAGCTTCCTCCCTCATCCCAATGGCATCCTGAACTATGGCAGCCCACGCACGATGGTCCTGTGCAAGTTCACTGAAAATAGCGAGCCATTCATGGTTCCATCAGCGTAGATCAACCACCTGCAGACCCAAGAGCTCAGAGAGATCTTTCTTGATTATAATGGGCCAGGTATTCAGCTGCCCACCAGTGCGTCTCTGCCAGCTGGGAAGTGGAGGTGGGAAGAAAACATCACGACTCAATTCGCCCTCTGGATGCCGGGCTGCATGGCCAAACCATCGCAGACACTGCTGCAGGATCACAGAAACGAGGGGGCAAAGGAACAAATGAAGGCAAAGACTGGCAACAGTAACCTGGTCCGCACGTCAGTGATGTAGAACTCTGAGATGGCAGTCATTGTCGAAGACCTCCAGCTTCTGCTGATCGACCACCCTCATGGGCCATGTTTTGCAGCAATCTGTTGCAAAATAGTTGGATCAGTCTACCAGTCCAGAAAGTATGCGACTCTTGATGAAATCTTCTATATAGGAGTCAGATACACTCTAAGATGGAGTATTGCCGCCACATCTGGAGAGGTGCCACTCAGAGCACTTTCTTGCCTTGCCAGAGTTCAAAATCAACTTCATAATCAACAATCCATTTCTCACAAAAGAGACGTTGCTAGTCTTTCTCTACCATTATTTCTATGGTAAGTGCTCGACTGAATTTCCATGAACAGAGTTTCTTTCCAAGATATTCTTATCCGTGGAACACGTTACCACAAGATTGTTTCCTTGCACGCTACATTCATGGTCATCTTCGAATCCAATGTCAACAAATAATCATCATAAAATGTTATGAATAATCAAAATTTGTTCACTCCATTCATCATTTTCAATTCTCTCATAACATTCTTCATTATTCAACTAACAATCTATCCATCTTGTTATCTCTTATCCTTGAATGGCTTTTAACCTTGATAAGTGGTGACTGCTTAGTGAATTAAAACAAAAACTTTAAAAGAAATAAGCTTAGTTAAGGTAAATAGTTGCACATCTTCAACTAATGAAGAAAAAGTGAAAACAAAATTTCAAACAATGCAAGCATAATTTTATTTTGCCTTAAAAGAGAACACGTTGTCGTCCATTAATATTGTAATTGAAAACAGCCAAAGAAAAAGCCTACAGAGAAGAGCAAAGAGATAACAACTTAAACAACAAACTTCGCTAATGACGTCTTTCTTTTTTCTATACAATAGGCTAATTGATTTTCTCCAAGCATCTGCACTAACAACCTTTTATTATGAAGAAATGTCAAAAATAGAAAAGTCTTGATCTTTATAAATATGATGGTACAATGTAAAATTTTTAAAGGATACATCTTTAGTGTACTGAAAAATGTCAAATTTTTGCAAAACGATAGATTTTACAAATTCCTGAAAAGAAAAATGCTTCAAGCTACAAGCATTTGCAGTTAACTCTTAATCGATTTTTAAAATCTCAAATGATTATTTATACAGAAGACAATAAACAACCATATCATATTCAGTTTAATGCTTGTTTTACATACTAACATGGGATGGATGGCTTTTAGAAATTAACCGAGTTCTGGCCACATCTTTATTTCTCTTAAGTCCATCCGTATCACTTCTTCCCATGTTTTTCTTGGCCTTCCCCTGCCAACTGTCACTGCTATCCCAACTGTTCTATATCTACTAACCCAAGAACTCTCATCCATTCTTTCATTGTGACCATGCTAATGAGATCTCTTGTTCTGCATCCAGATTTAATTTTCCTCTGAGGTTATCAGATCTAAACCTGTCTTTAAGACTCCCATTACACATTCATAATATCATTCTTATATCATTTCTCTTCATGCAGCACATATCCTCAACTAGCCAAGTTTCCCTTCCATACATAGACGTTTTTCTTGGTCAACAGCGATAACACTGCTGGTTAGGGTTAGGATTAGTAGTAGCAGACGTTTCCTGCACTTACTCTATCAACTCCTAACTCTTGCAATCACACCAACACCTTGCTGTTCTCCAATGATATCACTAAGGTAACACACATTTGGACAACCTGAATAGCCTTGCAAACTGGTTACCATCTCCCAAACTACCTGTAATTCTATTGCACTTATGGTGTACTCAAATCAAGATGTAAAAATATGCAGTCTTGTGCAATTCAAACAAACTGTGATGGTCTCCCCCCCCCCTCCCCGAAAACCTCAATAAAGAACAAAGAGTAAAAGAGAAACAGTCTACTTGATGACGGCTTTCGGTTTTGAAATCGGAAAAAAGAATAATGGTGTTTATCAAAAAACAGTCCCTCATCATTTTCGACAGCAAAACTTCCAGTCATCTACGGAAATTTTTCCGACAATTTCTTTGGGAATATTCTGCATTGAATACGTTATTACTATGATGTTTAGTATATTTAAATTTTGTTTAATTTCTATTTATGTAAAAATATTAGACTAGTTAAAAAATAAACTAAAGTATTTTTAAAATATTTTCAATGTAAACTATTTTAAAAGTACTTTCAAACAAAAAAAACAAAAAAACGTTCCAATTATATAAAAAGGTTTGATTTGATTATTTGAAGTAAAATAAAATAAAAATTTCCAATTATAAAAACCAGTTTTATTTTCTTATGTGTTAATAATAAAAAAAATGTTGAAAACAGATTAACTGTCCCCCCCGCAAAAAAAACCCCATCCTACTTAAAATATAATAGGTAACAGTTTTTTCAAAAACACCACTTGTCTATTTCCGATTTAAAAACCGGAAGCCATCATCAAGTAGACTGTTTCTCTTTTACCGATCAGACTGTCAATTTTGAAATCATCCTAAACCTTGTTCTATTGATTTGAATTAACTATGGTAAAGTTTCGTTCACCAGAAAGAAGCTTTTATTTCTTTAATCTTTCAGCTCAAATTCCAGGAGAGAAAAAGCGTTCTTCATAAACTTCGAAAGTTTCAACCCGACAATGTTTCAATCACACACCCACTAGACGATTGATCGGCCATGATGAGAGTATGCAATATACAACACTAGCTGTATCTGTTACAATTCCACAGAATCATAGATAGGTGACATAAGTAGGTAATATGTTAAAAGAGAAACTGTCTACTTGATGACGGCTATTTCGAATTCATAACAATATGCCTGAGTTATCCTCCTTTGGTTTAGAGCGTTTCTCAGGATGACAACGTCCATTGATTCGTATTCAAAATAATGTCACTGGAGATGATAGTATCATCAAAATAGACTGCCATTTTTATTTTTACAATTTCCGATTCGTTTCAAAGCATGATTATTTTTCATCTAAATCGAAATGTTTTCTGTTGATTTTACATACGATGTTGAGGGCAAAAAGTAGAGAATTATTCTTTGATGCCGAAGAAGAAAGTAAACAGTTCTCCAAAAATACAGTTCAATATTACTAAAAAGATTTCCTGCCAATAAAATGAGGACATTGTTTTGATCACGAATCAATAGACGTTGTCATCTTGAGAAACGGGGATAACTCGGGTGTACGGTTATGAATTTGGAATAGCCGCCATCAAGTAGACCGTTTCTCTTTTAATGGTAATATTACAATAGTATTATGATATTACATGATCCTTGTAAACAATTAGACTTCTATTTTTATTTATATGCTAGCAAGAAGACCCAGTGTTTCTCGGGATTGAATAAGGAACCCTATGTCCTTCTGACCTCTTCCTATGATACAGTATTACTTTTTTTTTAAATTGTTATTTTTACATTTTATTTTCTATAAATTTATCATCGTTACTTCCCCTCAATGCACCCCAGCATTTCCCATGAATTAACGTATTTGATGTTTTAAGGAGGGTTCTGCCCCTTAAATATTCAGAGGAGGAAGAGATTCAGGGCCATTTCCATTATCTATCCCGGAAAATTTTATACATACACTTTAAGTAGGGGTGGGCTATAGAAACAAAATTTTTTTAATTTATGCCAAAAGTGGCTTATTACCTTCATTTATATGTAACTAGATGGGAACAAGTGATTTTTTTCAAAACGGGTCAAAATTGGAGGGTCGCAAGCCTCAAACGAGATACCTAGTTACATATAAATGAAGGTAATAAGCCACTTTTGGCATAAATTAAAAAAATTTAGCCCACCCCTACTTTAAGCTCCTTTAGAAATTTAGGACCAATTCCACTGTTTTCCCCATAAAATGCTATACATTTGATTTAAATTTTATCAAAATAGAATATGTATTATTTGGATTATTCGGACTACTGTTCTCATCTTAGATATTATTCTCACAAGGTATAGGCCGATGTAACCTCCAACTTTCTTTGGGAATCCGTACGGAACCCTTTATTTAATCCATGGGGTTAGCTTAGTCTCGTTCTGTCAGCCATGACCAGGTAGAAGTTGTATTCTTAGTATCGCCCGCACCCAGGATTGAACCTCCAAAACACTGTCACTTATGACTTAGCACTTTATCCGTTATGCCACAGGTCCTTGTGGATAATTCTAGTATGAATGTTAGGAACCTTAAATTTATTCTTGTTTTAGATGTGTAGTACTTATTGTAGATTACTAATATATATATATATATATATATATATATATTTAAAGAAATGAGGCTACCAACATTTGTAAAAAACTTTTTTCAACCATTGTTTGTTATTTTATTATTTTATCATTTTATAATTTTGTGATTTTATAACGCGTTTCGAGCTTTTCTTGCTTGCTCTCTTCAGATATATATTCCATTTGAAAAAAATGTTTTACACACACACAAATACAAAATGTCCGGTTGTCTATGAATGGAATCTTTTATTCCTTTAAGGAACTGTTCTCTGTGGGAAATGCATGAAAAAGGTTTTTGATTTTTTTGCTTGAGAGTTTTTCTCCAGAAGAGATCTGATTGTCTACTGATGAGCTGCATGAATGAAAGATCCTGGTAATTATGTTTATTCATGGTTGTTTGTGCGCAAAACAATTGTCATGTTATATTGAATTCTTTTGAAATTCAGCAAGAAACAATGAATAAAGACTTGGATATTGGAATTTAAAATACCATTGTTTACTTATGTATATTAAAGACAGAAGAACGGTGAAGAATAAGACGACTCAAAGAAGCAGCGCATATGTTGGGCAACAATGAACTCCTAAGTAGACCTAGTATAGAATTTAATACAATATAGGAATCAGTAAGCATAAATAATAGGTTATATTACCATTATAAAAAAAAATTATATATATATATATATATATATATATATATTAATAGGTAGTAATAAGTAGTAATCTATAGTGATAAGAATGAGAGCAAGCTACTCCCGTGGATTAAATAAAGGGTCTCGTTCGTAATTCCTTACAGAGTCCCGAGTTCGACAGAAAGATTCCCCGAGTTCGATAGAAAGATTCCCCGAGTTCGACAGAAAGATTCCTCCAGTTCGATAAGATACACCTGAAGAAGGTCGAAGGTTACTGTGGATTATGAGTTATCTCCCTTGGACCCAGTGTGGGAGATTTACCATTGTTTTGTGCTCTACACATTGCCACATATACTGCATCTCAAGATGACAAATCAAGCTTTAAAATCGCCACCAGCCTTGGAAAACGAAGATTGCTATGTGGAATGGAAGAATGATCTGACAATATGACAGTATTTCTCAGTTTAACTGGAAGAGCAAGAGATTGTGTGAAAGACTGGCAAACCTCAGGAAATAGGTCAGGAAAACTGCGTCCAGAAAATAACAAACAAACTAGACACATTGTTTTTAAAAGATGAGAACACCCGGGCTTATTTAGTCTTTAAGGAATTTTATGACTACAGGCGTCCTTCCGGTGTAAGTATTACTGACTTTTTAATACAATTTGAATATCTCTATCACAAACTGGGTAATTTTAAAGATGAATTACCAAGAAGGTGTTCATTCTTTTTTTATTATTATTAACTGCAGCAAATGTCCCGGACGAAAACGATCGACTGGTTTGTGCTACATGTGGGTCTATGACGTATGATAATATGAAATGCATAATATAAAAGAATGGCCAGATGCGAGCATAAAGTGTAAAATCTGAACCGGTTTTTGTAACTGAAAACGAGAATACATTTCAAACAAGAGGTTGGTGTGGACGATTAAATTATAAAGGTGGTCGGAAACATCCCAGCAAAACTTATGAATCCAGTATAGGTTCAAATCCAATAGGCAAGGATGGAAAAATTATAAGATGCTTTAATTATGACTCTACAAAATACTTTTCAATAGATTGTAGACATTATTAGGAAAATATAAAAAGCATACAAGAGATTTACATAATCCTATCTAACACAGAACTCCATGCTTCTGGGTTGGTTAAGGAGTGTTTTGGAATGGGCATATTAATATACGAAAACTGTCATAAAAAAACATGGCTGAACGCTTTTATTGATGCTCTGTCTGATCAAGACAAATATTTAGTTGAATATTCTTTTACTGATACAACATTCAAGTTTGGAGATGGAGCTGAGGTTACTGCAACTAGGAAAGTAAAATTTCCAGCAGTTATTAGCAGAAAAAAAGTGATGATCGAGTCCTCCATGAAGAAAGCTAGAATTATTTTAAACTTTGTGAATGATACAGCAAGGATTCTTGGTATTGAGATAGATTTGGTTTGCACCTCATCAGGTGACTACTGTATTCCACTTAAAAATTTATTATTTAACAAGCAGGGTGAATTGAGAGTGTCTGTGATGTTGCACATCACTTCTGTCAAAACTTTAACACTGGAAGAGAAAAGAAAAAAGCAATGAAGTTGCACAGACTATTTGCACATGCCTCAAAAGAAAAGTTGTGTAAACTTGTGATGCTGAATTCCTTAAGATAATTTTAAAATGTTGCGATTCATGTGAAGTATGCATGAAATATAAATGTGTACCATTGCGTCCAGCGGTATCTATGCCCATGGCTGATAAATTTAACCAAGTTGTGTGTATGAACTTAAAGGAATATATTCACAATAAAACTTGGATTTTGCATATGATTGATTCTGCCACAAGATATTCTGCAGCCTGTTTAGTGTTTTCTAAACAACAAGATGAAATTGTACAAAACATTTACCAAATGTGGATATTATATTTTAGTGCACCTAGAAAGTTCTTAAGTGATAATGGAGAGGAATTTTCAAATGAAAAATAGAGAGATGAATGAAAAACTAAATATAGAAACTGCAACAACAGCTTGTGAATCTCAATTTAGCAACGGGATTGTGAAACAGCATAATCAGATATTGGCAGAGGCATTTTACGAAACTATTGCAGATATGAAATGTGAACCAAAAATTGCACTTGCATGGCCAGTAAGTGCCAAGAACACTTTACAAAATAATGATGGTTTTAGTCCAAACCAATTAGTATTTGGAGTTAACCCTAACCTTCTGTCAATCTTAGAGGATAAACTTCCAGCTATGGAGAGTTCATATAGCGATATTATACGTCAGAACATGGAAGCTTTATACAGTGCCAGACAAAACTATATTGCAGCTGAGTCAAATGAAAGAATCAGGAGAGCACTCAGACATAAGGTGCGTACTTATTCAGATGTGGTGTATGATAATGGTGATAAAGTTTATTATCACAGGAAAAATTTTAACGGTTGGAAAGGTCCTGCAGTGATGCTTGAGAAAGAAGGACAAACTGTATTGGTACAAACTGGAAAGTATAAAGAATGGGTGAATGTTCATGTGGAGGGAGATGAATAACCAATATGTGTTAATTGGGATCATATTGACGATTGGAAGGAACTACCTTATCCAGAAAATGCTGTACTGCTTACCGCAGATCAAGAAATGTCTCATGATGTTGTGGATGCTAAGGAGAGAGTTAAATAACTTGATCAATAATGATTTGAAGTAGTTCCCTTTGAAAAACAGGTTACACTATCTTCTCATTGGATAGTATCTGAAAAATATAAAGATGACAAAAAGAAAACTAAAGCAAGATTAGTGGCGTGTGGCTTTGAAGAGGATTCTAGCAATCGTAGGAAAGAGTTTCCTACCTGCAGTAGAGAGTGTCTACTCTTGGTATTTTTTATAGCAGCCTTGATGTCCTGGAGTGTGCAATCTATTGACATAACAGCAGCATTTCTACAAGGGGACCCTTTGACAAGAGAGGTATTTCATGATGTCTGTCCAAAAACTGAGGTTTGGCATCTTAAAAGATGCATCTATGGATTGAATAATGCACCTGGATATTGGTACAAAAGAGTTAAAGAAATATTCTTACAGCTGGGAGGTACAATTAGTTCATACAACAATGCCTTATTTAAGTGGTATAGAAGTGGATCACCTATAGGAATTTTGGTTAGTCATGTGGATGATTTTACTTTCTGTGGTAATGCCTTTTTTCAAGAACAGATCATAGAAAAACAAAAAGAGGTGCTTCTACACTAAAATTGTTAGTAGTACTTGATACAGCTAAACTTTAAAAAAAAAACTAAGGTAGCTGCAATGTGGATTATGAGTTATCTTCCTTTGACCATTTGGAGATAAGAGTAACCTCCCTTGATTCGGAGTTGACTATTTAGGTTGAATTCTGATAGAAAGTGGAGCTCTTCAATCTCTAAGATGAAAGAGATTGTGTCGTTGCATTGATGATAGACGTGTGAAGCTATTGATGATATAGACAACGTAGCAAACATTGATACTTACATTATCCGAAACCTTGTGAGAATAACATTCAAGATGAGAACAGTAGTCAGAATAATCCAAATAATACGAATTAAGTCCTCATCTCAAAAATTCCGAAAAATAGAATATATTTGAAGCTTTAAGGGAGGTTCCACCCATATAGCCCCAATGAAGGCAGAGATTCAGAAAATTATACATATGAATACACTTTTAGTTTTTAGATTCTCTAACCTTTCTATAGGGAATGCACACACATACACACGTCAATATACAGAGTCTGCCATAAGTAACTATATAATTTTATTTCAACATAATAAATGTAACATGAAAGAAATATGCAACTGCAATATAGAAACTAATAAAGGGTAAAACACTTAAGTATTAAAACATTTATTAAAGCTCCATGGAGCTACATGCATTTTGCTAATCTTTCAGGGACTGAGCGGCATAATTTGGCGCACGGCTCCAATGACACTTGAGCAATGGCAGCTAGGATTTGTTCCTTAAGTTCAACAATGCTATGAAAATATACGATTTCCGCTTTCAAATGACACATGAATTAGAAGAATTACTTAAGTATCAACAAGCTATGAAGAAAAGAAAGTATATAATCACTTATGGTGGACCGTGTATAAATTTTCACCTTTTTAAAGTTTGTTTGAGATCGTTTAGTAATTGTATAATTAGCTTCCTCTTTTCGGTTTGAATCCTTGCCAACAGCTTTAAGATACAGACTGGAGAATGAAAGACTTAAAGCATTACTAAAAAAAAAAAAATACATTACGGTTATCTTTAATAAAAAAAAATATAAAAAGAAAAAAAGAAAAATATTTAAAAAGAAAACTATTACAGTTGACATTTCAAATTTTTTCTCACAAGTAAATCAAAATTAGTGTAAAGTACAGAATAGTTAACAGTCGAGAACTCGTAAGCAAAACATAACAAATAATTTATAGCAAACATAGAATTAAATTTTCTACCGACCTATATATTTTTACTGTATTCGTAAGATTTTTTATTTCAAAATTTTATTTCGAAGAAAGGTATCTTATCGACACACAAAAAACAGCAATGGCCACTGAGATGATAGCTTAATTTTGCTAAACTTCGGCGATTACATGTGTGTTTACCAGGGTTTGTTATGAGGGTGCTTTCAACTCGCACTTAGGGTTATTGGTAGGGTAAGTCATTTTTTTTTTTTACTATCTTTTCAGCATGAAGTTAAGTGATTACCTAGAAAATCATTTTTTCTTTGTATGTCGATAAGATATCTTTCATCGAAATCAAATTCTAAAATAAAAATTTACAGTTTCCACGAGTTAAAAGTATATAGGTCGGTAGAGAATTTAATTTTACTATTTGTTGTTTTTATTTGTTGTTTAAGAGTTCTCTGCTATTAACTATTTTGAATTTTTACCCAAAGTTAATTGAAGCGATTTCTTCATGTTAAGTAAAAGAACATTCAGTTAGTTATATTATTGGGAATATTTGCAATGAGCAAACTCAGTTTTGTATAATTCTGGATTGTTGGCCGATTTGCAGTTTTACATTTTAATGTGACTGTTCCATCCTATATAATTTTATGGTCTGTTTAACAAGACAATTATACATAATTCATAAGCAAAACACCAAAGATGGTAATTATTTGTCATGTGTTGTATTTAGTAACTCATCTTACTTTGATATTAAACATATTTTCAGACATTTCTATTTCTAAGCTTATATTTTTGTTGCAAATGTCATGGTCCACCATTTGTCACGGAAGGATTTGTATCGCTAGTCAAAGTGTTTGTTTGCTTGGGTACCTTAATTGAATGCAAGTACAAAATTATATCCAAGAAATCGCGACTTAACAGTTAATAAGAACGAATAAAATGAAATAAAATGGTTCAGAAGAGAAAAATATCGATAAAGAATAGCTTAATTAAGATGCCCCCTCCCTCTTTTGTCTCCCCCCCCCTCCTCCAATAAATTAATTTTGGAGAACACCATCCGTTACCCATTCCATCCATATTTTCTTTTTAGCTCCTCTGTCTAGTTCCCACTCACACTTAGAGATCAACTTGCTTGTTTTCGGCTTTTTAAAACAATCCAGAAAACAGTGGGAGGTCTACATTTAGTAAGAGTTGGGAGAGCCTTACTAACCTGCCCCTTATCTTATCTTATTTGATTCCTTATTTTTATTTATTTCAAAGTGTTTGTAATTTGTCCAACTCACAACCATCTTTCATGTCATTTTTGAAAATAAAACTCATTTTTAAAACGTTTGGGGATTTTTAAATAGGATTAGCCGATAGAATGAATGTGGTATTATGGACCTTCATGAGTGCATTCACTGCACTGACCGTGATCGTTCCACTCATTGTGCAAGTCCAAAGTTGTTGTTCGATTCAGTCAGTGTTGCAACAAAACACTCATCCCAAGTAGAATCACAACTCCAGTTTTAAAACAAGGAACACGTTTATTTGTTGGAGGTGACAAATGATACTCGTGTTCCCAGGTTGAATAACAAACTTGCAAGATGAGATTTTTGCCCGACCAAATCGAAAAATGAGTCCAATAAACACAATCCTTTAGCTCAGAGTCCCAAGGCTCACCTTGCCTAGAGAGGCACGCAACCTAACTAACTGCCAGCCCTCAGAAAACCAAACTGCCTGTGTCATGCCTAGTGGGCCGGCTCTGACTCCTCCCATTCTCCTGGAATATTTTCACTCCTGACCGAAAATGTTAGATTCTGATCTTTCTCAATGGTCACCATTCGACCACCTAAGAACTGGCTACTTGAGATATCCACTGGAGATAATATCCAGCCAATGTCCACTCAAAGAGGTTTATCTAGAGCCCATCTAAAAACATTACTTTTCTCAAGCAGGCCAGTCTCAGCATGATTCCCTGTTTTTATGAGGCACTTATTTTATTTCAAAGAGAAATAAGATTCTGGGTGGCCCAATATAAAATCAAAGATATTTTTAATTTCCTCTGTGTCCCCCCCCTTTTCCTTGCAATGTCTGTCATTCGCATGCACCATTAAAACATGCAGCCTAGTGCATGTTTACAAGAATACAAATATTGATTTAATGAGAAAAAAATATCTTACAAGTTATCTCTTCAACAAACACTGATATTTGATAAATTTCAGTGAAAATTCATAGAATTAATCTAGTTTTATTTTATTTTAAAGTAGAAGTGATAACTCATGTTTAGAGTTAGACAAAGTAGTCAGATAAAAGGTTTTATGACTATCGACCCCCCCCAACGATTCTGGCCTTGTGCCTAACTTATAATAGTCATTTTTACGTTTATTGTTTATAAATATTGTCTTATTGTAAATAAATATGCAACAAAAGAAATCAATTAAACTAATTAGATTTATGTATGGAATTTTCGCTTTTGTCAGAATAAGTATCAGGTTTTTGAGAATCTAAAATTGAAAAAAAAAAAAATTATAAAAAAGCCTCCCCCCTAGCATTCTTCTTACTTTGCCACCCATTTCCACCCTAAATCCAGGGTCATTTCTACGCACGCATATTTTCTCTTCTTTTCTGTGGACCCCTGTTACGGTTTTCCATGCTAATATGTCTTAAAATCTCGATTGGTGTTTGAAGAAGCTATGACTTTTAATGTAGCCATTTCTGTTTTCAGTTGTGGGAAATGACTTTAAATTCAAAAACCTTATTATCATCGACAATTTTAAATGATATATTTTGAATTTAATATCAGGTCTTTGAGAATCTAAAAGTAAAAAAAAAATAGATAAAAAAGCCTTCCACCATTTTGCATTCTTCTTACTTTGCACTCTGTCATCAGGACAAGTCAATCATTTGAGTGGTAAGTAATCTTTTCTCTTTTTTTTGTGGACTACTGTTATGGTTTTTCATGTTAATATGTCTTAAAATGTTGATTTTTTTTCATTTGCACGTTGAACATCTGTTGTATTTTATTTTACTCTCATCTTTTATCTTGTTTTATTTCTATTTCTATATTTCTGTTATTTCTTCTTCTTGACTCTTATAAAATTCAAAATTATTAATTATTCTCCTAGCATGTGTCGAAGTGCATTCAATTTTTGGAGGAGTACCCCAAAAAGATTTGAAACGTCACATCTGTACAGACAGATTGGGAATCCATCAGAGATCACATCAGAGGTGCCTCATGGAGTAAAACTTTTTCTCTCCCTGCTAATCAATGTGCAAAGTAGGTATTGAAGCACATGTTCAGACGCAGAAATTTTATAACAAGCCCCACTCTCTCCAATGGTTCACTTCGATCTGTATAGCTGATATTGCTCAGAGGCAGCAAACATTCCGCAAATTCAACTACAAATAGACATAAATTTATAGCATCAAGAAATCGCTGTAAGTTTGCAATAGTTGTAGCTAAGAGAAGGATACTGAAGTAACCAGAAAATGCATTGAGTCACAGAAATTAACTAGCGATTTCTGGAAAATCTATAATAGTGTGATGAATAATGAGTAGTCAACAATTCCCCCACTGTCTAACCACAATGATGTCGTTAACACGGCAACTGATAAGGCTGAACTACTTGCCTAGCAGTTTGGCTTGAACTCCACCTCTGACTCCATAAATCACTCCCTCCTAAATTTCTCATTGTGAACTGAAGTCACACTTAATGACCTGATTATCACCTCTTCCTATATTCGGGATATCATAAAAAATTTGACACCTCCAAATCATGTGGGTCTGACCTTATCCCTGTTATAATAATAAAGAAATGCTCTGCTGAGCTGGCCCCTATCCTCTCCAAACTACAACAAATGCCTTACCGAATCTTGCTTCCCTGATAGCTGGAAAATTGCCTCTGTGGTACCAGTGTTCAAGAATTCTGATGAAAGAAGTGACCCTCAAAATTATCTCTCCATCAGTTTACTCCTGCTCTTTGCTAAAATCTTTGAATCTTTAATCGATCTAGCGATAGTCTGCCACCTCGTTAATGCTAAACTTCTTTTTGACCATCAGTATGGATTTAGGTAAGCACGTTCTACTGCAGATATCCTAACGGTCATTTCTGAAAGCATGTACCATACACTGGATTAGGCAGGTGAAGCAAGGGTGATAGTGCTTGATATATCTAAAGCCTTTGACAAGGTATGAAGTTCTTTTCATGAAAATTCGTATGGTATTACTGGACGAATATTTAATATAATTAGATCCTTCCTAGCCAAAAGAAAGATCCAGGTTGTCCTCGATGGCCGAACATCCAAAAAACATAGCATTATTGTGGGTGTACCCCAGGGGTCGATCCTTGGACATTTATTGTTCCTGATTTTCATAAACGACCTCCCTGATGGAATTGTGTTTGAGATGCGTATATTTGCTGATGAGACCACACTTTATTCTCAACGTGGGTAAAACAAACGTGCACATATCCAAGGCAATCGCTGAATCCTTAGAAAGTGACCATCAGTCGGTAGTTGAATGGGGACATGAATGGATGGTAACATTTAATGCTTCTAAGACAAAACTCCTTTTCTTCTAACAATTATAAGAAATCTTTTCAGCCACCAATTATCATGGTTAATACCACTTTATGAGAGAGTCTAACATTCAAACTCCTTGGCCTAACATTCACAGGCAACATGAATTGGAACAAATACATAGAAGTCATTGCCAAGGCTGCTACAAGGAAAGTTGGCTCCCTCTACTATGCTAGAAAACTTTTCACACCTGTCAGTATCCTATATCTCTAAAAAGCCACCATCTGCAATGTGGAGTATTGTTGTCACATCTTGGGCTGGTGCACTATCCACTAGTTTCTTTCTCTTAGACAGAGTCCAAAAAAGAGAGTCAAATCTAATAGGTCCCCACACTGTCCACCAAGCTCCAGCCACTCTCCCATCGCTGGTAATGTTGCATCCCTGTGCTTGTTTTACAAGTACTTCAATGAATGGGCTTTTACAAACTTGCTGCTCTGATGCTTTCTCGACGTAAATACACTCGCCTAAACCGACAGTCAGCTAAATCCAACCCATTCACTATGGAGATTCCCAGATGCCGTAGGGTTTTCTACTCTAATAGCTTCTTTCCTCGAACTGCCAGACTTTGGAATTCCCTTCCTGCTCCCTGTTTCCCTGACTGTACCAACATGCAGAAATTTAAATGTAATGTGAACAAATATCTCGCTAGACAAATCCTTCTTATGATACACCCTATAAATATGGCCCCTAATTATCAGTAGCCCCTTACATCTCAGTGGCAATGTGCCTTGTTTTGGATGAATAAAAGTTAAAAAAAAAAAAGAAGAAGTGAAATCAAAGGTAAGAAAGAGTTCAATATTGCCTAAGTTTGTGTAAGACTTCTGTTGCTTTGTTGTTGCAACAGGGTTCATCCTAGTCGGCAACCAATACACAGTGGTTAACCAATCATGATTTCACCATCGAAGACTGACCATTTGTGGATTTGAGAGCTAATCCAAGTCCTCTCTAATGGCTGTCGCCTACCGATACACTTGCGCCATCGGGGCAGAGAAGATTACATTGCAAATTAATTCTCTCTCTGGGTGACGAGCTACATACCCAGAACCATTGAAAACATCATCGCAACTAGGCAGCAGAGACGTCAGTGTTGGCAGAGAATAGCAGTTTGAATACAGTCAGCCCACTGTTTCCATCGCATCCTGCCAATGCAGGATGCAATGGAAACAGTCATTATCAAAGACTTTCAAGATCCGTCAATCGACCACCCTCATTGGTCATGTCTCACAAGCATAGGGGAGGATCGTCTGGATGATAGATTGTTAGACACACCCTTTGGTTGCTTGTTGGAGGCGCAAAAAGGTGAATCTAGTGCCCCCAACTTGAAGATCAGCTTCTGTGACACCCTGCCTGGGCAGAACAACAATGGACCCGAGTGTCTAAGACTTTGCAAAAAAGTAATGTGTTATGTACGAAAGGTCATATTTTAGTTAGTTTTTCACATAAGTTTCTGAGAAGAGGAATAACTTTTGGGTTTGTATTATTTTGATTATTTGGACTACTGTTCTCATCTTGGATGTTATTCTTCCAACGTTTTGATGCATCTTGTCACTCAGGAATCTTTGTTGAACTTAGGGATAGACACTGGCACAACGGATAAAAGTGCAAAGTAATAATCAGTTCTAAGTGACAATCTTCTGGAGGTTGAATGTTCAATCCTCAGTACAGGACATACTAAGAATACAATTAAAAATTACTTAAGATGGCTAATTGATTGAGAACAAGCTACCCCTGTGGATAATAAAGGATTCCCTGTGGATTAGATAAAGGGTTGCGTTCAAAAATTCCATAGAGATTTCCGAGTTTGACAAGTTGCACTTCAAGAAGGGCAAAGGTTATATTGGCTGAAATGTTGTCATGGAGGCAGAGTATGAAAAAGTGGTGGTATCACACAATGTGGTGCCCCCCACCCCCGGTGACAGAGATCAGACTGGATCCCCAAGAGAGAGAGAGACTACACTACCAAAAGTCAGAGCTCTCCCAGGGCAGCATAACCCAATGTGGTGATACTCTTCACATCAAATCCTCTTTGGACTTTCCAGAAAAAGGGGCCCCACTTCCAGGAGCAAGTTCTTCCCTGGTTCCATCAGGGCTCAGGGGGAGTCCACAGCAACCCCACCTAGGGAGTCTGCATGGGGGAAGAACTAAGAAAAGAAGATGTTCCCACAAGACTATAACGAACTGTATCTCAAACAATACAAACAATACAAACAATAAATTGAGAATAATGTACTGCAACCTGTGCCTGGTTCCTGGGAGGCGATTGAGGACAGGGTGTTGTCCCTGGTCACTTCAGACTTTAAAGTCCTGTGACCTAAAAAGGAGGACATGAAGGAATTTAACATCCCAGCATCATACATCTGCCAGAGGAGCTACACCGTGTGGGACATCTTGCTCCCCACAAAGGAGGATGTAGAATGATTCTCCTTAAAAGAAAAGAGAAGCAAGAGAGTAAAGCTTCAGCCCGAATACAAGGGCAGGAGAAGAACACGGGTCCTCATTTATAATGCCCCAACTGAGCTGTGCGCAAATTACATAGGAACGTGCTTCAGCCAGTTGGGGGAACAAGTGGATCCGATGAAGTCCAAAAGTGGAATCCACTTGATGGACTATACAATCGCCATGAGGCTGTAGTGTCAAGGCTTCAATTAGATTCCAATGGTACTGAAAGAGGCTGGAATATGATGGTCATAGTGGTGCTGGTTTTGCCAGAAACTGCCTGAAAAAGACAGTATTCAGCCAACCAGCACCATCTGCAGCCCCAGTTCCAGTTCTGATGCCAGCTCCAGTTCAAGCCCCAAGGTCAGCAGAGTCCTTAGCAAGAGCATTGGAGAACAGTGGTGAGGGTGAGGGTGGAAGAACGCAACTGCTTCCGTCACGGTCCCGTGGAACCGCCGCAACAGCAGCAGGAGCAGCAACAGCAAAAGCAGAAACAACAGAACGTCCCAACAGCGCAAAACCGGCAGGGGACAAAAAAAAAAAAAAATAAAAACTCCTCTGACAAGGAGGAAGGAGCCATTGAGGAGCAGATACATATGAACTTGCTCCTTCCCTTTGGGTCAAAAAAATAAAATAGAAAATAAAAAAGAGGATAAGGTGCAAGGGGAAGGAAAAGATTACTGAATCCTCCATGGAGCACACACCATCTCCTACACAACCCAAACCTACCCCCACACAGCCAATACCCAACTCCAAAACAACATTAAAACCAACACCTACTCCCACACTAACACTTGCAAAACACCTGTCACCACACTACAAATACCAAAACAGACACCCACACACACAACCACCTATCCCACAATCTAATGGATAACAATCTAATGGATAACATTTTTTAATTTGTATTATTTGGATTATTCGGATTACTATTACTGGATTGGGAGAAATGTCCACACTAGTGGACCCCTGTCCACTGGTGTGGACATTTCTCCCAATCCTGCACAATAATCAAAAGACCGATGAAGAAGATTTAGGTTATTCTTCTCACGTTTTGATCAATGTAACCTCCGACCTTCTTCTGGTGCATCTTGTCGAACATGGCAATTTTTTATGTTGAATCCAGGAACTCGAGTTCGACAAAGATTCCAAGTTTGAAAAGTTGCACCTGATGGCCAGAGGTTACACCAGCTGAAACGTTGTAAAAATAACAACCAAGATGAGAATAGTAGTCTGAATAATCCAAATGATAAAAGAAAAACAAAATGTCTCTTCTTCCTTAAAAATAAGCACCATTGTCAGTTAAAAATTCTATAAATAAAAATGATTATATCTCTTTACTTATCTTGTAACAATTAGATTCATTACAATTAAAAGACTAAGAATGCAAAGAATATTTTTTGTTGCAAACAGTTTTAATCAACGATGATGACAATTCTATTTATGATGTTGTATTCAATTTTGGAACAATACATTTTAAATTGGGTGAAATCTAAATTTTGGGCAGCCAGCACCACCAGGTATTAATTAAAATCAATGATGATGACAATTCTATTTATGATGTTGTTTTCAATTTTGGAACAATACATTTTAAATTGGGTAAAATCTAAATTTTGGGCAGCCAGCACCACCAGGTATTAATTACTTTTATCTTTGGTAATCAGACGATCTCATTTTTTTTTAAATCGGTGTGAAAGGTGGTAATGTACATACAAGCATATTATTATACAGATTGAGAAATTGTAGCCGATTCTACGGTTTGTTATGGATAGATTTAACTATTTTAAGAAGTTTGATATTGAAAACAGTGGCAATGCAATATTAGGTTGAAGACATTGTTTGATGGAAAATAGATAATAGGTAGATAAAACAATAATATTGATGAATTCAATGATTATCGATTAAATATTTACCAATGTATTGCATCGAATCAAAGATGATATGATGTCTGACTTAAAAAAATATATAATTTGAGGTAAACTTCTTTCTCAAAAAAGTCTGAAGTGTCCATTCTACTCGGAGAGCGTTTTGCTTCAAGCAAACTATAACACCTATTTAACTATATTAAATTTATCAAAATTATATTTCGTTTTTCCCCAAGACATAATTCAAATAATCACTTTTGATGTATTTTTTTGTGTTCATGATCATGATGATGATCATGATTTTCTATAAATAAAATTTTCATGAACGTGGCATTGTTTAGCGTTTTGTTCTTGGTTTTGTTTTTCAATTTGAAATTCCTGAATTGGGCGAAACGTTACAATATTTAAAAATGTAAAAGCAAAAGTTCTGTTTTTGATGTTTTAGTTTCACCATAAAACTACAAAACATTCTTATCTACATAAAGCAAAATTGTGTGTATGTTTCACGGCATCACAGTTAAACTGTTGATCGACGACTTAATAAGAATTTTTTTTATTTTATGTTTCTTTATATTTCTTTTTTTATCCTAGACAATAGAACTGTTTGGGATCTATACATACGAACACACTATACAATTTGCTGAAAAGAGAGAGTCACTCTTTCTCTAAATGCTCACAGCGACATTAAACATTATTAGACAGTGAGTGTATTCTGCATTATTAAAGTATATAGAAAAAAAAGCCTCAGGGAAACAAACGTTGATTAACTCAGCTTTAGAATAATCTCTCATATATATATATATATATATATATATATATATATACTAGAAAAATATATCACAGGACAGGCATAAGCAATAAATATAGCATTAGTTTAAAATTTTTATATTTTTTTCTTGGGGGGGGGGGGCTACACGGTTTCGATGACCCTCTGCCCCCTAAATGGTATAGTTTACAAAAAAAAAAATAATAATGTGCCCACGTTACTCACCCTGTTGCCTAGAATACATATTCTATAGTTCATAATGATAAGTTCAATAGTTTAGGATTTTACCAAGCACATACATATTATTGACGTTCACACGCGCTGATCCTTTTAAAAATGTATTACTTAATATAACCCAGGATTTGATGTAGAGCAATTCTTTTCTTAAAATTCTTTATATGTAACTTACTTTAAAAGGTTTTTAGAGTGGATGCGAGTTCGGGTTGGTGTACTCCCATAATGGTAAAATTCACAAAAAATAATAATGTGCCCATGTTGCCGAAAATATATTTTTCCAAAATTCATAATGATCGATTCATAAAAATTTTTTTTTTAAATAACTTTATATATATATATATGCACCCCCTAAATGTTAACATTTAAAAAAAATAATAATGTGCCCATGTTACTCACCACATTTTTTAGAATATATATTCCAAATTTTATAATGACCTGTTCATTAGTTTAGGAGATTAACCTGTACATATACATATATGTGTATATATATATATATATATATATATATATATATATATATATATATATCTTTCTAGCATTATGACCAAGTCATCGCCATGGGCACCCTGTTCGGAACTCATTGGAGAGAGCCTCAAAGACAACAGTGAACAGAGGACTGATCCTTGATGTACTCCAACATTTACACTGAACTCATTGCTGTAAATGTCATCTACACGTATCTTGCTTCTGGCGCTCCTGTACATGCATTGTACTAGTCTTATAAGTCACTCCTCCACTCTAAGTTAGCGCATTGCCCACCATAGCACTTTTTGAGAAACCCTGTCAAAAGCCTTTTCTAGGTCAACAAATGCCATGTACATATTTAACTGTCTGCCCCAATGTATTTCTCCTGCATTTGACGCAGAATGAAGATTACATCTGTTGTGCCTCGACCTGGTACAAATCCGAACTGCATAGCATCGATGTCAACTTGCTGTCTAATAATGTTGTCTGTTACTCTCTCTACCACTTTCATCGCTTGTTATTCTATATATATATATATATATATATATATATATATATATATATATATATATATATATATAATAAATACACATACCTAACGTATGAATAGAAAAGATATATATATCTCTGTGAGTTTATGTCAACAAAGATTAATTCAGTGAATCTCTACTGTGTTTATATAATAGTGCTCAATAATAAATAGAGCTGTATATGTATGTAAAAATGAGTAATTTTTTCAGAATTACGCCCGTCGCCAATCTGGTGGTTTTATGGGTATTTCGAATGCCATGAGAACGATTTTGGCATTGAAACCCTAATCCTAACGACCGAAAATAAACTAATTAACTGATCATTATAAATTTTGGTGCAAGGATGCGTAATGTTGATTATATTTAGTTTAATTCAGCTTTATACAAAGGGAGTAAAGAGAGTGTAAAAATCCTTCATAGAAAATTTAGATACCTTTGATTTTTGTGAAATTTTAATAATAAAAATTTGAGATCAATAAATAAATATTCCCTAAATTTCAGTTTCTTTGGAATATTTTAAAGTGTTTTTAAAGAGCATAATATGGGAACAACCTCCCATTTGAAAATTCAAATATTTTAGATTTGCATTAAATTTGAGCCATAGTCATTAGACACAAGTTAAGCAAAATTCCCTAAATTTCAATTTCTCCTTAAATTTGAGACATTTTCTAGAATCAGAATCATATTAATCAAATCTTGAATGCATCATCTGAGAAAGTCTACACTGTTGATCAAATCTTGAATGAATCATCTGAGAAAGTCTACACTGTTGATCAAATCTTGAATGAATCATCTGAGAAAGTCTACACTGTTGATCAAATCTTGAATGAATCATCTGAGAAAGTCTACACTGTTGATCAAATCTTAAATGAATCATCTGAGAAAGTCTACACTATTGATCAAATCTTAAATGAATCATCTGAGAAAGTCTACACTGTTGATCAAATCTTTAATGAATCATCTGAGAAAGTCTACACTGTTGATCAAATCTTAAATGAATCATCTGAGAAAGTCTACACTATTGATCAAATCTTAAATGAATCATCTGAGAAAGTCTACACTGTTGATCAAATCTTAAATGAATCATCTATCCCATCTACAAGCCAGCAAGAAAATGTGAGTCTCAAAAGAAGCACTTGCATATTGATTATACAATTAACGTGGAAGACACAAAGCCACCAACACTCATCTCAAAACAAGAGTGTTACATGATAATCTATGATGCTGAAGAACCAGATACCACAAATTCTCTAGAAATCTGGCAACATGATGTACTTCTCATTGTAAAATGGTGTGGGTGCTGAGTTTGACAACATAACTGCTGAGGTACACATCCACAGTATGATGAGAAATAAGCATAAAACAAATGGTCCAAATCCAAACGTATGCATCTAATAAAGTTTATGTTCCATAACTATGAACACACAACCACATTTCTTAAAAATAGCCGTATTTTTACTTTTGTAATTGTTGCTTTTTCCTGTTTTAGAATTTGTACAGCCATTGCAAGTGTGAAATGTTTACAATGTGATGAACCACTCTGATTCAAAAAGAATCTCACTCCCTTGTAGAATATGACACAAAAATATAGGACCAAAAACTTTAGAAGAATTGTCAACAAAAAGACAAGCAAGAGATCAGCCTCATTCTTAGAACATGAAACAACGTGAATACATCAAAAAGAGGAAAAGCAGATTTGCCACTATTAATAACACTATTGTAGATTCTCCAAAAATCATGAAAGCCAAGCTTTTGAGATGAGATATAGTCACAAATCCTTTGAGAATAGCTAGACTTAGCCTCAGAGATTGCTCTCTTGCAGGAATTGCTGGCTCTTCTGAAAGATGCTCTGTAAGCCTCAGAACCATCCGGACGATACTGATTTAAGTAATTGTTACGATGGCAATATCAGAAGCACAAATATGAAAACCATTAAGAAGAATCAGGTTTGGTTTGAAACTTATGATGATCAATAAAAGTGTCAATTCCAACAAGAAACCAGTCAGTAACTTCTTTAGCAGCATAACTAGGAGACACACTAAAGATAGGATCGCATGGTATGTCACATAGGAAGCAGCGAAGCTCATCCCAATCAGCCTTCTTGTAGTTAAACGTCTTCCTATGGAAGGCACTATCAACAGAAAACTTCACAGAAAAATCAACATCAACAACAACATGATCAGAAGAACCAAATAGAAAAGAAAAGGAAATATAACATGAGTCAGGAACAAAAGTGAGAAAAACTTAAGTAAGGATGATTGATGAAGGTCATTATAAGAAAAGCGTGTGGGGAAGGTGACGATTTGGGAAAATTCATGAGCCAGAGAAGAGTTAAGACAGATTTTACCAGCTAGATCTGTGTGATTAAGGTAAGGGAGCTAGTCAGAATGATGAGCACTGAAGTCACCAAAAACAAAGATGGAGGTTGACGGATGAAGCTGCAATGCATTATCAATACTATTGGATATAGCATCAACAACAGATCAGTCATTATCAGAAGGGGATAGTTACAAAAAAAAAAAAAATAGCAAGTAGAGTGTATCAAAGACAACCTCAGACGGCTAAAAGACACTCATGAGATTCGACACTGGTGACACAAAGAGGCCAGCAAAAACATAAGCTCTCCAAGAGCCCAATAGTGAGGGAAGGAGTTAAAAAGATGACTGACAAAAAAGTCTACCTTTAAATTCGTTAAATTGCTGACCAGAAACCGGTGTTTTATTGTGACACCTTCACCAGAAGATATTCTAACAAAAGCTACGGAAGGTCGTCTCTCCAGGAGTAAGTCTGAACCCGTTAGACACCAAGGAGAGTAGAAAGTAGAAAATGATCCTCCATTTCCGGGCCATTCTAGCTATTTAGAAAAGTTAATCAAATTCTTTTATCACCAACCCTAAGTCCTAAAACCATGCGTGATCGCCAAAAAAACTACCCCCCCCCCAAAAAAAAAGGCACAGGATATATCTCCTATAGCGCAAAAGAACAAAATTTAGTTAATGCCCTAAAACACTAGAATGCCTCAGAAATAGAGGATCATTTTATGTTAAATTTATATGCAAAATTGATACCCAACTTTCAATTTTTTTTTCTTTTCTTTTTATGTTTTTTAGGGTGTTCACACACGATGGCCTAAAAAAAGTAGAATTTCATTTTTGGGGGAGGAGGTGATTTAGTAGAGGATGTTAATCTACAAATTTACCAAACTAAAATGTCTTGGAATATTTGACATCTGGGTGTATCACTACGGTGGATCAATTCTTTGATTCCAGACAGTAACAAAATATCTCTGGCCAGCATCTTGTTTTGTTAACATGTGGTAAGTTGTTCAATGGATAGTTGTGATACTATAGACTGTCCCACCCCCCACAACAAGGACCACAAGGAAAGATTAGCTAGGAAATAAAAGACAATATGAAAACAATGAACCCATTGTGTTACACAGACCAATGGCACCATGACAATTATTTATTAACTTTCTGGGTGACCAGATAACGATGGAGAAAGTAAGCCGAGAAAAAAGCGGATGTGACTAGTTTCCAGTCAAGAATAAACATATTTAGCAGACACTGGCTGTTTAAGCAGAACCTTGAGAAAATCGACATATATGGGCAGAAAAGGCTGAAAACTGCGTATATGCAAAAGTGTTTGAATTGCCCAATGTATTTCTACATGAGTTTGGACATGCCTGTGTGAGCCAACAGAACCACATGCTAATCGTTACGCAAGCGATCTCTCTCTCTCTCTCTCTCTCTCTCTCTCTCTCATCAAATCTTTCTTGGAGTTCATACATTAGATCCATTGCTCTTTCTGCTTCTTGTAAAGTCGGTTCTCTCTATCGCTTCAAGCACTTTCTCACACCTAAGGCTATTCTTTATCTCTACAAATCTACTATCAGACCATGTATGGAGTACTGTTGTCATATTTTGGCAGGTGAATCTCTGTCCCATTTGAGGGTTCTTGATAAGGTGCAGAAACGTATCTGTAATTTGATTGGGTCCACCCTTTCTCCTTCTCTACACCCTTTTTCTCACAGACGTGATGTTGCTAGTCTCAGTCTTTTCTATAAATACTATTATGGCATGTGTTTTTCAGAATTCTGTGATCTACTCCTTGCTTCTTTTCTTCCAGCTCGTTTGACTCGTTAGTCTAGTGGTCTCCATCAATTTGATTTGATACCTCAATGTAATACAGCTTCCTATTTCAGTAGCTTCTTTCCAAGAACTGCAGGCTTGTGGAACTCTCTTCCTACTGACTGTTTTCCTCCTACCTATAGCCTTGGTCTTTTCAAGACTAAGGCCAATAGGCATCTCCTGTCTTTGCAATAATCATCTTTCATTCTTGTAAGCTCTTTACATCAAGTGGCTTCATGCTTTTTCTGGAGCAATTTCCATTAAAAAAATTTTTTTTTAAAAGAAATAGGTTTCAATCATGTGACTGCTATAACATATTTGCTCAATAGCATCATGCTCTTTGATATTTTAATCTTTTACACTTTATGTGAGCTTTTTCTTGCCCACTCCCCAGAGGGGTGAACGAAAACAAAACTCAAGGCCAAAGAGGAAGATCTTTTTATATCTTCACGTCTCATTTTAGACTTCCTGTCCATGACGTCATACCTTAACATCCCTAACTAGAATTTTTAACTTTTAATGCAATTTTCTACTCCTCTGGTGTGTGGCATTTACTCTGAGCAGGTTGAGCCAGCTTCCTCCAAAAGAAAACATTTCTAGGAAATATTAAATTCACAAGCGGTTTCCTCTCACATTCAATACATGATATTCCTAAATGGTCATTCATTTGGTCAGGCTCAACGTAGCTTAACTATGGTGATATAACGTGATCATTCTGCTTAATTTAACCTTATGTAGAAAATACCGTTTTAATACGGGCAATATCAGATATATCTGTTAGCAAGTAATAAATTGAAAACCAAACTTGTTTTCCAATATGCACTTACATCAAGGCCATCCCTATAACAGGCCAGGTGATCATGCAACTTGAATCTTTTACTGAAGGTGATGTGAATTTTAAAATATAATTGATATAGCAGTTAAAAACAGCGGGAAAATTCCCCTGTAAGATTAGTTTTATGTTTTTATATTTTACATACCAAATAATAAGAACCACAATGAGCTAATTAGATAATTATTGATTAATTCCTATGAATTAAGATACAGGTAACTTTGAATAAATAACAGCAAATGCATATTTCAATGTGGGATTTTCTTCTTTTTTTTTTTTTTTTTTTACAGAATTTGCACTAAATCATGGCCATGGTTTAAATCCTTTCACAATGAAATTTTCTTGGAGCAATAACAGCTAAAAAGATCTCTACTGACTTTCCTCTAACTCCAAATTATAAATATGACCATGACTTACATACAAACATGTATATACTTTCTGGTGAATTGCACAAATTTCACAAAAGGTAGGGGGGGGGTACAAGTTTGTTTTGGTCAAGTTAAACCATTTTGCCAGCAGGTGTGTATCACATGCTTTCTGGAAAATATGATGCCAACCTATTTGAACAGCTGTGTGTTGGGCAATCAGTGATGAATTTATAGAAGAATACAAACAGCTGTATCTGAATAGGCTGACAATGAATAAAAAAAATATTGATCTAAAACGAACAACCCAGTAAATAGAAAGCCTAAATTCAATTCACACTACAGATTCATGAAATATAAATTTGAAAAAAAAAGCTGGAAAGTAGCAGACAGATTGATATTTGGTGACAATATGACTTTCGCATGTTGGGAGAAGGAGCGAATATTTGTCAATGTTTATTTCTAGGAGATTTAGATAATAGAGAAAATATGATAGAGTTGAGAAGTTGACTGTCCATCTGTTGGTCATTTATAGAATACAACACTACTCATCAGATGTGCTGAAAGTTTTATAAGGAATCCAAATGATAATACTACTACTAATAATAATAAAAACAACCAACAGAGCATCCAAAGTATTGGTCAGAATTGTACTAAATTTAACAAGCAGAGCCTTTGGCATGTCGGGTGAGTCATGGGGGTAGTCAAAATAAAATACTACTACTACTACTTTAGAAAAATCCTTTTGGTGGATCTTTGGCTAATCTGATTTTTTAAAAAAACATTTTTAATTTAAGGAAAGAGAGAGTTATATATATAGAATCATCATATTCGGTTTAATGTCCATTATATACTGCTATGCATTCGACAGCTTTAAGAAATTGACTTCCAAAATAACCTATCTTCGGTCAAGTCTTTATTTATCTCTCAAGTCAATTCTTATCACTTCCTCCCATGTTTTCTTTAGCCTTCCCCTGTGAACTGAACCTGCTTCCTCAACTGTTTTACATCTACTGACCCAAGAACTTTCATCCATTCTTTCAAAGTTGGCATACCATTAAGGTCTACTCTTCTGCACACACCCCCTATACTGTCCACATTTAATCTTCTGAAGTCATCTTAAAGATTCACATTACACATTCATCGTATCATTCTCATATTATTTCTCTCCATGCAACGCATGTCCTCAATCCTCACTAGCCAGATTTCACTTCCATACATCATCACATTGCATACATATGCTCGATAGACTCTTTCCTTGATCAGCCAGTGGTAACGCCTTGCTGGTTAGTAATGGCAAAAGTATCTTATACTTACTCCGTTCACTCCCAATTTATGCAATCATGCGAGCACCTGCTTCACCCTATATTCCATTGGTATTAACAAGGTAACAAAACTTCTTGACAACCTCAATTGCTTCAGCATCCAGATATACTTTCTCTACATCTGAGTTCTCATCCATCTCCATTATCTTACACTTCTTGCACACAAATGTGTTATCCTCTACAAGAAATTCCACTAAACTTCTTGTGTACCCAATGCTTACAGGTACCACAAAAAATTGAATTGCACTCGACTCAATCTCCACAAATCGAGTAAGGGGAGCTTTCCTCTTTTTGGAGGGATTTCCAACACTACAACCACTGATCATCACTTTGGTCTTGGTAACATTCAGACCTTAACTTTCCATAGCATTCCGCCAAGTCTTTAACTTAACAAGTAGCTCATCCATTGTTTCACAAGCAAGTACTAAATCATCAGCATACAATCTTTTGGGCCTTGTACCTAATTTGTTTCAAATGTAAATTTTTAGTGGAAAAGTTGTATTTTGTGCTGGTTTCCCGTCCTCTCTTATGGGTCGGGGAATACAGTGACACTTCTCTCTATTTTTTAGTATTATTTTTATCAACTTTGTCTATCTTTCTGTCTTCGAATTGAGACTTAACCCGTTATCCTTTAAGCCTTCGCTGAACTAGGGAGGGGGAAACACACTTTCTTCCTACTAAACGTTCCTTCCCCTCCCAGTTCTATCTTTTCCTCTTTCTGGTTTTGGTGTGCTACTTTTCACTCCAAAAAATAGCTTTCCAAATGCACCGTCTCCATGCCGCCAGTTGAAACTGATTTTTACCCTGGTTCAACCAACAGAAAATGGAAGGAGATGAAAAGGAAGCTACCGACATCACCACCAACAACAAGGAGTACCAAGGATCACCCAGCCCGAGGATAGACACAAAAGAGGTTGTATCACCCAATGCAGTGATGCCCCCCTGCGATGGAGGCCAGTCTGGCTCCCCCAGAGAGTGGCTCCGCCACCAGGAGCCGGAGCTCCCTCAGCGATGAAGCAAAAAAAGAAAAGAGAGTGTTTTCACCCAATGTAGCCATTCCCTCCACTTTAAACTCCCTCGGGCCTCTCCAGAAGAGAGGATTCATTTCCAGGAGCCAGTGCACCCCTGGTTCACCATCAGGGACTGGGGGGGGGGGGACACAACAGCACCACCGAGGGAGTTCACTTGGAGTTAGACCAGATACAAAAGTACAGAAGTACACAGGAGTACAAGGAATTTTACCTATCACTGTACAAACAGTACATAGAAGGTAATGTACTGTGAGAGGCAATTGAGGATAGGGTTTTGTCCCTGGTCACTTCGGACTTAAAAGAAACTCGCTTCCTAAGAACTAAAAAGGGGGACATGGAGGAGCTCCTGAAGAAACTCAACATCCCGACAACTTAAATCTGCCAGAGGAGTTCCGCCATGTGAGACATCCTGCTCCCCTTAAAGGATGAAGTGGAATGACTCCCGGAAAGAATGAACGCCTCCCTAAAAGAATGAATATGAAAGCTGTCGTCCACACTGCTGGTTTTGGCAGAATCAAGGCAATATGACAAAGAACTACCCCAAAAAGACAGTGTCCAGCAAACCAGTGCCACGTCCCTGGTCCAAGGCTGACTCCACTTCCAACTGTTACACCAACACTAGCCCCAAGGCCAGCAGAGCCCTTGGGAAGAGCAGAGGAGGACTGCAAGACAGTGTTGAACAGAGGGCAGAACAATGCAACTGTTTCCGCCACAGTCTCACCACCCACCCAACCACAGCAGCAGTCGCAGCAACAACCGTAGAAGAAGTAGTAGCAGAAATAACAGAATGTCCCTCCGCCACAAAAACTCCCACCCCAGGAACACCAACGCTGGAAAAACACCTGCTCCCACACAGCATTTAACAAACACACACCCCTCCAAATCCTCTAGACAAGATCATGTCGAGCCAGGGAACGAAAAGGAGCCAATCCATGTCTCATTCTCGCTAAAGGAAAAAAGAAAAATCCTTTCCCATTTAAATTAAGTGACATTTGCATGAGTGCTTTGTGTCAGCACAGACTTGTCCTTCCGTCAGAGAAGGAACTTGAAGCTCCTCTCAGACACCAGCAACTTCCCGGATGACCCCTCATGACAACATTCGTAAGGCTTCAAGTTTCAAGAACTCTGGCCAACAAATGCTTGAGGCTGCCTAGGGGGTCATATCGAGAACAAAACTTACCAAGGACAAAGACCCTTCCTTAGATGTGTGAACCCCACTGCATACGGTGGTCAACCACAAAGGTGTGATATCCTGATCGCGGTGCCGGATTGTGAACCCCCCAGCCGTGCAGATCGTTGTGGCAATAAAAAAAATAGATTCAAGTTCCTCTAGGCCAGGATGGCGACGATGATGATGATGATGACGTCACCGATCTGGTCGTCTCGTCCAGCTACAAACACACTCCCACGTTGAAACTGTTTATAGCAGCGAGCGAACACTGGGCAAACAGCAACCGGTTGACTTTGTAGGGGTGAAGGATCATTCAAAGCAGATCAAAAGGAAAAGAACAATGTTCAACAACTCGGTCTGGTTTTTTTTCGTATAGAAGAGTAATTATTAATAAAAATAAAAGAATTGATTTTACATTGGTCAATGGTAGGATTAATGTCTACCGTGCTCGTAAATGTCTTTAGCAAGGGTTGTTTTTCGCTAAGTTATTTCACTAGTTCTCTGTGTGTGCGAATTCTTTACACAAGTGATTGTCTAAGTCACAAACTTAATGGGCAAAGGCGGTGGCTAGAATTTCGTTCGGTCTGGTTCTTCGGCGCACGCCACTTCAGTCTCTCCCGGGCGTCAGTTCAACTCTGGCTTGTGCGTGAAAAAAACCACATTCTTTTATTGAAGCGGCAGTATTTTTGTTATCTCTCTTTCTCGTGTGTCTATAGTCATACACACCCCTTCTCCGCCATCTTACTTTCTGCCTGTCTTCCTCTCTCAGGGAGGGTGGGGACGATCGTCTCACTCCTTTTTTCTCAAAATAAATGGGATTTCCCTGCAACCCACCGTCATCGTAAACAAACGATGACAGGCTCACATAAATCTCTGTCATGAGTGCTTTGTGTCTTCCTGGTCGTGAGATCTTCAAAACAACCGTATAAACTTGTGGTTCTAAAAAACGTGCCACTCACCCAAACAATAATATTGCGTTATTGATATTTCAGAATTAAAAATGAGATATGGAATTCTCTAATCTCCACCTTCCAGCTAGCAACTGTCTCCTCACCTCTGGTGGTAATTGATTTTGAATATCTTACACGGTTCCGCGAGACTAGCTGGCGTCTCGTTCTGTCATCTGAATAAGTTCATTTCTACGTCAAATATATACTAGTTTTATATCTCCACTTCGTCTCGTCACAGGGCCCTCAGTCGGCGTAGCATCACCACCAAGATGCATACTAGCGCGTCACCAGGGTACTCGATCCCCATGGGGCCCCGGATACTTTGTCACAGATGGACTTTTACAAGAATGCAAGGAAAGAGTCCCAATTTTGGTGTATAACTCGTTTTATAAGACATCAAAACTAATGTTTCCCCTGGACTGCAGCAGAATTGCACACAGCGGCCAGAGTATCAAAGAATTAGCCACATTGAGCATGGCGCATAGCATCAGTGTCCTTTCACAGGCAGACTTCGGAACTGGGTGTGACACTGCTAAAGGTAAGTCCATGACTGTCTTGGCTAATTTTAATATGAGGAGCATGAGGTCTTCACAACAGGCGGTACGCGTCCGGAGTCTTGTCCTTAGAGTAGATGTAGCTGCAATAGAGTAGACGCATATCATTTTGTCTAGAGATAGTCAGGTGCTGACCAGACTTTGATGTGTTCTCAGCATATGGGAATCCCCGGGAGAAGGGCGTTTCCTTACTTGTGAAATGCACCCTGTCCACTACGGTTAATGTTGTCCATAGAGATGCTGGTCGTTGCCGATATTGCTGTAAAAGTTTTCGAGTTCTGGGTCATTGGCATCTATACGCCCAACATGTTTTAGAGAGGGCCTCCTTTTTTCGGGGTCTGGACGCGTTTGTCGCATGTCCGAAACACATAGTTTTCATTGGAGATTAGAATGTCATTCTTGATCCCAAGATAAACTAGGTATGGGGGAGCTAGAGGCCCGAAGAGGTGTGAGACCAGCCTGGCTGACCTGATGGCTAGATGCGATCTTTTCGGCAGGTTTCGTGTTGATCACCCAGGGCACGAGATGTGGACATGAACAAATAGTGTGCCAATCTTCCCTAAATATTCATTTGGATAAAATGTTAGTAACTAATACTTAGTACGGTTTAGGAGGGTCCTACTAACCACCACACTTAACATTTTATTTGGTTCTTTTTTTTTTTCTTTATTGTTGGGTGTTATTAAGTATCTCACTACCATCATCAATTATATTTTTGTAAATAAAAAACGTCAAAACTATCTGGAGATATTTATTCCATCCCACCCCTTTTGGGCCTTGTGCCACATCTGTTTTATGAAAAAAAATTTTTGTAAAATTAAAGACAAATAAAATCAGCATACTGCATCTCTTCCGGATAACCCATATGAAACTTCCTTGATGATGCTTCTAAGACACAAATGAAAGCAACAGACTCAGTACAGAACCATGATGTATTCCTACTTTAACATTGAAGCTGTTAGTAAATGTGCTACTAGCACGACTTTGAGCATTTCTTTCAACGCGACTTTGAGCATTTCTTTCGAACACGCATTTATAGGATTTCTTTCGAACACGACTTTGAGCATTTCTTTCGAACACGACTTTGAGCATTTCTTTCGAACACGACTTTGAGCATTTCTTTCGAACACGACTTTGAGCATTTCTTTCGAACACGACTTTGAGCATTTCTTTCGAACACGACTTTGAGCATTTCTTTCGAACACGACTTTGAGCATTTCTTTCGAACACGCATTTATAGGATTTCTTTCGAACACGACTTTGAGCATTTCTTTCGAACGCGACTTTGAGCATTTCTTTCGAACACGACTTTGAGCATTTCTTTCGAACACGACTTTGAGCATTTCTTTCGAACACGACTTTGAGCATTTCTTTCGAACACGACTTTGAGCATTTCTTTCGAACACGACTTTGAGCATTTCTTTCGAACACGACTTTGAGCATTTCTGTACATTGCTTGAACAACCTTCACCAAGCACTTGTTTGTCTCTAGTTTATGCAAAGCCCACCAGACAACCTCTCTTGGCACTCTGTCGAAAGCTTATAATTCTGAAAAGAAAAAAAAATCTAAGAAATTTCTTTTATTGTATTTACTTTTAGTATTTAGTCCAGCGAACATATCAAAAATAGGCCAGCATACAAACATCAGAAATGGTCAGATTCCAAGATGACAGCTCCCACCAATTGAATAATCTTCAGTTTTTGAAGTTGGTAACAGAGTTATGTATACTATTTTTAGGGGTTTAGAAGATGAGAAATTTTTTATATAGTTAACTTTAAGGTGAAATAAAGGTCAAATGTTTGACTAAAATATTTTACTATATTACCATTGTCCACAAATTGTATAAAGTTGCGCAATCAAAAAACTTATCAGAAATCGTTTTATTGTAGTATTTAGTCGAGTGAACAACATATCAAAACTGCTTTATTTTGCTATAAATAATCCTAGGTTACACTAATATTCAATTAGTATTGCTTTTAGGTTTGTATTAGATGAAAAAAAGTGGAAACTATGGACAGACAATTTTCGTTTTTTTATATCGTGATGGGATCCCTAAAATTACTCATAGAAATTTGATTCACAAAAAAAATAAAAAATAAAAAAAACAAAAAAAAAAAAATAAACAGCTGAGCAGAAACATGCACTTTAGATTTATTTTTTCTCTTTTATAGCAAATCAATTGTTCCAATTTCTCGCATTCGGTTGTCTTGCCATCCAACTTTTAAATCCGTTCATTCAGCATATCAGAAGCCAAAGTGATAAATACATACGGCCCTACATATTTTAGACGTGATCATCTGTTCACACGAGACAACATAAAATCTTTTACTCAGCTGCAAGAAGAAAAAATATCTTTCTTTCGGAGATATGATCATCATCAAAAGAAAGTTTGAATCTTTATTATAACAACATTATCATGTAGTGAAATGTTGCTATCATCCAAACGAACCAACATATATGAATTTAGTGGAAAATCTCACTAGCTGCAAAAAGTGAAAGATTACTTTTTAAAACCTATCATCAGATTTATTGGCGTTGGGTGAAAACGCATAAGGACTAATAATATTCCTTTAATTCTCTTTAATAACTTTGCACCTTCAACAACTGCTGAAAGAATCAATATTCCTCTACAAAGAATCAGAACTCAAACTCCTTCATATTTGTTAAAGAACTATCATTCATAGATGAACTCGAGTTCTATGTCAACCACCTTTCCTAGCTTACAAGCAGATACCATTTTCCCAATCCAATTACAATGTTATTATCTCTTCTCGTTTACATTTTATGCCTTTTGTTTTTGTATATTTTCCTTATTAAATGTTGTATTTTTGCAATCTAGCTTGTTTTTTATTTCAATTCCATTGTTGTGCTTATCGGTTGTTTTCTTGTCCTCAAAACAATCTTGAAAATGAATCCCATCTTTTCCTTTTTAATTTATTTTTCTGAATCCGATGATTCACATGTTTGTGTTTTATGGAGGCATGTAATTTCTCCGTGATATTCGTTCATAACGATATACATTATATAAAAGGATCATTGATTGAACCAGGTTTCCAGTTTACATTCAAACAGTTTCAACTACAACTTATTCTTCATTGGTCAATGTGTAACAATTGTCATACAATTTAGTTATTTGTATAACTCATTCATTCACTCCAAACAGCCAATTACCAAAGTGTATCTTAGAAAGAAAAAAACATCAATCAATCTTTTAGTTACAAATTGAAATAAACAGAATTAAAAAATAAATTATAACTAGTTTGATAAGTATGGACATAAATAACAGCTTATGTGTAAAGTTATATTTAAGTCATCACTTAATGAATTTATTTTCAACAGATGTTTTTAAGATTTAAAAAAATCCTCAGGTGTCTTTTGGCCTTGATAAGTGGTGACACATTAGCAAAAGAAAAACAACAACAAAAAAAAGCACCAGATTATGCATGCTGCATGTTTTTTCTTTTCCTATCAAAATGGTTATAATGTTTTGATCATTGAAAAGTGGGTTAAGATTTCAACAAAGTTGATAAATCAAATTTTGTTTCAAAAAAAGTTTGTGAATCAGACATATTTTTGCTTGTTTTCAATCCTCTCATAATATTCTTCATCATTAAACTGACAACCCATCCATCACTTTAACCTTTATTCTCAAGTAGTCTTGATAAGTGATGATTCATAAGTAAAATTTAAAAAAACTCTTTTTTAAAGTACCATGTTATGTATGCAGCATGTGTTTCTTGTCAAAATGGTGTAAAAAATGAAAACCCAAGTATTTTTACAGTCAGATTGGGTTTTTTATTTTGATTTCTAGCAGAACAGCATTTTAGTCACTCAACCTTCTTCAGATATTATGTTTCTGAATTTTTGAGATGAGGATTGATAATTTGTATAATTTGGATTATTCAGACTATTGTTCTCATCTTGAGGCTCCCAAAATTCATACTAGAACTGTCTGCAAGTACCCGTGGCGCAGTGGATAAAGTACTACGTAAAATTCAGTTCTAAGTGATAGTCGGTTGAAGAATTGCGAATTACTGAAGACTTCTCCCAGTCATGGCTGACGGAACGAGAGCATGCTACTCCCGTAGATTAAATACAGGATTCCGTTCAAAATTCCGTCCAGATTTCCGAGTTTGACAGAAATATTCCCGAGTTCGAAAAGACACACCTGAAGAAGGCCGGAGGTGACAGTGGTCGAAACGTTATGATGATAATACTCAAGATGAGAACAGTAGTCCGAATAATCCAAATTATACAAACTTTTTCATGCTGTAGATAATGTTTAACAAAAAAAAAAAAAATGTTAAAATCTTACTCATCCGTTTTCTGTCTACAAATGTTCAGGTTTGAAATTACTAGCAAAATACCCATTCAAGGACGGGTATTCTACTGGTTAATAATAAAATTAATTCACCCAACAGAACAGTTTTGCATCACTTTTATGTTCTCTTACGAAAATTAAAATTAAGACACATTACTAAACCTTATGTCTAGAATTATTATTCAAATTTTGATCAAAATCCATTACATGATTTTGATTATAGTAAAATAACTAAAATTTGGTCTTAAGAAATCAAAATTCAGGAAATCGTACTTAATGTCTAATGAATATGTATAAAATTTCATGCAAATCTGAAATATTTGAATTTTCAAATGGGAGGTTGTGCCCACATTATGCGCCTAACAACCCTTAAAAAAAACTGCAAAGAAACTCAAATTTGAGAAATATTTATTAATCTATATCTAATACCATTGGTTAAAATTTTATAAAAATCAGGGGGTATCTGAATTTTCACAATGAGCTTCCAGTCCACCTTTGCCTTAAACTAAATTAAACTAACTATAGCTCACATTCCATGATAAATGCCAGTATACTGAAATCATATGTCCTTAATAGGGTTAAGATGAAAATTCATATACACTAAATGTACAAAAGCAAAGAAATTCCCAAATTTTTACACTTTTATTGTCATTAATTAAGGGTATGATTATATATCAACCAAACCATTTCATTATCACATCACTGCAGTATAAATCTCTATGTATGAGTGGATGAAGTGTGTGAGATGCGCTGAAGAAAAATTCCTACCAGTAAAATACATAGCCCTGTTGTGCTCGCATACCCTTAATGACAAGAAAAGTGTAAAAATTTGGGATTTCCTTGCTTTTGTACATTTAGTGTATATGAATTTTCATCTTAACCCTATTAAGGGCATATGATTTCAGTATACTGGCATTTATCATGGAATGTCACTACTTTTGTAAAGGATATGCCTCAATACAATGGTCATTTTTAAGGTTTTTTTTAATTTTCTGGAAAACTAAGGTATATGGTAAACTGAAATTAAAATGCCATCAACTAGACCATAGAACCTCTATCTCTGCCAAAAATCAGCTGAATCCATCAAATAGTTGATGAGATACAGGGTGGCACATACGTACGTACATACGTACACACGGATAATACAAAATCATGCCTGACCTTTCTGGATCTCTGGGTTGCCTTGACTAATGATGCTGAAATTCTACACACTTATAGAATCTATCAAAAAAAAAAAAAAATTGTGCAAAGTTTTAACTAATTTGGTTTATTGGTTTTTGAGTTATGATTGATCAAAGAAATGAGATTTCTAGCATAGGCCGTTTTTGAAGTCTATTAAGGGATAGAGTGCTCTCGCGCCTCCCTCGATTATCTACCCTTATGCACAGCAACTGCGTTCCAAAATTCATAATGATCGGTTAATTAGTTTTAGAATTTATGCCACACCAACATATATATATATACACACACACACATATAACATACTAAACATATAATTAAATTTTTCATATTACCAGTTGTCTGGGTGGGACTACATCACCTTTTTTAAGAAACTTTAGCAAAGTATGTTACTATAGTGCTAATAAGATCGTACAACAATAACAAATGAAAATTGAATAGCCAGAATTCAAGTTAGACATGTCGGCTTAAATGCTATTTAGGTCCAACTTTTAAAATCTTAGAAGATAAATTATGTTAGATTTGCAACACAAATCCTTGATTCTTCTTACTTTTAATGAGATTCATGTTCACAATGATACATCTATTTTCTTCTTTTTTTATTAGTAAAGATTTTTGTTTTTGTTTGTAGATAAGTTTCTGAAGCCAAACTTTCTAAATTTCATTATTTTTTCGTCCTTTTGCAGTGATTCAATGCTTCTTTGTTGTAATGATTTCCTTTTGAGAGAATGAATATTTTTTTCATAGACTCCTCCCACCCCACAATTTTTTTTTTTTTTTAAATAGTTTTTCATGAATATTCAATAGAAGATCACTTAAAGAACACAGGTTGGCAGTTTGTGCTTTATGAGATCTGGGATAAAGCCAAACATTATCATTGCTTCTAGTATTGATTAGTGAGTCAGACAAAAAAGTCATTCACATGTGCTAAAGTAAGAACAGAAAAGGCACAACAAGTTCCCAAATTGATACAAAAGAAAAAGTGTATTCCTATAAATATTAATATCTAATTATCTAGACCTGCGTAAATTACAATATTTGAAATTAGTGTACTAAAATACGTTTAGTACTTAATTTAAAAAAGAAAAAAAGCTACTCAGTCAAATCAAATTGACCAGAATTTGCCAAAGTTAGGGTAATTTCATAAAATAAACCCGACCTATAAATTATTTTTAAAAAAATGTTTTTAATATAATTTAAAAAAAACGGTTGATGAGATGACTCTGCATGCTTTACTATTTCAATGAAGGAAAATATGTTTTAAATTTTTAATAATATGAGCTTGTGTTCTTCAGTTCCACCCCCTCTGACTTCCTCTTCTTCATACACAGTCCCCTCCCCCTGCTAACTCCCCAACCGGAAGTGTGCTCCTACCTCTTCCACATACATAGTCCAGTGACCAATGAAAGCATGACAGAAAAGAGAAGAAAGAACGAACATAAAAGTCTATTAATATTAGAATGTATCAACACTTAAAAGGGCTCAAAATTTCTAAGCATTACTTAAAAAAAGGTTATAAATATAACACATACAGAAGCGCCCCTCTCCCCCAAACAAAAACCTTGATAGGTTCTTATGGTTTGTTTCTAAATTAGTTCATAAACAATGTTAAATATTGGTGGGTACGTTAGCTAGTACAAACATTAACTAAATAGGTTTTATACGGGTGGGTCTTGCATGGAGTAGTAAACAAGACAACAGGTCACAAATAAATGATGGAATTGAACTTTCTGGAAATAAGCATGGTTCTCCTACTGACATGGGAATCTCCGCTTCTGAGGCCCTTCCTCCCCGGTTCAGAAGCATCATGGCTTCAGTGGAAAACAATCAACCGCCTAAGAACAGGAATGGGGGCAATCAAAAGTTACTATGAACAGATGGGGCTACAAAACTGACCCAACCATCTGTGAATGTGCTGCAGGGACCATACGATGCAACACTGCCTTGTCTGCCCTCTACTACCCAACCGGTGCAGCTTAAAAAATCTTGCAGAGTACAACAATAATGCAAAGGAGTGTGTAAAAATGCAGGAAACTGTTGTATGACCACATGCTTTAAAGAGACGCAAAGAAAAATCATATTCGGTTTAACATACGTTTTACATACTGGCATGCATTGGATGTCTTTAAGAAATTGACTTTCAAAGTAACATATCTCTAGCCAGGTCTTCATTTATCCCTCTTTCTCTAGTCCAATCTTATTACTTCATCCCATGTTTTCCTTGGCCTTCCACTGTGAACTGAACCTGCTACCTCAGCTATTCTACATCTAACCCAAGAACTTCCATCCATTCTTTCAACATGGCCATACCATAAAAGTCTCCTGTTCTGCACACATCTCCCTATACTGTCCATATTTAATCTTCCTCTAAGCCTGTCTTTAAGATTCACATTACACATCCATTGTATCATTCTCATATCATTTCTCAACCCTAACTGGCCAGGTTTCACTTTCATACATCACACTGTTTACACATGCTTGATAGACTCTTCCCTGGTCAACAGTGGTAACGCTCTGCTGGTTAGTAATGGCAGAAGTTCCCTGAACTTACTCCATCCACTCCTAATTCTTGCACTCACACTAGCACCTCCTCCATCCTGGATATTAATATTTTATTATTATTTCTATTTTACTAAATTTCTTATATATTATTTTACTAAAGTTTATTGTCTTTTGGGCAATAATACCTATCAAAATTGTTAAAATTACTGAAAAAGAGCAAAAACAACAACTCTGCTCTATCGTTATTTCCATGGAATGTGCTCGACTGAGCTCCAACCTTTGGTTCCTCCTTGTAAAACATTCATAGCAAAAACTTTTCTTTCTACTACACCAAAAACTTTCCTTTTTCTTTCCATGTAACTAGTGTCAAACAGAATTTCCATGGACAGAGCTTCTTTGTAAGGGCTTCTCACCTGTGGAACACATTACCGCAGGACTGATTCTCTGTTGATTACAACTTCTTAAAATCCAATGTCAACAAATTCTTGTCATAGACCATCCCAAAAGTAATCAAATGCAGTTCATATCATTGATCAATGTTAGTACTCCCATAGTGTTCCTCATCTTTCATCTGGCATTTATTCCCGTCTCATTAATCCTTATCCTTGAGTGACCCTTGGCCTTGATAAGTCATATAGTAAAAAAAAAAAAGACAAGACGACAAAAGCAACACATAATGTTAGTAATTCTGTTGCTATATTTTAGAAAGTAGATTTTATAGGTTAAGGGCAGTTGCTAGTCTCCACCCATCAAACATTTAGCCGAGTGGAAGAGTGAATCCATTTTAAGGACATTTTATCTTTAATGCAGATGTCCTTCTGTTAGACTAGTTGCCAGACAAGGCTGGAGAGTTGTTATGTTATTCTAACAATAGCTATGATGAGGATGAGGATGATGAGGCAGGGACAGAAGGGGAAGAGGATGTGCAGAGGGGGTGGGTGAGAATGGAGTGGAGAAGGAGAAGGATGAGGCGTGGGATGCAGGAGGAGGAGAAAAGATGATTTATGTTTTTGAATATGAAGTGAACAAACAAAATGTTTTGTAATTACATTTCCTTTGCTTGGCACAACTGGAGTAGGTGTTGTGCATACCGGTCGAGGATACATTCTTGACAATCGGTCCGACAGAGTCTGGGTCATTTTCGAGTAGGTGATGACCTTACATCTGTCGGGCTGAGATATGGTTCTGTTGCTCAGGCATTTTTTGTGAGCCAGAGTGCACACGCCTCTAGTGTGCTGGCTTTTCAATCCCTACCTCCCGACATTGTGTCACATATTCCCTTGGGGGAGGGAGGTAAATACCTACGCTTCCTTTATAATCAACTTATTGGAATTTTCAACATTTGTTTCTTAAAGAGTTAAAAAAGAAAAAAGAGAGGAGAGACGTATGGTTAATGACACAGGCTGTGAAATTGGCAGGTAGAGTTTAAATCTAGATTTGCAATTAAATAAAAATTAAAAAGACTATTAAGTCATGAATAGGAGTCTCACCCACCTTCAGCAAATTATAGATGAAAAATATGATAGATGTGTCTCTTAAAAAAGGGAGTTATCTTGAATACAGTTATCAGGTAATCTTGCAGTATGGTTAACAGCCGAAAAATCGAATATACATATATATATATATAAGTAACTTTTACCAAATGCAATAAAATTTAATATTCTACCGATATGTATAGTTTTAAAGTTCTAAACTGTTTTAATTTTCTTTCTTTCTTTCAATATAAGATTTCATTAAAAGCTCTTTCACAAGATTCAAAATGGTTGATTGGCCCTCTGTTGTTAGTGATGATTCATTCCTTAAAAAAATGCTGTTTGTTTTTTTTATTTAAAAAATGACTTACTTTACTACTAACTCTAGGTCCGACTGGCAAGTTCCTCCCGGACTTAAGTTTCGTGGTAGGGTAAGTCTTTTTTTTCTGTCACTATCTTAAGTCTGAAATTAGCGATCACTTCCAAAAAAAGAAATCAATGTCATTTTGGTTTTCTCATGTTTGAAATAAGTAAAATTAATGATAAATTCAGAGATAATAAATCTTACAATCAGTTTTCACTTTAAAACTATACAGGTCGGTAGAAAATAAAATTTTATTGCGTTTGGTAAAAGTTATTGTTGTATATTTTGTTTTGTTTCGTTTTTCTGATTTCTCGGCAAGATTACCCAGTTATCTTAAATTTGGTAGCCCCTAAAAAGTGTCATTAAATAACTCTAGCTAAACTTATAGGCAATTGAACCCATACACAATAAAAGTTAATTTCTTAAACTTATATTGATAAAAAAAAAAGTGTTTTATATATATAAATTGTTATGTGTTGTTTTTTATCATGCAACATTATTTTTAAAAAACTAGCAGAGACCTGTGTAAATTTCATAGTGTTTCCTACATCAATCTGTATAATTTACTGTTAATAATATCCTTTGGAAATAAATGTCTGTCAGAGTTAATACTATTAAGAAAAAAATGACTTTCTTTTTTCGTAAAAATAATTGTCATTGTCAGCTAAACATTTTTTTGAAAAAATAAAACGAATGTCTTTTTTTTTTATTATTTATTTAAAATTATAGCAATTTAATTCTTTTTAAAACAATAAATATTCTGACTTCTTACCATAAAAATAATTGTGTGTTAAATATTCTTCAAATCAATAAAATGAATGTCACTTTTTGAAATTTATTTATTTTAAATTGTACTGTTTTAGTCAACGGGACGACATAACTTGAATTTGGAAACAATTCATTTTAAAATGGATAAAGTCGGAATTGTTTACCATAGCGACATCAAGTTAATCATCATCTTTGTGGGTCGGATAATTTCATTTTTTTAAATGTATGTAAAAAGTGATAACATATGTAAGAACATGAAATATTGTAGTGTAGTTGTATTATAGGGATGAAATATCACAAACATTTCGATTTTCTTTTTAAATAAAGTTCATAAAAAAGCCAATTCCTACATCTGTGTGAGAGAATGAAAGAGAGAGAGAGAGAGAGAGAGAGAGAGAGAGAGAGAGAGAAAGAGAGAATATGTGAGAGAGAGAGAATGAAAAAGTGAGAGAGAGAGAATGAGAAAGTGAAAGAGAGAGAGAGCAATAGAATGACAGAGAGAGAATGAGAGAAAGAACGAGAGTATAAGACTAAGGTGCCTAACTCCCCCCCCCTCTTCCAGTACTATCCCAATAAGATGGTCCCGTTTTTAATATTGTATAGCAAAATGTAGGCGGCTATTTTTAACCAATACCAAGACATGCTTAGAATTCTTAACTGACCAGAATGATCTTTGAATGGAAAGAGGGAAGGAGGATCAGGTGGAGAAAGAATGTTTGATAATGCCAAATGGTGTAGATATTCTGACATTTCAAATATGAATAAATATTTGTATTATCAGTTTTACTTAATCAAGCTGGTCAAACAAATGTAAGAGCACTGGAAATTCTTTAGCACACGTCTATATTTTTAGCAGAGAACCGGTTTAGGAAAAGGCAAAGACTAAAAACAGAAAAAGAAACTCTCATGCAAAACCGCATATCAGCAGAAAAACGCGCAGTAAGATACAAGAATTGAATGGTGTGGAAGTTCTATCACATCAAGCCTATAATAGAAACGTTGCTCCATCTGACAACAGGCTATTTCGATCAATGCAGCACTTTATGAAGTGTTGCAGATTTGAGTCTTTTGATGAAGTTCAAGATTGTTGTGAAGAATTCTTCGATTCAAGGCTGAAGGATATGAACGAGAGAATGAGAAGAATAAATGCAAGAGAATAAGAGGATGAAAAAAAGAGAGAATAAGAGGAAGAAAAAAAAGAGAGAATAAGAGGATGAAAAAAAGAGAGAATAAGAGGATGAAAAAAAGAGAGAATAAGAGGATGAAAAAAAGAGAGAATAAGAGGATGAAAAAAAGAGAGAAGAGGATGAAAAAAAAAGAGAATAAGAGGATGAAAAAAAGAGAGAATAAGAGGATGAAAAAAAGAGAATAAGAGGATGAAAAAAAGAGAATAAGAGGATGAAAAAAAGAAAATAAGAGGATGAAAAAAAGAGAATAAAAGGATGGAAGAGAGAAGGATTCAAATCTGAAGGATGATAATAAGAGAATGAGAGAATGTAAGAGAGAGAATAAGAGAATGTAAGAGAGAGAATAAGAGAATTAAAGAGAGAGAATAAGAGAATTAAAGAGAGGGAAGGATTCAAATCTGAAGGATGAGAATAAGAGAATGATTCAAAGTTGAAGGATGAGAATGTAAGAGAGAATGGGAGAATGTAAGAGAGAATGAGAGAATGTAAGAGAGAATGAGAGAATGTAAGAGAGAATAAGAGTATGAAAGAGAGAATAAGAGTATGAAAGAGAGAGAATAAGAGTATGAAAGAGAGAATAAGAGTATGAAAGAGAGAGAATAAGAGTATGAAAGAGAAAGAATAAGAGAATTAAAGAGAAAGAATAAAAGAATTAAAGAGAAAGAATAAGAGAATTAAAGAGAGAGAAGGATTAAAATCTGAAAGATGAGAATAAGAGAATGATTCAAAGTTGAAGGATGAGAATGTAAGAGAGAATGGGAGAATGTAAGAGAGAATGGGAGAATGTAAGAGAGAATGGGAGAATGTAAGAGAGAATGGGAAAATGTAAGAGAGAATGAGAGAGAGAATGGGAGAATGTAAGAGAGAGAATGATTCAAAGCTGAAGGATGAGAATGAGAGAATGAGAGAATGAGAGAATGAGGTAAGGTAAGGTAAGATATTGCTAAATGGGACATCAACCATGTAGAAGGAAATATCCTTCATTTGAGTCTTAAGTCAGTGGGTCATTTATAGTCATTAGTTAAGAGCTTTGGTATTTTGAATTGTTGTCATTTTGGTGAAGGTTTTTATGCTTCAAGTTCTTTATATCTTCAAATGTTTTATCCTAGTTTTTGGTTTGGTAGGTTTTTTTTACAGCATATCAACCCTTTTCGAGTTATCTAATGCCGAATCTGGTCATTTTGGTGAAGGTTTTTATGCTTCAAGTTCTTTATATATTTAAGCATTTATCCATGGTGTTTGGTTGAGTGAAAGGGTGGGGGAGAAAATGGGGAGATGGAAGAAGAGGAGAGGGAGGGAAATTGTTGTTTTTTTGTTTGGAATTTTGCAGAACATGATTGAGTTTTGTAAAGGAAAAAAAAAACAATAAAACATCAATGGTTGGTGCATTTTGAGTCAAGAAGTCAATAACTTCAGACAGCTTGATTTGGTAGTTCCAGTAGGTTCTAGTTGACCCATAGATGGGGCCCTTACAGATACTACCACTCCAGGCCAGAGTGGACCTGGGAGCAATGGCAACTAAGGGGCAACTCCACATTCCCTACAGCTCCCAAATGGAGGCCTCACCACTGGATGTCTTTTAAGGTCATACCCAGGACCGAGAGTATGAGAGAGAGAATCATTCAAAGCTGAAGGATGAGAATGAGAGAATGAAAGAGAGAGAATAAGAGAATGAAAGAGAGAGAATCATTCAAAGCTGAAGGATTGTTACTGTAGCAATTACATGAGATCTATTTTTGTTTATATGTACACGCAATATCTTGCATTATGTCGTGTTGTAATTTGGTCTGCGTATGCGCACCTGAAGCCTACTGATTTCCGCCCAACTCGTCGGCGGGAAGATACAAATCAGTCCCCAGGTAGATGTTGACAAGATGTCCATCATAACCTGTTCTCATCTTGTGCCAGAAGCATGCAAGCGAGATGGAACTCCAGGATACCACATTCTGTTTGTGACAAAAGCCAAATGGAAGATGGTAACTTCCAAACAAAAGTATTTGACCAAATCCGAAAGCTGTTGAGGGTTGTGAACTATGATAATCTTTATTTTGAAGAATAGTTTTTGTTTTTTTAATTCTTGTATAATAAATCATTAGGAAGATACACTCAAAATCACTTTCCACGATGTGAAGACTTCATACTGTTCTTGTTTATAATTCCACTGTTGTACCACAAATAAAAAGAATTCCATTTTATAAGGGATTATGTCAGTATACACCATTATTTATACATTCGGAGTCAATCGTTTTACTCACGCTAAAGCGACCCTAATTCAATTATAACATTTTCTGGAGAAAATTCACAAATAGTTTTTTATGACTACAGTATTTTAAATATATATAAATTATTGGATGTATTATTCGATCATTTATATAGAAGAGTGACACTGGGTAGAGCTTTATATAACACTAGATTATCTGTGACCCGTTGGGCCAGTTTTTAACTTTGACATTGGTTGATAAGACAGCAGCAGCTAACAGTTATGACTGCTGCTGCTGCTGCTTTCAAACAGCTTTTGGTAACTATCATTCATGACGTTATCCATTTTCAAGTAAATATATATATCTTTCTTTCTTGGCCTTTGGGCTAGGGATCAAAGTGTAGTATCTGTTCCGATGGATACTACACCCAATAGACCGGTACCGTCTTGGCCTTCGTGTCTTGATTCCGCCGGTCTATGGGTCTGTCCTGTGCAGTTCTAGGAAGTTCACCCTCCCAGGCTTTGCCTCCCCTCTTTGGGGTGGAGTACGTTTATCGCTTACTGCCTGAGGCAGCCCTACCGGGGAATGCCGACGGGGCTGCCCAGGCATTTTTTGTAGGCCAGAGTGCTCATCCTCTCGAGCGCTGGCTTTTCAAATCCCACTTTCCCGACCTTGTGTCACATCTTACTGCTGTGGGAGAAAGATAAATAAAAAAATAAATTAAAATGAAGTGGTGCTGGCGACAAGCAAGTTCCACTGAGTTTTAATAGTATATTAGATGACTCATGATCTGTTGGATCTATGACCCAATCAGAATCAATCTTGGTTTAATTATAACATGAAATCAAGGTTCACACGCTGAGCATTATAACGCAGCAAGAAATTAGAAAACCGAATTTACTTAAAAGATTTTTTTAATAATAAAAAGACCCAACAGGTCATTAAGGGAAGAACAGATTAGCAGATTGTCATTCAGCAAACACAGTGGTCGTCGGAGTCAATAAGACAATCGTTCAATAACATAAATTATTCATACTTTTTACTCTTTATTTCATTTCTTATTACAATTTTCAAATCATATGATTTACGTAAAATAAATGATTCCTAGGTCATGTTAATTACACCATGCCATCATAAAGGATCTCTTTCTTTCTCTGTTGTAAAGATGACGCCATCCTTTTGTGACGCATTCCATGTGCACGGCAACAAGCAAACAAGATCCACAGAGATTTATAAGCATACTAGACTGATCCTTCGGGTCACAGGTTGTCTAGATAAAATGTCATAAAGAATATCTTCCCTACCTCTCTTTCTGGTTTCATGGAAGATGTCATCATTTTGTGATACCATCCACTGTGCACGGTTATCCCCACCTCTATTTAAATGAATAACGTCATCTTGTATGCATGGAGACAAACAAACAAGATCTACAGAGTTTTAGTTGTACATAGATACCAGTCAAAGAACAGTTTTCAAAACAAATCAATAACTGTCAACATTCTATAACTTTGATGTCTTTTCAATTGATAAGCTTTGAAGAAACATTCCTAGTAGCAATAGACATTATATATGATGTGATTTTTCCCCTATTTCAGTGGTGAGTATAGATTTCTATCCAAAAGCTGCATATGCAAATCTGCTTTTGCATCGATTTAGATATGCTTGTTTCATTCACTTTCAATATTTTTTACATTTTCTTCTAAGATAGTCATCCATACAAGAAGGCTGAGAAATTTTCACTCTCGCGCTCGGATCTACTACCACTGTCACCCACGTTCACTGGGAAGTCTTTTTCATAGGACACATATCTTCGTAGCACCCTCATTATTTTATATTTTCGATTTTGCTATTGTCTGTTAGCTACTCCACATTTTCCACCTAAATAACGGATGTTCTCTCCACCTACACTTTTTTTTTGTGGGGCGTTTTAATTAACTTTCTTTTACATTCTTGATCGACATAATAGCAGATTGTTATTCAACAAACGCAGAGCGGTCTTCTAAGTCACTAAGACAGTTATTCGATAACAGATAAATTATTAATACTTTTTACTCTTTATTTCATATCTTATTACAGTTTTCAAACCATTTCGGTCATGTCGGGTACATTAAGCTACTTATTCAATTTTTTATTTTTCCTCTTAAAGTATTGATTTTCATGGGCTTATGCATACTGTGGTGAAACATACTATTCTAAGAATAACTGAATAACAGTTCAGCAGAATTCACATATTTTGGAGGTGGTCATGAATACTTGCTTAAATTATTCTTACATAAATCATCTTATTTTCGTTTCTTTTAAAAACATTATTTAAAACATTGTATATAATATTTTTCGCATAACAATTATTATTCCCAACCACGACCAGTTACATTTAATGACTCATGTTTTGTTTTCAAAGAGTTAAAAAAACATTGTGTTTTAGCGTACAAATTTCATTAAAATCAGACGACGGCCTTTCACATTCTCAGCATTACGGAATGCATTTCACTATTCATCGGTCATCACGTTCACTTCATAGTAGCAATTCGCCAACTGGTTGCTATGGTGACAAAAAACATTGCAAATGTTTATTAGGCCACATGCTTAAAGATTCATATGTAAACATTACTATTGGCTACTGAGCGAGTATTATTATTAATTTTTAAAATAGGCATCCATGTACTGTGCCAACAATTCAATGAATTATTTCTCAACTAAATTTCATACTTGAAAATAGATGCAACGGCTATGGAAGACTATGCTCCCAGGAATTACCACCTTTTTGTTGAAGGGGATGGGTTTATTGCTTGCTGCAACAGAGCAGGCTATTTTGTGAAGAAATACTTTACATTGAGTTTTAGCAGTTCTGTTATGTGCACTGCGTGCATACAGTTTTAGTCTTTTTTCCTCTGCCACCCAAAAACACAGGAATTTTGTATTATTTAGAATTCATCACATCTCAAAAGGTAATGGGAGACCATCCTCCTAGATATTAGCATCTCCTTTTCAAAGAGAGATCGGTTTATTGCCTGTTATCTGAGGAACTTATCCATAAGGGAGTGTCTACTGGACCGACCAGGATATATTTGGACGAAATTGACTTTTAACGGCTCTGTAAACTATAAATTGACTTTTACCAGTTTGGTTATACCCACTGCATGCACACCATTTTCATCCCTTTTTCTATTTTCATATTGCCACCCAGACTTATAGTTAGCCATAAGATTAATGAAAGGTGTGTATTTTTTGTTCATTCATATTAAATATTACTTTCCTTCCAGTGTTTGTGTATAGACACAATTACTTACCCCCAATACAAATTCCTTGCCTCTCCATAAGTATGTTGCTGCAAAGATGCTCTTTTTTATGTATGAAATAATATGAACGTTAAAACTGTTCATTATTATTTACAAATTTAATACTTACAGAACACTATAATTAATATTTAAAGCTAATTAAAAAATATTTATATGATGTTCAGAGGTGGGAGAATGAATTTTCGGGGTTCTTCAATTTTCTCAGGGAACACCTGTGCATGAGACCTGCTAGTAATGAATATATTTCATTCTTAGCGTACACAGAAAAACATGAGCCAATATTCCCGATAGATTGATGTATACTGATAGCTTGACACTAAATTATTTTGAGATTTTAAACCAAAATCAGATAACATATTTGAAAGCAAAATCTCTCACGTCCTTCTACAGAAATATGAAAAGCATTTTCACATTTTAGTTGGAGTCAGTAGTGAATCATCATTTTTTTATACTAATGTGTCACTGCTTATCAAAGGCCACTCAAGGATAAGAGTTAATGAGAACGTCAGTTGGACGATGCACAAAAACCTTGAGAGGATTGGAAACTATGGGTAAAATAGGCGAGATTTGATTATTTAAGAACTTAACATTCGACTTGAAAACGACCATGTTGTAGCCAGCTAGGAAGCAACCCCATTGTGTTGTATTCAACAGATGGAACGTTCTTGGAAAGAAACTTTGTTCATGTTCCATTTAATTTTAGGTACACAGAGGAAGAAAAGAAAATTCTTTACAGTTGTTAGAATATTGGTGATCCAATTGAGGTTGAGGAAAAAGTTTCCACTTCATTTTAAAAAAATAAACGATTTATTATACATTAATTTATTCAAAAACAACGTTTTTTGTTTTTTCAAAATAAAGACCATCAATGTCCTCGACCTTTTGCCAAAGACCTACAAGCTTTCAGATTAGGTCAAAGTACAACTTCTTTGGTTTTCAATCGAAAAATTCTTGACGGTCTTCTTTAACTTCATCGAAATATTCAAATCTGCGACCCTTCATAAAATGCTGCACTGATCAGAATGGACCGTAGTCAGATGAAGCAACGTCTGAATTGAATAGGGTGGATGCAGCAGAACTTCTAAATCGTCCGATTATTTTCACACGACGCACAAACTTTTTACTTAACCTAGGATTTAATAGAAGATAATTACCGATATGACTTGCATATGAGGAATCAAGTCTTAAGAAATTTCACATATGCTTAAAAGGAATACATTTTCATTAGTGCATTAATTCAAACTAGCGGGACCCATGGAAATTCCACAGTTGTATCCTACATCTGTTGTATCTGCTGTGCCATGCTCAAAAGGAGTTTGTGATATTTCCATTCTATGGATGTCCGGCACGATATTATTGTACCATCTTTGTTCAAACTGAAAAATAATTATATAAATACTCTAGTTAATGTAGTTCCAGAATATATCTTCAAAACAAAAGGAGTTTTTGACATATTCCTAATCTATGGACGCCCAGTGCAACATGGTCATCTCTCAGACGTGACGTCCACACCACCATTCATGCTACGGCCAGGATCACGAGGAACACCATTCGTCTCTCCCTTTCCCATGGCAGCCAGACGTTGTCGATTACGTTTAGTGGCAGAGGCTGCTCAGGATCGATAAGATCCATCACCTCGTTGACATACCCTCAATACCACCAGAGTTTGCGACATTGGAAGAAAGTGTGATTGGACATTTCTTCTTTGAGTGTGTCACAGCGGGGACACTCAGGTGAGTCCTCCATTCCGAAACTGTGTTGTATGGCATTGAGGGGTAACACGCTCCGGGCCAATCGCCAAGTCAGACAGAACTCTGAGTTGTTGAGATGACTCGTCCCTGGCGCCTAACTCCATTCGGATTGGATCTCCTCCTCCGATCACCCGAACCGCTCGATGAACGGATCGTTAGTTGCCTCCTCACTAGTCCCCTGTGGAGTTCTTTTCTAGAAGACCAAGAAAGGTCACTGGACAGAGGTGATAATGTACGTACACACATGAAATTGGCTTAATGTAATATTATTTAAAAATTTTAAAAACTGAGCAATTTGTTGTTGTTTTTTTGTTTTCTTTTTAATATAATTGGAAGAAGATTGAAAAGGAAATGTTTTAAACGTTCCCCAATGATAGAGGTGGAAAAATATTTTAATACAAATGATATACTACTAGATCAGTCTGAAAAGTAACGGAAATGAGTTTGGTGTGTGAGCTATGGGCGAAAGAGGGATACGTGGATTGTGTTATCATCTGACATGGTATCCTCAGAGTATATAACCGTAATCTTAACTCTCTGAAATCATTGCATTTTTTTTCACATAATTTCGTTTACACTCTTTGTCAGATCCCTACTTAGTTGTCTCCCCACAAGGGCAGAGGTAGACACAAGGTCGATTTTTAATGTGGGGAAAATACAGTTCCCAAAAAGGGGTACTCTGAATTGGGACTAAAATTAAATTTCCCTCAGTCTAGTAAAATTACTCCTTCACTGACCGAGGACAGAAAAGATGAAGTGTAGTTTCAGAACAGATACTACACTTTTTTCTCCTAGCCAAAGGGCCTATCTTTTCTGGTTGATTTACAATGTAAAAAAAAACAAAGTAACTTGTATGTAAAGCAAATAAAAAAATCAAGAAAAAATAGAACGTGAACAAAGATTCCACAGACATATAAGTAAAGCAAGCGGCAGATTTTCACAGCTTTTGCAAACGTGACAAAGAAAAGGTGCGAACACTGGTAATCTTGTAAAAGTGATAAGAAAAATATATTTGCGCAATTATTGGTTTGTTTTTAGATCAATTACTGAAAACAGCTCAGACAAGCGATGCCAATATTTAGAGTGAGAATGAAGTGCAAGAAATAAGAGAAAGATGCTAAAAGACAGAATGGTTCTTAATACATCTAGATAATATAGATGAACGTCTGTGTGTCTGTACATCTGTTAGATAATGAAGGCCCTCATTCGAGAATGAAAGAAATAGTAGTTAGACAAACTAGGAATGATTGACAGCTGTGGGGTCAGAAGGTGACCCCAGCAAAAAAATGGAAGTTGAAAATCTGAAGTCATTTCCCTAGAAAAGTATTGTTGCCTCTTTCCTGGCAGATTTCCAAGTGAGTAGACACAGAAATCATCGCCTGTCCCAAAACCCTAATGGGGTGGGGCAAGCGAATATGATAGCCTAGCATAAGAGCGGCCAATGCTTGTCTCTCTCTCTCTCATTTCAGTAACCATTGTATGAATATGTTCCTCATGCAAATAAAACCTCTATCAAAATGAAGACTGGTGTGCTGTGTATTAATTGAAGACAAGACGACATGTGAATTATACATGTATCATGTAATGCATGTAACACATCTATAAGAAAAAAAACTAGTGGATAAGTTTTTATGAAATTTGAAACATAGATGGAGTAAATTTAGGGAATTTCTGTCATTACTAACCAGAAGAGCACTACCACTGTCGATAAAAGGGAAGAGTCTATCAGGCATATGCAGAGGCATGAGCATGATGTACAGAAGTAAAATCTGGCCAGTGAAGGTTGAGGACAATCCCTTGAAAATAAATTAACACAATGGTTTTAAAACTACTTGAAAGATTTTATGAAATTTGGAACATAGATAGCAGACATAAAAGTTACTCCTTAGTCCTTATTATACTGGCACATGTGTGTGTTATCCACCCCTTAACCCCTTGCAATGCAGGGTAATCCTTCTAATGGAAGAATAATTATAAGTTTAGTTTTATAGATACAGAGATTTACTTTGATAAGTTGAACACAAAAAGTTTTACTAGTTAAAATCCCAAGAATATTGGAAAGGGTTTTAAACATTACTTAATGGTAGTACATATGCCAAACCAAAATTTTATTTTTTCTATAAACTTTTAATGTGGGCATATATATATATATATATATATATATATATATATATATATATATATATAAACAATGGTACCAACTTTATTTGGGTCGCTTAATTAATCACCAAATTATAACCATTCAAAATTTATTAGAAAGTTTGCCGTTTTATGTGCTACTTATTCAGAAGCCAAATTTCACAGTCTATAACTAAAAATGCAGGCTTTAAACAAGTGAAAAATCTTTGGACATGTAATGTCATCTTGTGCTAAATGAAAATTATCATAATGAAAACAATAATTATTAAATCAAACCAGTCTAAACATTAGGCAAAATCCCTTTACCTAAAAAAAAACGTATAAAAATGATATGGAAGTGCAACTTTTACTGTTTAAATAAGATTTCAAAACATGTTATTTCAACAGCTAACACATTGAATTTTCATAATTTGATTCATATCACAGTAGAGATAAAGCTAGACTTTTCTTTTTATTGTAAATCAATAAAAAAACAAAAAAAACAACTCAGATTTGAATCATGTAAACTCTGACAAAAACACAATTTGATAATACAATGGCAAACATTTCTTTCAATAAAGTTTTCAAACTAGACTTTTTTTGTGTTCTGTTGTGTTAAGTATATGGTTGAGGTTCCTATTATTTATCAATGTTATTTTTTGCAATAGAATAAGAATTGTTTGCTCGACTCCTTTGCAATCAACAAGAGACCATTAGAAAATTATTCATGGATTTTACTAGACACTCGAATTCAAAAAGAGCAAAGAGAACAATAAGAGAAAAGATAACAATAAGAGAAAAGATAACAATAAGAGAAAGAGTAAAAAAAAAGAGAAATAAAAGAGAAAAAAAAACGGAAAAAAACAAAGAAAAAATGAAGAAAAAAAAATTTAAAAAACAAACAAAGTAAATATACAATGAAAGAAAACAAGAAAAAAACAAGAAAAAGAAGAAAGAAACAAAGAAAAAAAAACAAAAGAAAAAAAACAAAGAAAATAAAAAACAAAGAAAATAAAAAACAAAGAAAATAAAAAACAAAGAAAACTGACCTTCTGAGGTGGAGTACCAACTGCAAATTCCACATAATATCCTTGGCCAGGTTGACCATGTAATTTTACATCATGAACATAATTAGTCACGCTTCGTGCTGAACGAAGAGGACTCGCCACATGTCTTCTGGCTGGAGTCGCTGCTCTTTTCAATCGAATATGAATAATATCCGAGACACCGGTGACAAAATCTCCCTTGAGTGAGAGCAACAAAATTAAACTCAAGAATGTCAACAACTGATTCTTCCAAAGTAACGGTAAAGTTGCACATATTGCAAAAAAATTTCCATAGGCGGCCATGGTAGATAGATTTGATTTTCTTTTTAAAACAAAATCTATAAAGATTTTTGTTTCGATTTTTTTAGGATTACAGTTTGTTGGCCGATGAGTTTGCGTCCTCTGTTCGTCATCTCTCAGCAGAGATGAAAGGAGAGGTTATCTCAACATCTCCATTTAGTGTGTTCAGTTAGGCACCTGTTAAAAAAGAAGAAAAATACAATTGATTAAGGAAGATTACAAATGGTTTTAGTTTTAAGAATTGATCAAAGTTTTTTTCTAAGAAATAATTTCTATGTCTCGTCAAAGGTTCGAGGGCTGAAAAGTTCTCGGTCTGACCAAAAAAGGAACATTTAATTCTTGCGCTATAAAGAGAGAGTTTGCATAAATTTTTGACCTTACTCACATGTGAAGACACAAAAAGAAAAAAACCCTGAAAACCCAATTTTAAATTTTAAATAAGCAGAGAGCTTTTCAGCTCAAACATTATATAAGGGTTGATTGTATCATAACAGAACAGATACTACACTACCTCACCCCAAAAAGAAGAGGTAATGCCTGGGAAGATGGTATTATAACAACAGAACAGATACTTCATTACCCCACCCCCATGAATTAAGCAGTGAAAGATAGTAATAGTATAGTTTTGTCTTCAGACATATACCAAATCTGCATTAGTAATATATATATATAGATATATATATATATATATATATTATATATATATATATAACAATAATAAATAATACATGTGGCTTATCTTAACACTTTACTGCAGCCAATTTTCTTCCGAGATTAAGATTTTAATCCGGAAAATTGAAGGGATCAATACTAAAATAACCAGACAAAAATTGTCGGTTATTTTTAATAATACGTGTCTTAAGGAAAAAATGCTGCCTCGATATACATATATATATATGGAAAATGAAAAAAGGGAAATCGAAAATCGCTTAAATATTCATCAGCATTTTGTGTTTATTTCAAAACTTTCTTAAGATGATCGATTTGAAGAAAAACAGAAGTAAATATGCGGGGTCTATGACGTGAAAAGAATGTTTCTGTTCTTTTTTTCGAACGAAACATAGCTGTTAGAATTCAAAATATACGATGCATTTATGATTTTTTTTTATTTCATTAATATTGATGTTATGTACAAAGTTTTGTTGGAAATATTGTTTAAATAGCTAGCCTGGATCTAATTTCAAGTTCTGTTCGATTAATATTAGTTTGTTGTTTAAAGGAGATTAATTATAGAAGCAGTTACGTTGTTTAATTGTGTCTGAGTTTATAAGGAGTGCCGATTCAAGAAATCTTCGGCAGGATTTATTTTAAATGAATTTAATGAGTCTAAAGTTAAAAGAATGACCATGTTGCAATGCATAAGAGAATAGTACATTTAAGAAATTGTTATTTTTTATATCTTATGTTCAGCAAGCCTTTTTTTAAGTTTGCAAGAGTTTCACCAACATATCTGATCGCAATTATTGCATGGGACAGTATATAATCCTACATAAGATGTGGGTGTTTTAGGAAAATGTTTTGTTTTTAGGGTTTGTTTTATGATTTGTGATGTAGTGTGTATTGTTAGAATGTCTAGTTTATTTAGAGTGTAGTAAAAGAAGATGTCTGTTCATAAGAGAAATGTTCGGTGTATTTGATTTTTGTTTGTTTCTGGAAAACATTTGTAGGGCTTTTTTTCTTTGCATTTAATGCGAAATATGTAGGGTATTGTTTTGAGTGAATTTTTGATGTATTTAAATTCTTCTTCTAGATATTGTGAGCTACAAATTCTGAATGAACATAGCACTTTCCACATACAAAAACTCTGGAGACTTGTTCAACAAAATCAAAAACACTAATGTACAAAACAAAACTATACACAGCTATAATATATATATATATATATATATATATATATATATATATATATATATATACTAATGTCGCTGTTAAAAGTTTAAATTTACTCTATAAACATCTAAAAAGATCAACATTAACTTAGCGTTTCCCCCCTTCCCCAACACCCTAATAGAAATAATCAGATTAATCACTGACATGACTTATTTTCGATTTAACAATAATTTCTATAAAAGTTTGGACTTCCTATGGGTGAACTTCTTAGTAGAGTAGTAGCCTGCTTATTCTTAAAATTCATAGAATCTGGTCCATTCAAATTTAGATACATTGACATTTTAATTTTTCTTCTTTAAAACATACAAATAGAAAATCTTAAAAACAAATTAAACAGTCAAACTCTCCATCTAGTTTACCCATAAAACCGAAAACAATAACGATACCATTTCTGTACATACTTATAAAATCCAATAATAATCTAACCTTCAAAGTACATCACAAAACTACACACCAAAAAGTACTTCATTACATAATGTAACAGCTTCTACAATTCACTGCCTTTAATCAGCAAACTAATATTAATCCAACAGAATTTTAAATTAGATCCAGGTTAAGTATTTTACACTACATTTCCAACAAAACTTTGTACATAACATCGCTAAAAAAAAATTTTTTTTAATTCATTGACTTCATAAACGCACCACATATTTTGAGTTCTAACAGCTATGTTTCGTTCGAAGAAAAGAAAAAAAGAAAAACATCCTTTTGACATCATAGACACACCACATATTTTCAAATATTGATTTCTATGTTTTTCTTCAAATCAGTCATCTTGAGAAAGTCTTGAAACAAAGAAGAAACGTTGATGTATATTTAAACAATTTTCGGTTTTCCTTTTTTTATTAAGTTGGATTATTATTTCCATAATTATCATATATATGTTAGGTATGTGTATATTTTTATATACATCATTAATTCCATAGCTAATTAACTGATCATCATGAAATTTGGAACACATTTAGGGGGCACATTATGGGTATAACCTCAATTTGAAAATTCAAATATTTCAGATTTACATTAAATATGATTTCTTGAATTTCAAATTCTCCTTAAGATCCCTTAAGCTAAATCCTTAATTTTTAGACATCGTATAGAATCATGTAAAAAAATTTTGATCAAAATTGGAATAAGGATTCTAGACATAAGGTTTAATAGCACTATATGCTGATTTTAATGTTTGTAACTGGACATAAAAATGGTACAAAACTGTCTTTTTTTTTGGGGGGGGGGGATAGTTTAGTATCTATTCTGTTGCCATGATACGGTACTCACAGGCATTACCTTCTTTTATTAGGGGTGGGCTATAGAAACAAAATTTTTCAAATTTATGCCAAAAGTGGCTTATTACCTTCATTTATATGTAACTAGATGGGAACAAGTGATTTTTTTCAAAACGGGTCAAAATTGGAGGGTCGCAAGCCTCAAACGAGATTTGGCTGCGTCGATCCGCGAAAACGGCCCAAATTTCACCCCAAAAGACACTTAGCCACTTATTGCAAGTCTTAGGGTACATTTTTTGACCAGAAATGCCTTTATATACCAGAATCTGTCATTCTCATATACTGTCCTACAAGTATAGGGCTTCTTAGGGTATCTCAGGGTCCAAAATGGGTCAAAATTGCCCCAAAATAAGCCAAAATGGCGGTTTTTGGCCGAAAAACAGCTATTATCATCTCCCCTAGTCTATAAGACAACTCTGTGTGGCTCCTAGCAGTTGAGAAAAACTGAAATGAGCACCCTGCTATCTTCTCCCATTCTTTTTTGGTGTTCTTAAGTGTTAAAAATGACAAAAAGTGGTCAAAAAAATAAGAGAAAAAGGGCCAAAACTGACTTTTAATGAAAATTACCATATAAGGAAATGTTTCCTTTTAATAGCAATTCATTGTCTTCTTTAAATGGACTTGATGACACTACATTGCACTAATTGTGAAATGATTCATTGCACTATGCTTTCTTTTTCAGTTAGTAAATGCAGTGAACATGGCTGGTGCAGCAGGGCAGATTGATGAGAATTACAGTTATGATGATTGGACTTTTCTTCTGCTTGATTCTCTTCCGACTGAGGCTGAGTGTGTTCAAGCTATACAACATCATGCTGCCAAATACAGTACCATAACACAGAAAAACCATGTTCATCAGTTCTCTTTGCGGCTTCTACAATTGTGGCAGAAAGCCTTTGGAAGTGATGTTCATTATGTAACGATACCTGGGATCAAACATAAATTTGATCGATTGCTAAAAGTCTACGACACGAACGTCTACAAAGCGAAAGGTTCCAGACGTGTGAACATGATCAAGTGGAAACGAGAACACTGTGTCCTTTTCAACCTGTTGGGAAAAGATGTGAACCGTGATAATTTTGATGACCATGAGCATAGATTCTTTTTTTATCAAAAGTCTCTTGCACGTAAGTGGCTTATCGACACATTCCATGTGGATATGGAACACGTAGAAAGAATTCAGGCAGAGCAGCAACAACAGAATCATTTTGATGATGATCCCCACGCTCTATAACGATCTGAAAGATACAAAGTTTGATACATTGGAGCAGTATAAAGTCGACTATTCCTTCAATTTGGAAGAACCAACATTCAAACTTGGAATCCACATCTTGCAAAATTTCTGTCAACAAGCTGCCATGGATATCCAAAGACAATGTGGGCGAGAATTTGGGTTTGCCATCGAAGGAAAGAAGCCCTGTTGTTCTGATCTGACCAAAGTTGATACAAAGCTTCTGTCGAATCTGCCATCCCACAACTTGGTGTGTGAAACAGACTTATCTCATATGGATAAGATAGCTATTCATGCTGCATCTTGCTCCAACCGAAATTTCACAGCAAGCAGCATGAGAGATGACATGACTCTCTATCAGTCGAAAGTCGTGTTGATTGATAAAGAAACGAGAGCAATTGCTAAGTTGTTGGACGAACAGGAGAAACAGTGGTTCAAGAGCCAAGAGGAAATCACCAGAAGAAAGCTCACAGAAAAGAAGACCAAAGCGCTTAAAAAGGTGGATCGCGCAAACGAAATTCTGAAAATCTGCAAAAGTCATGGTGGTCAATTCACTTCAGTAAAGGAGCTTGAGGTGGGATTGAAGTCAGTGGGAGAAGAAAAGGACAAGAAGAGAACCTTGTGGAACGAAATCCTCTTGAGAAAAGAACTGAACCCTCAAGACTGCAAAGATTTTCCTCATTTGTACCTGGTGAAGTCGATGCCTGTAGTACAGATGAAGATAAATCTGGGGATTCTTCTGTCTGGCAGTCATGAGACACCAAGTGAAGAAGCAATTTCGTTTCCGGATGCTGATAGTATGTACAATGAGCTGCATCAATCTGGCGAGTGTCCACCTGTGCTCACCGATACTGATCAGGGGGATGATGTTCAGCTGAACGAACCATGCGTTGCCATATGGGATACACCGAAGGGACGAGAGTGGTTCATTGGTATGACACGGGAGAAAGTTGGGATGGATGAATATATTGTGAAATATCTAGAACCACTTCCCAACCACAATAGAAAGAAAACCTGGCAATATCCTTCGCGGATTGAGGAGCAGAAGACATTGAAAATTCAATTTTTGCTGTGCAATGTCATTGGTGCATGGGACTTGACGAAACGGAAACCAGTATTTGTGCTAGAGAATTATGATGTGATATATGAACTCTTTAAAGCATTATATTGATATTTTACTGGTTAATGATAAGTATCTTAATGAGTTGATATGCAAATTTTAGATGCTTCTGTACCAAATCAATGCTTCATACACTGTGGAGTTTTACAGTATCATATCCAAGAAATTGAGAATTTAGGGCCATTTTCATCGATTTTTGGAAGTTGTGGAGAAAAATTGTGTAATCGATGGTCAAAAAATGTACCCTAAGACTTGCAATAAGTGGCTAAGTGTCTTTTGGGGTGAAATTTGGGCCGTTTTCGCGGAGCGAGGCGGCCAAATCTCGTTTGAGGCTTGCGACCCTCCAATTTTGACCCGTTTTGAAAAAAAATCACTTGTTTCCATCTAGTTACATATAAATGAAGGTAATAAGCCACTTTTGGCATAAATTAGAAAAAATTTGTTTCTATAGCCCACCCCTACTTTTATGAGGCGATCATCCCAGGTATTACCTCCTCCCTCTTTTTGGGGCAGCATAGTATATGTTCCTTCCTCATGATACTATCCTTCCATGATTATCGTCTCCGCTTGGGGGGGGGGGGGGTGTAGTGTACTATCTGTTCTGTTGTCATGATATCATCCTCCCAGGCATTAACTCCTTTTTATCAGGGGGGGGGGGGGTCATCATGATACCATCCTCTCAGTCATTACCTCCTTCTTTGGAGGTCAGTGTAGTATATGTTCATTCACCATGATATCATCCTCCGAGGCAAGCAAAAGTATGCGACCAGAGGGAGCATATATTTGCTAGTATAATATATATATATATGTATATATATATATATATATATATATATATATATATATATATATATATATATATATATAAAATGTTAACATTCATACATGGAATATTTGAAAATAACTGAAAAAAATATTACTATGATTTTATTGTCGCTTTAACTTCGAGAATAAGCAAAAATATTTTTTTTTAACATATATAAATGTATAAAGTTTTAAGTAAGAATCGAAGAATTTTATGAAAAAGCAACTTTACTATTTTCAGTTAATCACCAAATCTCAACACAATTAAAAAAGAAAAAAAGTTATTATTTTTGTTGACATTCAAAATGTTTACCTAACAGGAAGTCTGTGGCTAAACATAGAAATCTAAAACAAATAAGATCCAATCACTATTCAACATATCATTTCTCTAGTAGGTACTTAGAAAACATTTAACGTGTTATGGCCAAAGTATCAAGTAGGCTTGTGTTTCGCTATTCTAATTATTTATTTGGAAGGAAGAGGAAAAGAAGGAGACAAATCAACTAAATTCTAATGCAAAGAAAAATTAAACAGCAGATCTAGTTAAATTCTGCATCATTTTATGTAGATCTTTTTACAGGTGCCCCAAAAAGGCCTTACAAGACTCATAAATGACTTAGGATCCTGAAACAGTATTTATCCTTCAAGGCTGAAGTTTTTAGTGTAGATCTTCACTTGGATAGGATATAGACAATCTTTGCATCTTTGGAAATGTACCAAAACCCATGCTGCTAATTGATAATGTTATATGTGTTGAAATAGGAAAGATGAACATAAACAACGGTTGTGAATAAAAGAGTCACCATTTAATAAGTGATAAATTCACCATTCCATTTCGTTATTTTCTTTTCGGGAGAGGGGGGGGGAAATATTTGCAAGAGCACCTCATTCCTTCTTACAAAAGAAACGAGGCCACAATATCTTATTAGATATTTAATTACTAAATTTGCCACCAAGGCAACGCCTAGTATTTCTTGCATTTAATAAATGTTTAATCAGTCACATATAAAAAAAATACTTGTGGCAGAACGAGTAAAGTGCTAAGTAATAATCAGTTCTAGATGACAGTCTTCTGGAGGTTGAAGGTTCAATCCTCAGTAAAGGGCGATACTAAGAATATAATTAAGAATTACTTAGGACTTCTACCCGGTCATGGAACGAGAGCAGTCCCCCCCCCCCCCCCCCCCGTGGATCGAATAATATTTTTCCATTCGAAATTCTGTACAGATTCCCCCGAGTTTGACAACTGAAGATCAGAGCTTATATCGGCCGAAATGTTGAGAGAATAACATCTAAGATAAGAATAGTAGTCCAAATAATCCAAAGAAAATTATTAAAAACAAAAAAAAAACATGTACTTACTAAAGGAAATAAATGTTTTTTTTTTCAAGAAAAAGCACACACACACACACGTTACTTTTGATAAATGAGACAGTGACGTTAATAAGGCCCATTTATAAATAGCACTAATTTGTTTACTGAACTACCCCCCCCCCCCCCCCGCCCCCAATAATTTCTCTTTTCCTGCCAATGAGGAGAAACAAGTTAATCTACAACTTATTTATGTGAGTTCTCTCTCAAGCTGAATCAAGTATGCATGACAAAAGGTGTGGCATGAATATGAGTTTCATAAACTAGGATTATTTATTTATTTATTTATTACTAGAAACGTTTAAACATCAAGAAAAAAAAACGAAATCTATAAAATTAAACATTAACATTAAATCATACAATATAATAATCAATTATTTTTTTATTTATTTATTATCTACTAGCATTATTTACCCTGCGTTGACTGTGTAGAGATATCGCTGGGCGGAAATAATTTAAAATATAGTCATGTTTACAATTTTTACCTTGAAAGAAAAGTTAATAACATTTGGAATATAAGATCAAGTAATAAAAAATGGGGTCTTCTGCATTATAGGGCCGTAAAAAAAATTATCTTTATTTTTGAAGAGTCAAATAAGGGGGAGATAATTCAAAGTTTTCCCCTACAATTTATCTAAAAATGGATTTTACTATTGTAATTAACTTAAAATAAAGTTTTAAAAATATATACGTAAAAAGATTATTTAGGAATAAAACAATTCTAATGCTCTATGCTATTCGGCACCAATGAAAAATAAAATGATTTATTCAAATAAATTAATTATCACAGAAAGAAAAATACGTAAATGAAAGGAAAAAAAAAAACATGAAACAAGGGAAATCAAGTTTTTGAAATAAATGAAAGTTTTACACTGGATGCAGGTTTCCGCACCTGAAATTAATCTGTGCGCTTGCAAGAAGTCTATTAGTTTGCCATTATTTCTGGTTAAATAAAATATCATTCAAGTTCAGAGCGTTAAAATCAATTTTTAGATAAATCGGGGGGGGGGGACTTTTTTTTCGTCCCTATAATGTAGGAGCACCAAAAAATGTTAGTGCTGTAGTGTATTTTTTTTTATGTTTTTTTTAATTATTTTTATGGAAATCGCTCCAGACAAGGCATGAAGCCAGTTGATGTAAGGAGCTAAAAAAAAATCTACTTGAAGGTCAAATACTAGCCAACAATAAGTGTTATTTTAAAAAAACAAAAAACTTTTTGATGCCGTGTTTCTGTAAAGCGGCAAATGGCATCAAATTATTTAATTATTTTAAAATCTTAAATACACATAAAAATAATTATTTAAATGTTTAAACCTTTCTTTTTTTGAAATACATTATTCACTGGGATATTCTTTGTTTAATTTAAATTTTTGTTTTATGAAACAAAGAAAATCTATTTCCTTAAAATAAATTTCGTTTTTTACGTTCTAATATATTTATTTTCTGGCCTAACTGATATAGCTCCTCGTGACCCCAGATGAAATCAAGGGAAAATTTCAATAGTGTCTTTAGATTCTTTAGAAAATTTTATTCTTATTGAAACTTATTTGAATGTTCTGTTAACATATTCATTTCTATATACAAGTAAACATTAACTTTACCGTCTGAAATTATCACCTCCCTGCACTGATGAGAGGAAAAGCTCGAAACGACGTCGTCTGTAGGTAAATATAATTTAATATTTATTTATAAATATTATGAAGCCCCTTTAAGAAAATTAAAGTTGAACACTGTTAGAAGATATTCAAAAATAAACATTCACTTAAGCTACAAGGCAAGACTCTGAGTAAGTTCATTGAGTCCTCTAGTCTATCTTGATGTTTACGCTATAATCGGCATAAATATAACTTAATTTCTCTGTAACACGGGATAATTTCCTATGACTGAAGATAGAGTGAAAGCGTGCGGAGTCAAATGACTGTCTGAAATTATCACTTCCCTGCACTGATGAGAGCAAAAGCTCGAAACGACGTCGTCTGTAGGTAAATATAATTTAATATTTATTTATAAATATATACTAGCAGGACCCGTGTCTCGGCGTTGCCTGGGATAGTAGATGAACTCTAGAAATTCCCTGACCAACCAAGTGAAGGCGAAGTCTTTCTGGGTGTATTCATACCAAGGTGTTGATACGTTCTCGACAATGAATCCGGCAAAGTATGGGCCATTTTTTGGATAGGTGTAATGGTCTTGTGCAGCTCTTGTGCAGCTGTAGGAGGTTATTTTACAAGTCGTAATTTACGTACAAAATGAACAGTGAAACTTGTGTTTCTATTACATCTTCGTTTTGGTCATTTATTTTATTAAAAAGAAATGCATCCGGCCGCCAACTTAACTCCTGAACACTAAATAACCGATTAGTATTTGTATGGCTTTATTATAAAGACCAAGATAATCTTTACTTCTAAGATCCACAGTGGATTGAAAGGGGATTGCTTACGGATTGATAGGAAGAATGAAGTATTAGTGAAAGAGGATATGAAATGCCAAAATTAAAACTTTATATCATTTCATTTTGTTGTATTACTGCTATGCTAGAAAGAATGACGACAAACACTAATGTATAAAAATATAATATATATTTATTGCTTGGTTGCAGCAAAGAGTGAGGTGAGAGAGAGAGGTGGAGGAAGCAAGGAAATTGATGGAGGTTGATTTCTCAAACTCACTAGTTAGCAGACTATCAGTCTCAATTTGGGCCAGTTTATATAACATTTTTGGCTACCCACACATCTACCTGCAAATGCCCATTCTGGGATTTTGCTTTCATTGTTAATGTAGCTATGCCTCCTGGGACATGGCTACCATCCATTTTATTGTTTATTTAGCGACAAGTGCATTCCCTTCTGCAAATAACCTTAGTAGCTGACCTTTGCAGGTGTTCCCCACATCAAATCACCAGACATCCATTTTCTGGCACCATGTCAATCAACTAGTTTTGTTTCTGCTGGCCATGTGCGTGTCAAGTCGGTTTTATTGATTCCTGCGAGGTACTACTTTACCGTACATCAAACCCGATATTCAACAATCAAGTTGTTATAGATTCATATCATTTTGTATGAGTTCGTTGCTGTTTGAGTGTAAGTTCTAACATGTGTTAGTATGTATTATCTTTGTAGTTGCGTGTGTAACCATTACTACGAGGACCATTTCGGTCTGTAATGCTGTTGGTTATGACCCACATGAACACTTGAATTTTTGAGCTTTTATTTGAGGTCAAATTACTACTTTTGAAAAACACTTCAATTGTGAGAATCACAATTTCAAAAAGGAAACTAATCATTTTCCAAATTCCCAAACTATAATAAGGTTATGATACCAAATATCTGTCTGAATTCAAATAAAATGAGTTTTCTCGTTTCTCTCACTTCCGGCAATATAGAAATCTATTTAAATCATTTCAAAAGATGAAATGAATGTGTTATTTTTCTTAGACAGTAATTGTACAAACAAGTATCGTCCGCACTCTATAGTAATTAAACAACCTAGAGGCCATGGCAATGGAAAATACATTAACAAAGGTAAGTAAAATATATACACCACCAGTACAAAGTTGAAAGAATTGCAAGCCATGTATAATATCTCGTTGCAGGCAAAGGTGCATATTTACTTCGAAATTTAGTAGGCGATGTCCTCTTCTTTTCCCTACAGCCTCTTTCTCACAGAAGAGACGTTGCTAGTCTTTCTCTACGCTATCGTTATTTTCATGACAGGTGCTCAGCTGGGCTTAAATCTATGATCCCCCTGTAAAACATTCACAACAAAAACTCGTCAAACTACAACCACTGTCAATAATTTTCCTTTCTCACTCTGTACCTAGAACTAAGCGGAACTTTCAGGAGCAAAGTTTCTTTTCTAGAACTGCCCGTCTGTGGAAGACAGTACCACAGGGCTGCTTCCCTGCTAACTATAACATTGCCGTTTTTAAGTCCAATGTAAGCAAATTCTTGTTGAGCCATCCTCTTAAATAATCAATTCTGACCAGTTACAACCATAATTATTAATCCCCTCAATGTTGCACCGTCCACCTGTCAAACTCAATAATCCTTATCCTCGAGTGGCCTGTGGGCCTTGATAAGCGATGACTCGTTTGTAAAAAAAAAAGATCCTAAGCAGATCGCACAGATACTATATTGATCTTAGGCAAAAGTACTGATGTACATGTAGACTATCATAGCATTTATTCTATCAATGATATGTAAAGAAATCAAAGTAGCAGTTTTTTTTTATTTCAGTATACAACCTTTAGATCTCTATCTTTATAAAGTTAGGCATGTTTATATATTTATATGCACAGAATTCACTCCTAATCTAATTAACCGATCATTATGAATTTTGGAACACAGCTGATAGGCGTAAATGGTTGTAATGTGGGCTATATTTAGTTTGATTTAGTTTTATGCAAAGAGGGTAAAAAAGAAGGTGGAAGCCATTTGTGAAAATTCAGATACCTCTGATTTTTGTGAAATTTTAACAATAGTTATTAGACATCAATTAATAAATATTCTCCAAATTTCAGTTTCTTTAGAATATTTTAAAGGGATGGCGAGGGGGCATAATATGGGAAACAACCTCCCATTTGAAAATTCAGATATTTCAGATCTGCATTAAATTTGATCCATAGTAAGATTAGTTAAGGAGTCTTAAGAGATTGAAATTCAGGGAATCTTGCTTAAGCATAAGCCTTAAATTTTAGACATTTTCTAGAATCGAAATCATCTAATGGAAAAAGGTTTAGTGTCATTATATCTTGATTTTAATCATCATAAGGGGCAGAAAAGTGGTCCAAAACTGTTACTGTCTAGGGAATTAATTTTACCCATCCTAGGAGGGGTATTTTTCTAGTCTCATAATATAAAATAAAGTCGATTTTTTCCTGATAGATTTGTTACAAGTTATATACTCAAAACTGTTCATGCAGTTTGGGCAAATATTGGTCCGTGTCTGGGGAGAGAGCTTACCACTTGAACTTAGGATTATTAATAGGTAAGTAAATTTTTTTTACTATCGTTTCAGCATGAAATTAATCGAGGTTAGCCCATCATGTGAGCAGCCATTTTGGTCAGAGTGTAACGATAAGACATACAAACATAAAAAACAATAACTTATATTTCCCACACTTTAAAGTATACAGGTCGGTAAAGAATTTAACTTTACTTAGTTTGCTATAAATTATTTTTTGTTTTTATTTCTTGTTTACGATTTCTCGACTTAACTATTCCAGAGAATCGTTAATCAGGTAAAGATTAACGATTCTCTGGAATTTACTTTATGATGAGGAATACGGATTTTAGGAGGGGGGGGGGGGGGGGGGGTAAGGCATACATTAAAAAAATAAATAAAAGTATCAACTGAACACATGCACCATTTTATCTATGAGGAACTTAACCATTCCATTGGTATGATTTGCCAATGGTTGTTTCTTCATGAGAAGGCATGTATTAGTGTAATCATATTCGTCTATAATTAAGGAGTGGCAAACTACAGGCTGTCACCTCATTTTATCTGACCCTTGAGTTGATAATGTTATAGTTTTAAAATGTTGAAAGAAAAAGTAAAAGAAAATAAAGAAAAAAAATGGATAAATATACACTTAAAAAATCTATAATATAAATGGTCAGTTTGGAAGTCAATTTCTAAAAGCCGTCCAACGCATGCCAGCATGTAAAACAGACATTAAGCCAAATATGATGATAATGTCTATCTCTGGATGCAATTGAAAACAAAGTCCTATACCAAGATCAAAACAATTTTCAAGTAAAGTTTAACGAATATTCCAATGGTGATATCAATTTTGTATTAAGGGGCGTTACAATAATATTGTGGGGGTCTGCGTTCGCAAAGTTTAGTTTGTTTATAACTTTGAAAATTAAAAATCATAGAAATTCTTTTTAAATTGATAAAGATGGTAATATGAGGCTCAGGGCTGGCAACAAGAGTACACAGAGGTCCCTATTCATTCCGGGCAACGCCGAGAGGGGCCTGCTAGTCTAAATTAATAAATTTTAAACTTGGGCCCATTTCTCGCACTAACAGTAAAGTGAAAATGCGCTATTTCAAATTAATTCAACTTTACACGATGGACGCACCGTCTTTTTTATATACTGCTTGTGTGTGTGTGTGTGTGTGTGTGATATAAGACACAAGGTTAACTAATTTGCAAATTGGTTTTGAAAAAGGACATTTTATTAATTAACTATTATTTGTGATTGTTTTTTAATTCAAGAATTGTTTTTATTTTAATATGACAAATAGGTCTATTTCGCAATGTTGTTTTATTTTCTGGACAAATATTTCGCATTTGTGTTCAAATGTTCCTTTCTTTCAAACTTGATTTTTAACAAGCTGCGATCTATTTCTAAATTGCAAGTCAAAAAGCTAATTGATTTCTTCTTTCTTTTCTGTCACATTTAAAAGATAAACAAATGTTTATCTATCTCTATGAATAAATGAGAAAGATTTTGTTTCATGTTTACAACAAAGTTATGAATGAAATGTTTATTATTTTAAATTAATGTTTTAAGTAGCGAACTTTGTAAAGCAATTGCGAGCCGACAAAGCCTGCTAGTATATTATAAAAAATTAAAAAGATGAAACAATGTCTATAAATAACTTTACTGAAACATTCATAAACATTTGGTGGCATATGACATTTGGTGACAAATACTCTTAAACTAACGCTTATGTTTTCTCACGACTTTGCATCAATTTTTTTTTTCGATGCTTGATTTATTTATCATTCGAAAATGGAATTTTTTCTATGTTATTTTTGACGAAATGGGTACTTTAGTATATATTTTTCTTTTTAAATATATCTCATATCAGTAAATTTTCTTTTTACGTTCATTGATTCTACTAGGCTATGCGTCCCCTAACACAATTTAGGACGAGTTTCTTGGATTTATGAATCATATGGCTCTAGTATATTCCATGTTTACTCATTATTATACTAAAGCTGAGTTAATCATCGTTGGCTTCCCTAAGGATTTTTTCGTATATATTTTGATCACACAAAATACAAGCTAAACATTTCTCAGTTTTTGGATTGAGTTATGTTTGAAAAAAAACAAAAAAAAACTTCTATTTTAATTGTTCCAATTCGCCATGATTTGCAAATAACTCATCAAATGACCCATCTCTTACTAACTTTCTATCTATCACTTTCACCCTCTCTCAATATATGTTGTTTGACCACCACCACCATTCACTCTTATTCTATATGTCGTCTATGGCTCACTTCTGTCACTCTTTTTGTTTATTAACACTCAAAAAGTACTAAAAAAAGAATAAAAAGATTGGAAAAAACATTTTAACAAAAGGGAATATCACCACAATACTATTTAATTTGCTGTCAGAGGAGAAAAGAGAAATATATATAAATATATATATATATATATATATATATATATATGTCAGCAAGAAAGGGGTTAATTTTCGATTTTGTATTCATTTTTTTAATATTTAACTGGCTTTGCAAACTCAGTTTTTTTTCCTGGTTCAAACAATCTAACCTAAGCTAGTTGGGTGACCCAATGGGTCACATTTTTTTCTAGTATTGTAATTAGTTTATATTATTTTTACCATTATTACTTCTAACTCTGAGGTTATCCATTCTTTCTTAATTACTAGTTTCCATATCATATTCATCTCTAAACTGGGTCTACATAAGAGGCCACTGCAGCCTACCATATGCACTGATTCTTGAGTTTTCTGATCTTCCATTGTTGTTTCCTAGTATTATAAGAAACTGATAAAATCCTTTGTAGGAAGATAAGGTCTTCCTTATGGCCAAAAGGTTCAGGAGGAATTTCTGTTCAGACAACACCAGAACAGTTCTATCTAAACAACCAAAAATACTCTCAACTGCATGAATCTTTTTCGTTGGCTCACATCCGTGTTTTTCCGTCTACCTCACCGTCATCATATCTTGACTTTTAAAATGGATTGTGTCCATTCATGCCAATTGCCAACACTGACAAAAGAACAACTCTGAGCATATGCCTTCTTTTTTTTTATGGAAATCGCTCCAGACAAGGCATGAAGCCACTTGATGTTAGGAGCTAACAAGAACGAAATACGATTCTCGCAAAGGCAGGAGATGCCTATTGGCCTTAGTCTTGAAAAGACCAAGATTATAGGTAGAAGGAAAACAGTCAGCAGGGAGAGACTTCCACAAGCAACCATGCAGTTCTTGGAAATAAGCTACTGGAATAGGAAGCTGTATTACATTGAGGTATCAAAACAGCGAATTCATGGAGACCACTAGACCAACGAGTCAAATGAGCTGGAACAAAAGAAGCGGGGAATAGATCACATAATTCTGAAGAACACATACCATAATAATATTTATAGAAAAAACTGAGACCAGCAACATCACATCTGTGAGAGAGAGAGTTTAGAGAAGACGAAAGGGTAGGGGCAATCAAATTACAGATACGTTTCTGCACCTTATCAAGAACCCTCAAATGGGACAGAGATTCACCAGCCTAAATATGACAACAGCACTCCATACATGGTCTGATTGTGGATTTGTAGAGATAGAGAATAGCCTCAGGTGTGACAAAGTGTTTGGAGCGATAGAGAGAACCTACTTTACGAGAAGCAGAAAAGGCAATGGATCTAATGTATGAACTCCAAGAAAGATTTGATGAGAGAGAAAGACAAAGAGTAGAACCATCCATGAGAATCTCAGGTAGAAAAGGGACACGCCTTCGATTGAAAGACACGAGCTGAGTCATAACTGGATTAAATGAAACAAGCCATTTCGTACCCCAATCCACAACTCAATCCAGGTCAACTTCTTGATCAGCTGCATATTTCACCTGATCCAAAGGTGAAAAGCAACACCAGAATAGAGAGTGGTATCATCAGCATAGATGTTAATTTTCTGAATAATGTTCTCTGGAATATCATTTATATAGAGAAGAAACAGTGTTGGGCCTAGAATAGAGCCCTGAGGAACACCAGCATTGATAGGAAAAGAGAAAGAAGAGACACCATCCAAAGTTACTCGCAAGCTTCGATCAGAGAGAAAAGGCCTAATAATGTCAAGAACATTGCCACGAATACCATAACTCTGAAGTTTGTGTAGGAGACCAGAATGCCACACTGTCAAACGCCATTGAAATATCAAGCGCAATGGCTCTACCCCTTCCTAAATTATCCATAAACTGACAGATTCGCTCAGTTACAACAGTTAAAAGATCAGCAGTTGAATGAAAACCACAAAAACCATACTGAACATCACTAAAGAGGCCCAGACTTTCCAGAAAATGAACAAGCTTGCCATTTACCAACCTTTCAAAAACCTTGCTAATAACAGAGAGGAGACTAACCGGATGATACTTACTTTAGTCAGACCGATCACCAGCATTTTTAAAGATAGGGACAACAGAGGACACCTTCCAACAAGAAGGGAAACAGGACTGAGACAGAGATTGAATATTTTAGAGAGGATAGAAGAAAGTTCAGGAGCACAACGCTTGAGAAGGACAACAGGAATTGAATCAGGATCGGAAGTCTTAGACTGGTCAAGATCAGAAAGAACCCTAGCAACCATCTTTGGAGTGATAATAACAGAATCAAGCAACAGATCAGTTGTCAAAAGAAAATCAGGAAGAACAGCACCAGAATCATCAAGAGAAGAATTGTCAGCAAAAAGACGAGCAAAGAGATCAGCCTTATCCTTAGAAGATGAAATAACTTGAAGACCATTAAAAAGAGGAGGAATAGCAGACTTGCCGCTATCAATAACACTATTGTAGATTCTCCAAAAATCACGAGCCAACTCTTTGAAATGAGATAGAGTCATGAATCCTTTGAGAGTAGCTAGACTTAGCCTCAGAGATTGCTCTCTTGCAGGCATTGCTAGTTCTTCTGTCAGATTGTCTACAATACCATCCTGACGATACTGATTAAAGTAATGATCATAATGGGCAATGGTAGAAGCACAAACGGATGAAAACCATTGAGAAGAATGAGGTTTGGTTTGAAACTTACAATGAGGAATGAAGGTGTCAATTTCAACAAGTAGCTAGTCAGTAACCTCCTTAGCAGCATCGTTCAGAGACATACCAAAGATAGAACGCCATGGAACGTCACATAGGAAGCTGCAAAGCCCATCCCAATCAGCCCTCCTGTAGTTTAACGTCTTTCTATGGAAGGGACAATCAATAGAAGACTAAACCGAAAAATGAACCTCAACATCAAAAAACATCATGATCAGAAGAACTCAATGGAGGAGATGAGGAAATATAACATGAGTCAGAAACAGAAGTGGGGAAAAATAAGGATGGTTAATGACAATTTGGAACAAGTCATGTGACAGAGAAAAGTTAAGAGATTTCACCAGCTAGATCTGTGTGGTTAGAGTGAGGGAGCCAGTCAGAATGATGAGCATTGAAGTCACCAAAAACAAAGATGGAGCTTGATGGATGAATTTGCAATGTATCATCAATACTGCTGGATATAGCATCAACAACAGAGCAGACATTGTCATAAGGGGAACGGTACAAAACGAACAAATAGGAAGTAGAGTGCAGCAAAGACAACCTCAGACAGATAAAAGGACACCCATGAGATTCAAGGCTGGACATGTGCAATGTGGAGATCCTTGCGAAGAAAAAGAGCAAGACCATGCAAATGCGTGAAAGAGTCTAAGCGGACAAGAGGCAAATAACCATCCACATGTAGATCGTTGCTATTAATAGAAGCATCCGGATTCGTCTCACAAAGAGCAAGGATGTGAGGAGACCTGCCCAAGAGAAAGGACTGAACATCGGGAAAGTTTGACCTGAGACCTCTGATGTTACTATAGGAAATAGTAAGGTGTTTTGTTGTGTGGATTTGTAGAAGGCATAATAATAAAAAGGGAGTGAAAGGTAGAATCATTTCAAGGCAAACAGATCCAACCACCAGCATTCAAGCCCCTAGACTCCAAACAGGTTAGCTAAAAAAAATAAGTCCTTTAAGAGTCCAATAGGGAGGGAAGGGGTTACTAGGCTGCCTGACAAAAAAAAGTCTACCTCTAAACTGGTTACGTGGCTAACCAGAAACCAGTGTTTTTATCGTGACACCATCATGCTTAAACAAAGGCTAAAGATGGCCTTCTCTCCAAGAGGTAAGACACCATCCTGTCATTTTAAGAGTCTTGGCATCAAAAGTGACCAGAAACTATGCAAGACAAGAGAGGGGGTCAGCTCATGAAGCATTTACATACCCACGTATATGTTAAACTAGAGTAGCTTATAATATACTTGCATATATTTAACAATAATAAATATTTAAAAGAGACTTATGAAAGCACATCACTGTAGCTCCACATTAATATTTTTGGTATTTGATTTTGAATTCAACAATATTATTTTTAAAATCTTCTTTGGTGGTTTGGTTTCTCTATAATGAGCGATCCAGTGACAACCGGCAAGAAAAATAAAAATGAATATTTTCCCCCCTTTTTTTTTTCTTTTTTTTGTTTAAAAACGACGACTTTTTCCAAACGAACTTGCCGTTGAAACAATTTCTCTGTAATGAGCGATCACGTGACAAACGGCAAAAAAAACATGAATTTTTTCCCCCCTTTTTTTTTTGTTTTAAAACGACGACTTTTTCCAAATTTTACCTATTGTCAATGGCTGCCCGGCAAACCAAACATTGTTCTTGCTTCGAACTCTGTAAGTTCTCATCTCTATTATCACAAGTATTTCATGAACAGAGTTTCTTTCCAAGAACTTCCCATCTGTAGAACACATTACCATGAGAGTGTTTCGCTGCTGACTACAGCATAGTCGTCTTCAAGTTCAATGTTAACAAATACTTGTTGAGCCATCCTCTTAAGTAATCAAATCCTGCTCATATCAACCACTGTTTCCAATCGTCTCATAGTATTGTTCATCCAATTGACAATCTCATTAACTCTTATCCTCGAGCGAGTGACCTTTAGGCCTTCCTCAGGATGATAATTTTAAGAAAAATGTCATGCAAGTACATTTTTCTTAAAATTATCATCCTGAGGAAGTCTTACAAATAAAAACGAAACGTTGATGAATACATAAAAAAACATCTTTTGGTTTTTCCTTTTTCATTTCTCATTACGTCGGATCACTCTCATCCTTCTTTTCTCATATATATATATATATATATATATATAAATTTAAAAGGCACTCCCTCGGATTTGCAGTCTACATTTAGTTATGTTGACTGGCTGTTGATCATTGCTGAGGAATCCAGCCTAACTCGCCTTGTTCCACTTCCTTAAATTAATCAGCATGGAATAAGTACATAGAAGCATGACGGACCAAAACAAAGAGATCAGCCCAAAGGATTGGTTTTATTTTGGAGTACTTCCTTCTGCTAGACTAGCCTGTAGCCTCGTGTAATTACTTCTTACTATTTTACCCATAGCTGGAGTAAGAAGAGATGGGAGGGCTTGTTTTTATTATACCCCCCTCCCCTGCGACAGAAAATAAAAATGCTTTACTTTTCTAAAAAGTCTAATAAACAATCCATAAACTCTAAGAATCTTGGTCCATAACAAGCAAATAGTTTTCTTTCTTTATTAATATTATTATTATTTTATTTGACTAATAATGTTACAGTGGTCAGCCATCTTTGTTTGTGCAAACTACAGATGAATAAAACCTTGGTCAATAGATGCTTCACAAACGTTACTTAATTTTCAAAAACACAAATAAGAAAATTTACAAAATATATATATATATATATCCCACACTCTATAATAAAGAGCAATATGTATTTATTTGTTAAATTTTTATCCGTCCCATCACACAAAGTCTTCCTGACGAATAAGGGAGGGAAGATGCAAATCTATTTCCATAATGAGATGTTTTCTTTTATTTGACTAATAATGTTACAGTGTTCAGACATCCTTGTGTCTGTGCAAACTACAGATGAATTAAACCACCATCAACGTTACTTAATTTTAAAAAACAAAAATAAGAAACTTTATAAAAATAAAAATTATTTAAAAATAAATTAATATAAACCCGCTCTTCGAGCAATATTGGTACAGTAACTGTGTATATCAATTTCAATTTTTACCTAGCTTCTACCGGTTTATAGCTAGTACAAAGAAAAATATTTGTGAAATTTCATAAAAAATATGCTACTATGTATTTGTATGAGAGAGTAAGTAACTATGATGAATGCATTTACATATTGTTTTTAGGGGAAAAAAACATTAGAAATTATATTTTTAAGCAAAAACAATTTGCTTTGAACTAATGCCAAATAACCTTAATATATTTTTTGCTGATTATTAAAAAAAAGTTCACTTAGTTCAAAAAAAATATTTATGCAATTTTTTTATTTGTTATTACGTTATGTTAATTTCTTAAAATTTATAAAACACTTATCCAGTTTAAAAAAAAACTTTAGACTTATGTGAGATTTGAACTCAGGTACTCTGGTATTCACATCGTAAAAACTACTGCCTTAATAATGTGTACTCTGCCGATTTTTATTTTTAGTCAACCAACAACATGTTTCTATTTGCATACGAACAGACAAACACCATAACTTTTTAATAGTATATAGATGAGTAACTCTGAAGAACTTCACCCTCTTTTTGTGAACCTAAATTCTGCTGGTTCTTTTTTAAAATAGGTTCACGAAGTACATAAATGTGCGAATAGTCCAACTAATATGTTTGTAGTTTATACACAGATGCAAAGATGGCTTACACCATCATAACGTTATTATTATTATTTTATTTTATTTATTTTATTTTATTTTATTTATTTTTATTTTATTCACCCCAAACAAGGCATATTGCTACGGAAGTGTAAGGGACTCCTGTGATAGGGGTCAGATTTATAGGGGTAAAGGGGGAACCTGGGTTGGTAGTTGAGCAGCAAGATGTTTGTTCACATTATATTTAAATTTCTGATGGTGATGTTTGTAAGGTTGGAGAGAACAGGGAGGGAATTTCAAAGGCAAGTAGTCTGAGGAAAGAAGCTATTAGAGTAGAAAATCTTCCAGCATCTAGAGATCGCTACAATGAGAGGGCTTCTAGTCAGCTGGGTTGGGGCATTTACATTGAGAGGGTACAAGTTCATCGGAACACATTTCATGAATGTATTGGTTGAACCTTATTAAATACATTGTTAAACAAATTGTAGCAAAGTAGGTTATTTTATTGCAAATAACATGGTACAACAATAACCAATGAAAATTGGCTAGTCAGAATAGAAGTTTTATTTGTCAGCTTAAATGCTATTTAGGTCCAACTTTTAAAATCTCACAAAATCACTTTATATGTTAAATTGAACAGTTTTAAAATCCGGCTGACATAATTTTATATATTAAATTTGGAACAGCTTTTCAATTCTTAAATCATTGTGCAATATGGAATGATTATAAAATTGAGCCTTAGGGATTCTGTATAAAATGGGTCTGTAGATCAAAGTAAATCTTGTGATTGTTATCCATAATCACAGCTATTCCGATTGTTACTATTTATTTTAGTACGTATATCTTGCTGGAGAAAATCGGGGAGGGAGGCACATTTTTGTGATTGAAATATAATAGTGAAATTAGTTCCATTCACATCCCAAAAACACATGTGACAGAAAGGGCATTGCAACAAAGGCCCACTTCACTCTCCACCATTTAGAATTAATACCCTGAAAGTTAAGCAAACATTCACCGTCTTTGACTAAAATGGTTCCACCCAAGTCCTATTCTATGTCTGGACAAACAAAATGGAGGAAAATGGAAAGTAGATCAGATTTAAAATCTGATTCTTTTTTTTTTTAATAATAAAGTGCTTGTGTGTTCTTCATGGCAAATTCCACAGCTTTACGAACAGACAGAAAGGGAAATTAAAAATGGTAAAATGGAGTGCAGGGTATAAGCAGGAGTACACAGGAATCCTCATTCATTCAGGGAAACGCCGGCGGTGCATTTTATAATAAACTAGAATACCCGTCAAGAAGAGGTAAAATTAATTCCCTCCGAACAGAACAGTTTTGCACCACTTTTACATTTCTTGAGGAAGAGTAAAATAAACATATAATGTTACTGAACCTTATGTTTAGAATCCTTATTCTAATTTTGATCAAAATCCATTACATGACTGATTCTAGAAAATATCTAAAATTTAAGAGGTCTTAAGAAATTGAAATTCAGGGCATTTTTCTTAATTTGTGTCTAATGAAAATGGATCAAATTTAATGCAAATCTGAAATATTTGAATTTTCAAATGGGAGGGTGTGTCCATAGTATGCTCCCTAAAGACTCTTTAAAATACTCCAAAGAAACTGAAATTTGGGGAATATTTATTAATTTATGCCTAATTCCTACTATTAAAATATTACAAAAATCAGGAGGTATCTGAATTTTCATGAAGGACCACCACCTCCTCTTCACTCCCTTTGCATAAAACTAAATTAAACTAAATATAGCCCACATTATGATCCCTTACGCTTAGCAGCTGTTTTTCAAAATTCATAATGTTTGCTTAATTAACTTAGGAATTAATTCTTTACATATAAATATATAACCATATACACATACCTAACTTTATATAAAATATTTAATGATTTCTGGACTTTGTTTTTTTGTTTATAATTATTGAACAATTCAATTAAATATTGCCTGTATAGTATTAGACTAAAAGTTTAGAGTGACCACACCAAACAAAATAGACATCATCATCATCGTCGTCAGATGCTTTTTGATAGTTACATGTTTACCATATGAACCGCAGATAGATAAACTACTGTTTATAAACATTCCTAATTGTTTACACTATTTAACGTAACTTCGATATATATATACACATTAAATTCTTCCAATTTATAAATAAACTAGAAGAGTAACCCGTCCCAGTAAAATTAATTCTCTGAACAGAACGGCTTTGCACCACTTTTATGTCCCTTTACAAAAATTAAAATCAAGATATAATGATACTAAACCTTATCTCTAGAATCCTTATTCAAATTTTGATCAAAATCAATTACATGAGGTTGATTTTTAGAAAATGTTTAAAATTTAAGGCTTAAAAGATCTTAAGAAATTTAAATTCAGGGAATCTTGCTTAATTAGTGTCTAATGAAATATTTAAATGCACAAATTTAATGCAAATCTGAAATATTTGAATTTTTAAATGGGAGATTCTGTCCATATTATGGCACCTAAAAACCCTTAAAATATTCCAACGAAACTAAAACTTGAGGAATATTTATTAATTGATATCTAATCCCTACTGTTAGAATTTCACAAAATCAAAGGTATCTGAATTTCCACAAAAGGATTCCATCCCCTCTTTGTTCCCTTTGCATTAAACTAAATATATCCCACATTACCCACCCTTATGCACAGCAGCTGCTTTAAAAAATTCATAAAGATCAGTTAATTAGTTTAAGAGTAAATCCTATAGATATAAATATATAAACATATACACATACTTAACTTTATATAAATAATAAAAAAGGATTTTCAATCATAGATTGCAATGCTACAGTACAGTTTGGTCATTTACTTGAAATACAGTGAACCGTATTGTTATAATCAGATAAATACTTATTATTACGGTATTTCTCGGAGGAGACACTAATTTACAATTGAATTCTGCACAACCTGAAAAATTTTTTTAAAGTTCAAAATAAAAAAAATAAAGAAATTTTATTTTAAAAAAGTATCACATTGTTTGGCTTTCTAAAGCATTATTTCATAATTCAAAATGCAACAACGCTTATTAACAAGAGGCATTCAATTTTATCATTATAATTAGTATTAACTAGTTTATACTTGCTCCTTGAGCAGTGTTGTATATGTCATATTCCATCTTTACCTAGCTTCTACAGTATTATAGCTAGTATGCAGAAAAATATTTGAATGTATTTATGTATTGTTTTTAGTGGCAAAAAGCATTAGAGATTGTTTTAAGCAAAAATAATTGGCTTTGACCTAATACTGAATATTCTTTATGTCTACTTTTTGTGGATTATTCACAAAAAAAGTCACTTAGTTTAAAGAAAAAAAAAATTACACAAATATGTTTTTAAAGTTATTATGGACTACCACAACTCCCACCCCCACAGCTGGGACCTATGGAAAATGTTAGTAAGGAAATAGATGACAATACAAAAGTGATGCAGAAGTGGATAACAATATGGGAACGACAAATTTATTGTGCTAGTACAGACGAAGTGACGTCATGAACAATTAGACTGGGGGGGGGGGGGTAGAAAAAACCCCTACTTGTTCAAATTTTAAAACCCAACTATGATTCTCACTCTGTGACTAGGTATACCGTACCCGGCAATCTTTTTACTTTCATTTTTGTTTCACTTTTTTCTTCTTTTTTTTTAACTATGCACTTTATCAAATTATTTTATTTAAATAGAATTTTGAAAGTTAAATTAAATTTAACATATCATTAAATTATTAATTGAACCAAATTGTTATAAAACTATAACTAGTTTTGTTAAGCTAATGTTGTTTTAATCTATTACTGGATGTAAATAGCTTCAAAACTTTCCATTTTTTAATTCATGAAGATTTGCTAAGAATTTTAAAAGCTAGAAATGACTTTCTATTCAACAGTTTGAATGCTTCCAAATTCCTTTACAATTTCGAAGTAATTAATTCTTATTTTTTTGTTTTTTTTGTTTTTAACTATTAACAAAAGATTAAAATGACTGACTTGTTTACAAAAAAAACTGAAATGTATTCTGGTGAATTTAATTTCGTAATTAAATAATTATTTTTAAATAGGATGACATTTCGTTTTTTTTTAGACTATTTCCTTTTTCTATTTCCATAAATATTCGATTAATACAATAGTAAGTAATTAAAAAAATAATTCAATGTGTAATTATCAATTAGAATTCGGAAGGAAGTATTTATTTCCAGTTGAAATAAGCAGTGAGTAATTGAAGAAAAAAAAAACGGACATGTAGATATATTTGAGGGACAAATCGGTCTGAAGAGATTACAGAGACAGGCTCAAGACGAGTAGATGAGTTTGTAGCAGTTGACAGCGAATGGTCTCAACAGGCAGATAGGTTCGTGAGATATCAAGTCTTAGCTGATATCCTGAACTTGACAGATGGAAATTTAGCTCAGAAGAGTGGATGCTAATGATGGAACCCTAAGGACACACACACACACATCCGTTTTCAACAAGTCAAGTTTACACAACGTATATATCTGTCTGTGTTACTTGCTTGAATGTAAATTGTAAACAAGTGCTTGAATTCTCTGTGATCACCTATACTAGAATCAACACGGCCACATGAAGAAGCCCACGGCACATGTGTTTGGGGTTGGAGGACTGGCATAGTTATACAATGTTATGCTAATTTCTTTAAATTTATAAAACCTATCCAGTTAAAAAAAATCCTTTAGCCTTACGTGAGATTCAAACTCAGGTATTGATATTGTAAAAACTACTGCCTTAGTAGTGTGTACTCTGCCTATTCCCTTTTTGTCAGCCAATCACATGTTTCTATTTGCGTATGAACAAATTCCAAAAACGCCATAATTATCATCATCATCATCATATTCGGTTTAAGTTCGTTTTACATACTGGCATGGCTTTTAGAAATTGACTTCTAACCAACCTATCTCTAGCCATGTCTTTATTTATCCCTCTTTCTCTCAAATCCATCTTTATCACTTCCTTCCACGTTTTTCTTTGGCCGTCTTCTGTGAACTGAACCTGCTACCTCAACTAACATCTACTAACCCAAGAACTCTCATCCATTCTTTCAACATGGCCATACCATTGAAGTCTCTTGTTCTGCACATCTCCCTACACTGTCCAGATTTAATCTTCCTGTGAAGTCATCAGATCTAAGCCTGCCTTTAACACTCATATTACACATCATCGTATAATTCTCACACCATTTCTCTCCACGCAACGCATGTCCTCAACCCTCACTGGTCAGGTTTCACATAACTTCAATAGTATTAGATAAATGAAGTACTTTTTAGATTACGTTTTCTCCAGTTAGATTTAGTTTTACAACTAAATCAGTTTTATAACCGGTAAAGTTTATTTTGATTCTTTTTCCTTACTGTTAAGCAGATATTTATTAAAATCATCAATCAAATGAGACAAAATTACAACGATTTTACTTTTCTTTTAATTCTAAAATAGCGGGACACTGGAAATTCCATGGGGTTTTCTATATCAATCTGTATAATGTGTTGTTAATAATATTCTTTTTGAAATAATAAATATCTGTCAAATGACTCTTCTTCAGGAAAAATAATTTTTCATTGTCAGCTAAGTATTCTTTAAATAAATAAAAACGAATGTCACTTATTTTTAATGTATTTTTTAAAAATTGTACGTATTTAGTTGACAGAATGACAATTTGATTTTGGAACAATTCATTTTAAAATGGGTAAAGTCGGAATTTTTTACCTCAGCGACATCATATTAATCAGCAATTACCATCTTTGCTGATCATACGATCTCATTTTTTTTAAATGTGTGTAAAAGGTGATAACATATGTACAAACATGACATGCTTTATAAATTTTTAACAGCACTATATTTGGAATTATTTTTCTATAGGCCCACTACTATGCCAACAATAAATAAATACATTTATAACAAAAAAAGAGGAAAGGCGTTTTCGCTTTTAAGCTAGCTAAATTACTTAAATTATATAGTCTTCTTCCATACTTGTTTGCGACATTTTTTTTTTGTATTTCCTGAATTCAAAAATGCAGCTGTAGAAAACATGAATTTAACTAGATGAGAGTAGTAGTCCAAATAATCAATATACAATTTTTATCTTCATCTCAAAAATTGCAAAACTAAAATTATTTTTTTATGTTTCTGAATTTTTGAGATGAGGATTGATAATTTGTATAATTTGGACTACTGTTCTCATCTTGAGTGTTATCATCACAACGTTTTGGTTGCTGTAACCTCCAGTCTTCTTCAGGTGTATCTTTTCGAACTCTGGAATATTTCTGTCAAACTCAGGAATCTGGACCGAATTTCGAACGGAACCCTTTATTTAATCCACGCGGGTAGCATGCTCTTTTGTTGGACTTAAAGTTCTAACCACTGAGCTAAATTACATCTGCATCTTGAGGTGAGGTTTTTTTTGTATCCTTAAGATACAACTAAAGTTTAAACATTTGAACTTTACTTTTTTTTAACATATATATATAGATAGATAGATAGATACACATTTAAACTTTTTTTTTGCTTTACTGTTTATTTGGTGGACTTGGTCTTAGATTAACGACCGACGTTGCATTGCCTGCTTATGCCTCATCCATCTGCGCAAGTCAGGATCTCATTGAGAGTATTCTACATGAAGCATCCGAATCTCCTCTCGACCAACTGATCCATGACCTTTCCACCGACTGGAGGGGAGCTGGTCTCATCGTTCCGGAGCAGACAGGAAGACAGAAGAGCTGGGATACGATCAGGATGAAGAGCAGTGTTGAATTCCTAAAATCATCTTGCGACCAACACCGTCTGGCTTGCCTTCAAGCTGCAAGTTCACCACACAGCGGGGCATGGTTAACAGCCTTCCCATCATCGTCTGTTGGTAACCTGGTTGATGAAGATTGCCTGAGATTTGCTGTAGCTCTGTGCACAGGTTTTAATGTTAGCAGCAGTCACAGGTGCCGTTGTGGCCAGCCGGTCGACATATATGGACCCCATACCCTTTTGTGTAGAAGGAGCGCCGGCAGATTTCCAAGACACAGTATTCTCAATTATGTCGTCCGACGAGCACTAGACATTGCTGGCTTCCCGTCGATCCTCGAACCGGTTTGCCTTGACAGAGGGGAAAACAAACGACCTGATGGCCTGACGGTGTTTCTCTTTACAAACGGCAAGTTACTGATATGAGATGCGACTTGTGTCGACACTTTTGCGCCCTCGTCAGTGATAGAATCGGCAACAAACCCTGGATATGCAGCAACGTCAGCAGAGAGCCGCAAACAGTCAAAATATGCCGATCTTCCTGACAGATTTGTATTTCAACCAATCATTGTGGAGACGAATGGAGTGATTGGCTCTGCAACATGCAACTTCCTCGGCAGCCTTGGTCTATTAATGACGCACAACACAGGAGACAATCGCAAATTGTCTTGGCTTTACAAGCGCCTCTCTATCGCCATTATTCGTGAAAATGCCTTGAGTCTGCTCTCGGCCTGCCAAGCCAGCCGGACATTCAAAGAAAACTATGGACCGTGATACAATTATACAGGGTGATTCATAAGTCACTTAGCTATTTATTTTTGAAATTCTAAAGTTAAAAAATACAGTAATACAAAACAGAAAGTTTATTCAACAAATTCATTCATGGGAGTTTAAAATTACAGCATAATTTTCAAAATTTCCACCTTTAAAGAATCAGGATTTCTTGATATTGTGTAAAAACAATTAACCGAAATTTATTTTTTTTTAGAGCTTACAAATGGTACTTATTTATTGAACAACAGACTTGCGGCTGAAAGACTTTTGCCCGACCAACTCAAAAAATTAAGTGATTAACTTATTTTGCCCAAATTTTGAAATAAAGGAATTATTAAATTCTATAAAAAAAATATATATATATAAACACTAAACGATTTCTTAATAAAATTAATTTAACTTTCACAAAAGTCATATTAAAATACATAAATAATAATAAAAATAATGTGGTAAAAAACAACATAGCATTCATTTCTTGGCTCTTAGTTTCTTATTTAAAAGTTACAAAAGAAAAAAGAAAAGGAAAAAAGAAAAAGAAAAAGAAAAGGAAAAAAGAAAAGGAACAAAAAAGAAAAGGAACAAAAAGAAGAAAAAAAGAGAAAAGAAAAAATATAAACTTAAAAGTAATTATAAGATTTAAATGTCAAAATTTCATAAGATGTCCTATCGATCTTATTGGAAAACCTATTTTTTAACGATATATACTCCTTAATTGAATTAAGAGAAAACGCAAAAAGAGAGGAAGTAGTCAATGAGAGAAACAAAACAAAGGAAAGTAAAGACGCACGGACAACACCGGGTAAATACAACTAATACTCAATAATTTAAAGAGTACCGTTTTATTTGATTTACTCATTTATATTAAATTAGCTGTCCCAACCTGGCATTGCCCTAGAGTATTTATACTTTCATTTTTGTTTCGCATTTTTTTTTTTTTTCAGTCTGGTTCTGTTTTTTCATTTTTCTTATTAAATAGTATTATTTTTAATCTATCAAAAATACAAAAAATACTGTCATAGCTGTTCAATTTTTATTTTTGTTTCACTCCAGAGTTTCCCTTTGTGAGGAGCTGGATTTTCCCACAGACACTGTATCTAACTTTGCCCTCATGGGGAGGCAAGTAAATAGGAACAGCGAACAATTCATCCCCAAAATCGAATTGGTTGCTATGCCAACATTATTCATCGCTGTGGTATTTATTGATTTGAGTAACATTTTTTTTTAAATAGGTAAAGTATTAGTTGCCGAAAATTTCTACTGGACCTTTTTAGGACTCAATTTTGAGACTTGTAGTGTTCGCAGAGCAGACGGAGAGCTTCCAGACAGTCATGAAGCAAGACATATACACTCTCCTGCCACCTGTCGACTCAACACTCCAAGCATGGCTATCATTACTTGAAAATATACAGTTCCCCAGACAAGAAGGAACTATCAGCAGCCGACACATAACCCACTTTATTTAATTCCTTTCAATAAAAGGACAAATTTAGTTGTAACTTCTGGTCACATACACTCAACTGTGGATGCAATAAATAAAAAATCAATATAGTTATATAAATTGTTTGTTTATATGAAAAGCCTCGTTTTTCCTTTTTTTCTTTAACAATCCTTTTCCACAAATAATTATAGGAGAGAGGCTTGTAATTTACATGGGGGTTCGCTCCTATAAAATGGTGACCTCCGACTTCAAACATGCAACTTTCTGATAACACCTGGTTTCGAATCTACACAGTATTCTATGACAAATATCATAGGAGAGAGTTTTGTAATTAATATGAAGATTCGCTCCTATACTTTAACCTCTTTGCCACAACGCATATGAATTGGGATGAAATTAAAATTACTCATTAATGGTGATTTTATGGTGTAAGGTGTGTGTGTGTCGTAGCGATGGATGTGCATAAAGAAAAAAAAAGAAAAAAAAAGAAAAAAAGAAAAAAGAGAAAAAAAAGAAAAGAAAAAAAAAGAAAAAAGAAAAAGAAAAAAAGAAAAAGAAAAGAAAAAAGAAAAATAAAAGAAAAAAGAAAAAAGAAAAAGAAAAAAGAAAAGAAAGAAAAAAGAAAAGAGCCAGCAGCCGGTTTTATTTGTATTAAATTAATTATATCAAAAAATGTGTTCACCTGTTGAATCTTTGTGAACATCAGTTTGTTACAATAATGATTAGGAATTGTCATAATTGTTGTAATATCTGCGAATAGTTAGTGTTATTTCGATAGCTGGGATTGTGATGTGTTAATATTTGGTTATTATTGATTTATGTAAAAGTAGGTAATTAAATTCGTAAAGGGAAATGACAGCCTTTTGGACAGACATTATTATTATCTCTAATCGGAAAATATTGCAACTCGTAAATGAAAAGTATTTTATTTAGAAAAAAAAAAAGGCATCAACCGTTTTATTTGTAAACCGGATTGTATTAAAAAATTAGTTGTTTTTGTTAGTATATCACTACCCCTCCCCCAAAAGAGAAGGTAATCCCTGAGAAGATGGTATAATGACCACAGAAAAGATACCCACAAAAAAGGAAGAGGTAATACCTGGGAGGATGGTATCATGATGAACAGATACTACACTATCCTCCTCCCTGAATTGAGCATTGAAAGATAGTACAATAGATGTAGTAGTATAGTTTGGGGTTCAGACAGACTGATACAAATCTCCATTTGTAATAGAAGATGTAATAGTTTTTTTTAATGTAAAAATCAATGTTTGATTTGGGCATGAGATAAAAAAAATAAAGTGTGTTGGAAACATGAGGATTTTTTGTCACAGCGCGAATGTTCGCAAACATCAGTTTGTTATAAATTAACGTACGTTTGTTGTCATAATGTTTAGGATTGTTGCAACATCTGCAAATATTCATTTCAACAGATAACACATTGAATCTTCTTAATATGATTCATAGCATATTAAAGATCAAGCTAGATTTTTCTTTTAATAGCAAATCACTAAATAAAAAATTTAGATTCGGACCAGGTAAAAACAGACGGAAACAATTTGATAATATGGTAAAAATGTCATTCAATAAAGATTTTTTTTTTGTGAAAGACAAATTAAAACCCTATATTAAGCCCAGCATATTCATAGAGATACACAATATCACCCACACCAAGTTGATAAAAATAAACAACATTAAAAAATAAATCGTCCAGCACCAAAATTGTAACCTAAGTTGAAGTAGCCTGGAAAAAAACTATTAGTGACACAAGAAAAAGAATTGTACATTTATAAAGAGAAAATATGAAGTTTTGTTTTCATCAAAATTTTTATCAAAATAATCCCAAAAATAAATGAGATATCGCAAGTTGAAATTTAAGGGAGTTTCACTATATTTATCAGTTTCTGCATTCTAAACTAGGCTGGTTTCTGATATCTATTTTTACACAAAAGTTTGCAGTTTAAGTTAGAATATTTCAGGAAGTCTCAAAAGATTAACATTTTGAAAGAGGGGAGAGAGTTTGTGAAGTTAGGATTGTAATCATTATTATAATTAGCTCTACTTTTAAAAGAAATTGAGCACTATTCAAAACACAATAAGTTCTACTTCTATAAGAGTCCTACGATTGAGTACTGCTGCCATATCTGGGGAGGTGCCACTCAGGGGACTTTTTCTTGCCTTAAAGTTCAAAATCGACTTTGAAATCTCGTGGGGGTTGGATAACAGATATTATCTCAATACAAATTGGATGCAGAGGCTTTGTGGCTTCATCCACAATCTCGATGCTGAGAAAGATGGAAGTGAAAAGTTAAATGCCAAAATATACTGTCCAGTCGTTACAAAGAGTAACAGAATATAACAATAATTGGATATGGTTACATAGGAAAGACTGGCATTGAAAAAAAATACATAAAATTGTCAATATTATATTTTATAGATTAATGGGAGGGGCTTCATGAATGATTTCCATTTGGGTATTATAGTAAATAATATATAATTCTGTATTTGTTGCGCATTTAATGCCGGAATGGGTTGCCCTGGAGGGAAGATCTCATACCTGGGTGACCCAAAATCTTTGATGATCTGGGGGGGGGGGGGGATTAATCTATTTATAAAATGAATGTACATAGCCTCCAAAACTTTCTATTTGACAGTTTAAATGGGTTTTTATTTTCAACTATTATAAAGAAAATTAAAATGGCTTACTTGTTTACAAAGAAACCAAAGTGTATTCTAATGGGTTTAATTTTGTAATTACATTTTTTTTAATAGGATTTTTAAATATTTTTTTTTATTTGATGTTATTTATATTTCTTTTCATTTAAAAAAATTATCGACTCATCATAAAAAAAGAAAAGAATTCAATGAGTGAGTATCAAAGTTACGTTAAAACGAGAACTACACAGACACACAAAGTTGTCTCATAATAATAGAGATGATAATATTGTCATATCTGATAGCATATAAGACATGCACACAAAAAAAAGAATTAAAAATTGCTCTGCCGGTCTGGCATAAGTTACACTTCTATTTAGTATTATACTAAATGTGAATCAATCAACATTCGTTTCCCTAAAGCTTTTTTTCCTATGTACTTTATTTAAATACATGCTAAGATATAACTTAAGTCTGGAACTGAGTTATGTTTGAAAAAAATTTCTGTTTTCATTGTTCTAATCAGCCATAATTTATAACATGGCCTCCTTTCAGTCTCAAGAGACAATGGATACCCCCTTTAAGAGTGGCTGCGCATGTAATTGTGAATCAATGGTTGTGCAATCTTTAACCACACCTCTCCTGGGTTGGCACTGCTCGAATCCAGTGGCAAGGAGAAGTCCAGGATGGCTAGAAACAATGCCAATGCACATGAAGCACCTGGTATTCCTAAATGGTCACCCATTTAGTACTGACCAGGCTCAATGTCACTTAACTTCAGTGATCTAACAGAAACCGGTGTATCAACGTAATCATGGCCATATACGCATAATTTATAATTAGCTAAACAAGTCACCCATCTCTCTGTAAGCTATCTCATGTCTGTCACCCTCTCCCATTATGTTGATTCAACTATTTTCTAATATTATTTAATGTCTTTGTGAGCATTTAGAGAAAGAGCGACCTCTTTTTCTAGCATTGTCATCTAATTTACATACTGTGTCTATACACACAAGACACATGTAATTTAGATGGCAAAATCTTCTATATAAGCAAAAATTACACTTCTATATGATAATAATAATAACCGGGTCACGAGTAAGTCTAGCTGTAGACTGTAATTCTACCCATACCTTGTCAGTCAACACAATATTTATTCAAGCAAAAATTACTACTACTACTACTACTAATGTCACTAGTATTGTGAAGAAAATTATAACAATCTATTGACAATGTTTGTTGGTACCAGCTGATGCATCATATCTAAATATGACTCAACACATTCCTATCAATAAGCAGTATTTGTAACAAATAGCATATTAACTTATTTTTGACGGTGTAGTATAAGCCTGGGTGTGCTAACAATTAAAATGTAAAAATTGATGTTTGAAATGAATAAGGTATGAAACACACACTAATATATACATGCAAATTCACAAGACATGACAGTTATTTTGTATGAGTGAATTATTCGTGTCTAAGTTAGAATTTTTTTTTTTTTTTACTTTTATTCACCCCAATATTGCCACTGAGGCGTAGGGGGCTACTGTGAATTAGGGGCCAGATTTATAGGGGGCATCCTAAGTGGAGAGTTGTGTAGCAGTTAAATTTCTGCATGTCGGTACAGTCAGGGAAACAGGGAGAGATTTCCAAAGGCAAGTGGTTCGAGAAAAGAAGCTATTAGCGGAAGAAAGTTCAACGAGAAAGTCAAAATATTTTTATATAGACCAGTGATGAACTTTTATACGGTGACTATTGAAAAATGTTCATTGTCTGTAGAAGCATTGACCAATTGATCTACGTCTTGAAAAATGCTGAAAAAAAAACGATAAAACGATTAATAACTATCTTGTTACACAACTCCCACTTAGGATGTCTCCTATAAATAATCTGGCCCTAATCACAGTAGCCCTTTACGGCTTAGTTTTTTAACTTTTGTTAGCCCTAAACAAGCCATATTGCCACTGAGACATAAGGGACTACTGTGATTAGGGCCAGATTATTTATAGGAGGCATCCTAAGTGGGGAGTTGTGTAGCAAGATAGTTTTCACATTACATTTAAATTTCTGCATGTTGGTAGAGCCGGGGAAACAGGGAGAGAAGTTCAAAGGCAAGCAGTCTAAGGAAAGAAGCTATTAGAATAGAAAGTTTTATGGCATCTGGGGACCTATACAGTGAAGGGATGGGATTTTGCTGCTTGTCGAACATATTAATGTTGAGGGGCTACAAGTGCAGTAAGTTCGTCAGAGCACATTCCATTGAAGTACTTGTAAAACAAACACAGGGATGCAACATTGCAACGATGGGACAGGAGCTGGAGCTTGGTAGACAGTATGGGAACGATTAGGTTAGAGACTGTTTTTTTGTATCCTGTCCAAGAAGGAGAGACAAGTGGTTGGTGCACCAATTGTTCTTTTGTTTGTAGACAGGTGAAAAGGCATGAATGTGTAAGTATATATATATATATATATATATATATATTTCAAATCGAAAGACATTTCTTCAAATGGATTTACATATCTGATGAAAGCGGACCACTGCTTGAAACGCGTTATATAAAATTATAAAATGATAAAATAACAAAATAATAAATAAATGTTGAAAAAAAACATTTTACAAATGTTGGTAGCCTTACTCCTTTACATATATACTTTTCTCTCGTTGGAACTGCACTAATACTGCACTACTCTCTTTTATATATATATATATATATATATATATATATATAAATCAGGGATGTGAGTAACCAATGGCAAAATAAAGCTGAAATCCAGATGATTTCCCAACCTGGGGACCACGACCCCCTGGAGGGGGGGGGGGGGGACACAACTCCAATTAATTTAAACTAAAAAAGTCAAAATTAAGAGAAAAAACACCAAGTGCATATGTGGCGGGAAGAAACAAGTCATCTAACTCCCATACTCCTTTCATGAATTGCTTGAAATCTTAGTCTTAACTGTAAAATAAACATTTTCAGTTTTCAGAGAGAACTGTGCTAATCACAGGAGAAAAAATCAGCTTTTTATTATTTAAAAAGAGGAGAATTCTACTAAAAAGTGAAGAACTCACATATATGAGAGGCTCTAGCGATTTAAGTGGAAATCTGCATTTCCAGGATTTAAAAAGAGGGGAATTCTACTAAAAAGTGGAGAACTCACATCCATGCTAAATGAATAAATGTGATAAAGTCAAAATGTCCTATTTCAAGTTAATTCAACTTTACATAATAGACACGCCACCTTTTTTATTTACTGCTTATATGCAATATCAGTCGCAAGGTTAACTAATTTGAATATTGATTTTTAAAACGGACATTTTATTAATTAACTATTATTTGTTATCGTTTTTTTTTTAATTTCCTGGACAAATATTTAGCATTTGTGTTCAAACGTTCCTTTCTTTAGAGGGACCGACTTGATTTGCAACAAGTTTCAATCTATTTCTAAATTGCAAATGAAAATGCAAATTGATTTCTTCTTTTTTTCATTTCTTTACGGTCACATATAAAAGATAGATGAATTTGTACCGAAAAGACCAAAATGATGATGTTTATCTATCTATATGAATAAATGACAAAAAATGTTGTTCCACGTTTACAAAGTTGTAAATAAAATGTTTATTACTTTTAAATTAATGTTTTGAGTATTTCAAGCAGCGAACTTTGTGAAAAGATAGCAAGCCGGCAAAGTCAGCTAGTGTGTGTGTATATATATATATATATATATATATATATATATATAAACAAAGAAAGAGGCAAAATGCCTTCATAAAACATGTGTTAGATGCAGATATTTTTATTAAAATCAAAATCAAAAATCAAAACAATATTCATTTTTTTTTTTAAAATGAATATTGTTTTGATTTTTGGTTTTGATTTTAATTAAAATATCTGCATCTAACACATGTTTTTTATGAAGGCATTTTGCCTCTTTCTTTATGTTTAAAATTCTAAAGATGCTTAAAAAAATGAACTTTCCTAAATTTATATATATATGTATATATAGATGTTTGCACATGACATTGTATGTAAATTCAGTAGACAGTGTGTGTATATATGATTGCCTTTGTTTAGTCAGTGTGAGAGTATATGCATGAACTTGTGTAAATAAGTTCAGCAGAAGTCACTGCTTTCCTTGCTTGCGTCGGTGGGGGGAGCAGAAAGTAATAGTGTTCCCACCGTATGTCTGCTTCTGGCTCGCTGTGTGTTTGGCCGTGTTGAAATTATGTTTTTTATGAGCAACGATCGGCTCACTGAACAAATTTGATTTTTAGTATGCAAAAATTATTTCACCTGCGGACATACTTGGAAACAGATCATGTGACTGCTATTTTTGCAATTTCGTTTCTTTGTCATTCGGAGCCACTGTGTGTACAGAAATGCGCTTGATCTTTTAGATATTGGTTTGAGGGGTGATTTGCTTGTTTGCTCACACTGTTTGTTAATAAATATCTAGTATTAAAAGATGTGTTAATTCTATGAGCTTGGTAGGCAAATAAAAATTAAATCTTGGGGGACAGGTAATTTTTTGGATTTTATTTTTTTCGGTTTAAACGACTTATAAAACAAACATTTAAGATTCAATTTTAGTTTAATTCGAAAGATATTAGCGCAAGTATCATCAGTAAGAAAGCAAACTAACATTACATCTCTTTCTAGAGAGGGTAAATGGATTCATACCTTTCCCCAAAGATATAAGTGAAAGTGGTGCAGTAGCCTTGACAACTGGAGATATGGAAACATTAAAAATCAAAATCAGTAAGGGGAATAACTCATATTTTATTAAAGAATATAAGAAAGTTGTCTCTTCTACAACAAAAATTTTATTTATTTTTCTGTATAAGTTTAAAATATGTACAAACAAAACAAAACTTTAAAAAACTAAAATGACTTCACTACAGTCTGGGCAACGCCGAGTTGTACCTACTACTATAGTAATAAAATAATTTGTTTTCTCTAAACTTTGCAAAATTTTGATATTCATACTGAAACATTTAATCCTTTAGGCGGTTTTTGTAGAGAGACAACAGCCGAGAGAATGTTCAATTGACACAATCAATACGGTCTAGTTCACCCAATAATCAAAATCATCGATTCACATGAGAAAACAGGGAGATGAAAAAGAAAAATATTGATCTGTAGAAATAAGGGGAGCAAAAAAAAAAAGAAAAGCAAATATAGATTTTTTTTTAATCGAAAATAATACTATAGCATTGATAATTTCAGTCACACAAACTAGTAGACAGATGAAGAACTTTGTAACAATCAATTCTAAGTGACAGTCTTCTGGTGATTGAAGGTTCAATCCTCACTAAAGGCGATACTAACTAAGAATAAAATAAGAATTACTTACTTAACACTTATAGGATTGACCTCTAATATTTTATAAAATTGGTGTAAGCAGAGAAACAGAAACTAAGCAGAAATTCACTTCAACAACAAAAGCTCAAACTGCGGCTATAAAACAACAGTCTAACAAAAAGGTGCTAAAAAGCCAAAAATGTTGATCACGTGGGTTGCTTACAACTATGTCAGGCAAACCACTGCGCAAACATATAAAAAAACATCACGCAACGTCAAACTTTCTCTTTTTCTTTCTGCCTCTCGGACGCTTAACAGAGAGAACAAGTTCGGCTACTCCTCACCTTTGGGCAAGGTGTGCCAGCGTGTCAGTTGACTACTAAACACACGCACACACACACAAAGGCCTACACTCCTATCATTCTGCAACGCACTCAACCACACACTGCTGACAAAGGCACACACACTCATAAAATTCCTAAACAATGTATCAACTGTACGCTCGCACACTGTCACACACACATGTTATCTACTACAGGCAACCATACACTCACGCACGCATACACACACTGTTGACAAAGGTGCACACACTAATGCCTACCAGATAAGTCTTAACTCACGTGCACGCACACACATTCGTACAACTACACACCCCCCACGTAGCCAGGGGGGTGCCAGGGGGGGGGGGCAAGGCCCCCCCTGCAATTACATTTGCACCCCCTGAAATTTGTGATCCAAAAAATATTATAAATATAAATACTCTTATATTTCGTAGTTAACTATACTTCTTCATTATGAACCAATATTTACTTTTGTGTAATATATTTTACAGCAGGGCCGGATTAAGGGGCCAAGGGGCTGGGGCCCTGGGCCACCCACCAAGAGGGGACCTCCCACCAATTTTTAACATAATTTCCGATTTCAAAAACGCTTCTTTAAATTTTATTTTGTTCAAAACTTAATTTTCCATTCCTGGTACTAATCAGGACCGGCGGCACAGTTATAAAAGTGTGTGTGTGTGTGGGGGGGGGGGGGGGGGGGCTCTCCTAAAAAGTGGGGGGGGGGGGGCTCTCCTAAAAAGTGGGGGGGGGGGGCGGTTAAACACATGCATATATAACTTCATTATTAATGACCGTAAAGTGGGGGGGCCAAGTCAAAAAATGAGGGGGCTTGGGCCCACCTGCCCCCCCCCCCCCGGTGCCGCCGTCCATGCTAATGATACCATAATAAATATTTACGGATTTTAAACTACCAGTTAAAATAAATCTATTGACCATAATAACATCTAAATATTTATATTTAAATTTATGTTACCTTGTAAAAAGAAAAAAAATTAAAATATACGTGTTCTCAAACTCAAACATAACTTCGCTAGTTTCAGATCAAGTGGTGAGGGAAACAAAGCCTCGATGCTTTTCACCTGTTTACTGCTTGGTGAAAGAGATTTTCAGTGTATCTGTCTTTTTTTTGTCAACTTACCAAATATATATTTTTAAATATTGTTAATTCACACTATTTAATATCATAAATTATCAATTTCATAATTATAATTCAAATGATGTAATATAAACACAAAATGAATTCACGTTGTTGTTCTGCCAGCTTCTTTTAAAGATATTTTTTTAATTTATAAAAGAAAGTGTTGTCTTCATTCAAAAGATAGAAATGAATACTAGCAACCTAAATTATTTTCAAATGAAAGTGGGAATTAGTTTAAAAAATTATTTTTGTATTTTATCACGAATCTCAAATACGTTTTTTTTTCTTTTTGTTGTCAGTTGCAATTAGTAATTTAAAAAATTGTGAATGTTACAGTCAACATTTTTGAAATTAACATAGAAAAAAATCCCAGATTTCACCCGAGATGAAGTTGAAAGAAATAACAGCATTGATAGGGTATAAACCCCACGTACAAATAGAAGATTATAATAGGATTCTGTAGAGCTAGCAAGTAGCTACCTTATTTTACGAACTTTGTTATTATTACTGTGTTTACTATGCTTTATGTGCTTTACTATGCTGATGTTGTTATTTACATGTACCTACCGAAATACACAACAATATATTTAGATTATATAAAAGAAATTGAAATTTTGTATCTATTATTTATATACCAGTACACACACACACTGAACCAACACGTCACTCATATTAGAATATCAATATTAGTTTTGCCCCCCCCTAAAAATGCCTTGCACCCCCTAAAAATGCCTTGCACCCCCTAAAAATGCCTTGCCCCCCCCCTAAGTTAGAAGTCTGGCTACGTGCCTGCTACACATGCACATCTGCATTCGTAAATAACAGGCATAAACATTTATCGCTCCTCTAACTGGATACGTGAAATGAACACTTAATGCTCTGTATTTTGTAAATATATAAATATTTTGTGGTACTTTTAAACTACGTTTTATCCTTAATTCAACTTTCATACATGTTTTTCCATGTTTTATCTGTTTTTACTCTTTTAAACATTTCTTCAACAATCTAAATGTAAGTGTGGATCTTAGCATTTTCTCTAAGACACAATATCTTACTAAGCTAAAGTCCGCGCTCCTACACACTTCTACCTGGTCATGGCTGATGGAAAGAGGAAAACCCTAACCGTTGATTAACTCAAGGGTCAATTCGAAATTCTGTATAGAGTACTGAGTTCGACGTAAAGATTCCCCCGAGTTCTAAAAATGCACTTGAAGATGGTTGGAGGTTACATCAGACGAAACGTTGTGAAAATAACAACCTGCTACACTTTGTCTATTCTGTCTTCGGTCAGTGAAGGAGAAATCCTTCTAGAGTGAGGCAATTTTAATTTTTGTTCCAATCCAGAGTACCCCTTTTTGGGGAGCTGGACTTTCCCCCCAAAAGCCGACCTTATGTCTAACTTTGCCCTCATATGGAGGCAAGTAAATAGGGACAACCAAGAAAAGAATAGTAGTCCAAATAATCCTAATAATACAATGAAAAAGTGATTTCGTTTGTTTTTTTAATTTCTATTTTAACTAGAAATAAAATAAAATACAAGAGAAAATTAAAAACTTGATTCTAGTCATCCCCCACCCCTCCGAGAAGGACAGCTAGATCTATATTGATCTTTTTATGGTGGCCATAAATACTTAATACGAGTGTACACTTTCCATCAAAAATGATAGAAATAAATTATCTTTCGCTAATTTTCGAATAAATATGTGTATTTATATAAAATAACTTTTGACTCAGTGAAATTTTTTAAAAAAAAAAAAAAGAAAGAAAAATAGAAGGAAAACTGGGAAAATTTAAAAAAAAAAAAAACAGGAAAGAAAAAAATCTGTAGAGAAAACAAAAATAAAAATAAAATGGAAATAGATTTGTTTTCTCGATTTTCCTAAATATTCGTCTGGCAGGTTTTTTTGGGTTTTTTACTCGCTAACTTTTGTGTAACTGGATGGATATATATATATATATATATATATATATATAACATAGATCTTGGGTTAACTTTTTTACATGATCATTTATTTGCACTCCCAGAATTTAACATAACAGTTTGTGTGCGATCGTTTCTGAGATGATATATCTTTATCTCCAAAAGTGTTTATTATTTCAGTCACCACCTTACTCTCCTACTACTTTATTTACATCATCCATACTATACTTCCCCTTATATTTACCTGGCACAGCTTGAGTAGGTGTTCGTACCAGTTGGGGATACATCCTCGACAATCAGTCCGACAGTGACTTTGTTGCTGTCAGGCTGAGGTATGGTTCTGTTCAGTCCTAGGATCTCTACTTTCTCAGGTTTTATTAGGGGTTGGTTTATTGCTAATCGCCTGAGGCGCCCCTACCAGGGAAAGTCGACAGGGCTGCTCAAGCATTTTTTGGAGAGGAGGTCAATAAAATACTATACTTTCCATATGCTGCTACTCTAACTATAATTCTCTTCCCACCACATCTCATCTCATTCGCTCTTTTCCCCCATAAAACATCCAATGCGCAAACAAGAAACAAAGCCAGATTGTCAAAGGTTTAGTATAAAGTAAATCTATTTTTATACTAAATGCGATTTGATCAACATTTGTTTCCCTGAGACTTTTTTTACTATATACTTTAATAACACAAAACATATGCTAAAATATACTTTAGTTCTGGAATTGAGTTATATTTGAAAAAATAAATAAATAAATAACTTTTTTTTTGTTCTAATTAGCCGTAATCTATAATTAACTGTGAACAAATCACCTACCTGTCTCTTAGCTTTCTATGTATTTCTATCACACTTCTCACTCTATGTTGATACAATCACTAATATTTCTCAATGTCTGTGAGCATATAGAGAGAGTGGCTCTTTTGCATGTATGTCCGTACACACTATAAACACCTATGTAAATTCCATGAAAAATTGCCAGTATACTGAAATCATATGCCCTTAATAGGGTTAAGATGAAAATTCATATACACTAAATGTACAAAAGCAAGGAAATTCCCAAATTGTTACACTTTTATTGTCATTAAGGGTATGCGAGCACAACAGAGCTATGTATTTTACTGGTAGGAATTTTTCTTCAACGCACCTCACACACTTCATCCACTCATGCATAGAGATTTATACTGTAGTGATGTGATAATGAAATGGTTTGGTTGATATGTAGTCATACCCTTAATGACAATAAAAGTGTAAAAATTTGGGAATTTCCTTGCTTTTGTACATTTAGTGTATATTAATTTTCATCTTAACCCTATTAAGGGCATATGATTTCAGTATACTGGCATTTTTCATGGAATGTCACTACTTTTGTAAAGGCTATGCCTCAATACAATGCCTTCTCATAACTGATATAGTTGGTAGTTTGACTAATCAATGTATATGGTAAACTGAAATTAAAATGGCATCAACTAGACACTAGAACCTCTATCTTTGCCAAAAATCAGCTGAATCCATCAAATGGTCGATAAGATATAGAATAAAGTGTATGAATACTGGTCATTTTTAAGGTTTTTTGGAATTTTCTGGAAAACTAAGGTATATGGTAAACTGAAATTAAAATGCCATTAACTAGACCCTAGAACCTCTATCTCTGCCCAAAATCAGCTGAATCCATCAAATAGTTGATGAGATACAGGGTGGCACATACATACATACATACGTACACACAGATAACATGATTTCATGATTAAACTTTCTGGATTTCTGGGTTGCCTTGACTAATGATGCTGTAATTCTACACACTTATAGAACCTATCAAATAAAAATTTTAACTAATTTGGTTTATTGGTTTTTGAGTTATGATTGATCAAAGAAATGAGATTTTTAGCATAGGCCATTCATGGAGTCTATTAAGGGATAGAGCGCTCTCGCGCCTCCCTTGATTAGATGGAAAAATAAGTTTTACTTTTATCGATATAATAATAATAATATAAGAAGTAAAAACACTTATTTTTAGTTATGCAAGAAGAATGTCTTAAATATTTCAGAGTGTAGCAATAGAGATGAAAACGAACACTTATAAGCTTCAAAATTAATTAGATGCTCCATGTGTAGGACAACTGTTTTCCAGAGAAAAAAGAACCCGTATTCATAATGGCAAATTTTAAAAGTTGCAACTAATTTGCATATGTAGAGACCAACAAACTTTTTTAAAAAAAGACGGATCAAATTTTGGAAAGCTGAGAGAAAGTGTTCGTGTTGGAAATTTGTCATATGTAATGGATTTTGATCAAAATTGGAATAAAGATTCTATATATTAGGTTTAGTAGCATTATATCTTTATTTTAATATTCATAAGGGGATATAAAATTGGTGAAAAACTTTTCTGTTCGACAAATGAATTTTACCCGTCCAGGACAGATATTCTTCTACTTGTCTATATAGATAACATTGTCAGTCTAGAGATCTTCTGTTTGCTGAAAACAATTCTTACAAGTTCAATGCATATTATTTGTAAAAGCAAACTCAAGTCTATATCGATAAGGCACCGCTTCAAATTTTAGTCTGGATCTATCGGTAAAATGTTTTATTCAAATCTTTGTTTTCAAAAGCAACATCATACGGCTAACGAATGATTATCTCGAGACATCAAATACACAAAAATCATCGTTTCAGAAAGACACTTTCAAGAACACAAAACACTATGTATATTAACATAAGAAAACAATAAATATTGTAGCGTTTCAGACATAAGTCAACAAAATCAGATTGAAAATCTGCTTCGACTTACAGACACGTTTGCCGAAAAATTCATCTTAAATCAGACATTATTTTGGATTGCCGCATTCGATTCACTACTACCATGAAGTCTACATGCACACAAATTATTATCAATATAAGTAATCTGACACAGTGTTATCTAATCATCGGCAATCCTATTGATTAATTCCAATATATTTTCCATTGTCCATCTTTAAATGCATTACTCAAACCGTCATTCCGTTTTCTATCAGTAAATGTGTGAAAACACGAGACAGAAGAGTCAACATAAATTGTAGACATACAGAAAGCTAGACATTATGTCGCACCTGCTCTGTAAGGAGGTGCAACAAAACTCGAATCCTGTAATGGTGTAGAATTTCTGAGGGAGTTTTTTTCTCGATTTGGTCAAACTTACCTTCATACGGGGTGACCAAAATTAAATACTACCCACCCATGGAATCGTTAATTAAAATTCACAACCCTTTCTATAATCCAACCATATTTGGTACACAAACTTTAGTCTATACCTGACTTGTCCACCAAGTTTCAGTCAAGAATATCCAACAGTCTTTGTTTATCACTGTTCATTAATATGCACCAACTGTGCATGTCTGCGTTGCAACGACACCTGGATATAACTGATTTGGGTTGTGATGGCCCACTTCACTTCAGGAATAGTCTGGGGATTGTTTTGATAAATATTATCTTTAAGATAACCCCACAGATAAAAATCGGGAGGGGGGGGGGTAAATTCCGGTAAGTGTGAAGACCAGATCACACTTACTGATGAGACGATCACCAAAGTGTTCCCTGCACATCAGTGAACGGTGATAAAAAAGAATGTTGGACATTCATGACTGAAACTTGGTGGACAAGTCAAGCATAGACTGAAGTGTTTGTGTATATTTCTTGACTTACCCATTTCTTTAAAAATCTACTTTCAATGTATTTTTTTTAGATAATTATTGAAATAATAAAACACTAAAACTTTATTTCTTTTCCTGTATAACTTTAAAAATGTGAAACCAAGACATTTTTACTAAAATGACATTAATGAATCGCTGGCAATTCCGTATAGGTACATCTAGTATGATATATAAATATTATGTTGTAGTTCTTCAGAGAATTAAAATCCGGACAGAACTTATGGGATGGTCTAATATTTTTTTTTAGCTCTATTTGCAGGTATAATAGCATAATAATTATTACCACTGAACAAAGCACACAATCAAATCAGTAATCAGCATTCAAATCAGTAATCAGCATTCAAATCTAGCAGAGCTTGTGTTCTCTTTGAACTTAATAAAAATTAGCATGGATCGACAGCTAACTAAGAAGAATATGTCGAAAAGCGTAGTGGACATTATGGAAAGTTGACAATTTCACCTGACATCTTATTTTATCTAACATATAAACTTGTGAGATTTTAAAAGTTGGACCTAAATAATATTTAAGCTGACATATCGAACTTTGATTCTTTGGCAATTTACGGTCATTATTTCTGTACCATGTTATTAGAACCATAATAATGTACTTCACTAGTTTTTGGGGGTTTTTTTAATCATGTAGTCCCGCCCAAATAGCTGGTAACATGGAAACATTCTTTCAATTATGACAGAAAAATCAAAACCAGCAGGGGGAATAACTCGTATTTTATAAAATGAATTGTTATCCTTAAAGCAAAAATTTTATTTCTTTTTCTGTGTAAGTTTAAAACTGTGCAAAAAAATAAAAATGTAAAACTAAAATAACTACACTGCATCTCGAGCAGTACCAGGTAGAAAGTTTTAATGCTAGTTATGAAATAAAAAATAAAATCAATTAACTTTATGGAGAGAATGTTGGAGACCATTCACACCAAATGACAAAAGTGTCTTCTATACATTCTCCAAACATTCTATGGTAAATAGAAAAATGTTCTTTTTATCTTGTATGTTTATTTACTTCCTCTCCAGTAGGTGACACATAAGGTCAGGTTTTAAAAAGCTAGCGCACTAGGAGGAGTGCATTCTGGCCACCCCCCACCCACCCCCAAAAATGTCTAATAAGCCGTCTGCAATCCCCAGTAGAGGCGCCTCAGGTGATTAGCAATATACTAAACCCTTTTCAAAGAGAGAAGACAAAGCCTGGGATTGAACAGAATCATACCTCAGACAGAAGCAAGGCCACTGTCAGACTGCCGTGTGTGTTTTCATAAGAAAAAAGGACTTTTTCTTCTACAATTATGTATTCAGTTTATGGATGCACTAGAAAAAAAAATGTGATCTGTTGGGTCACCCATTGAGCTCGGGGTAAATTGTTTTAATCAGGAAAAGTGAGTTTGCAAATCCAGTGAACCTTTTTTTTTTTTTTTTTAATGAAGACAATATCCAAAATTAATGTATATTTTTTCTTTCTCTCTCCAGCTACGGGTTTTAAATAATATTATTATTTGTAATATTTCCTTTTGTTTATAATGGACTATTCCAATTTTAGAGTTTGTTTATTAATAATCAAAGATAATAAAACTGAAAGAGAGAGAGAAAGAGAGAATAGCAATAATAATAGATGATGTAGAAAATAAGAGCAAGGGAGGGAGCAAACAACATACACTGACAGAGGGGGAGAGAGATAGACAGAAACTTTAGAGATGAGTCACTTTAGGAGTTAATTCCAAATTACGACTGATTAGAACAATTAAAATGAATTTTTTCAGACATAACTCAATCCCAGAACTAAGCAATATATTTTAGTATGTATTTTTTGTGATTAAAATATATAGGAACAAAGTCTTAGAAAAAAAACTGTTGATTAACTGCATTTCATCCTGTTATCATTGTTATTCTGAGGATCATTTTCAACGCTAGGCAAAAAATTGATATGGATAGACAAGATTCTCAGATTCTCTTCAAAGACATTGTGCCTCTAACAAAATTTCCTCAGGCCGGGGGGGGGGGGGGGGGGTAATACTTATTATAATAAAAATTATAATTCGTAATACCTATTACAATGACGAGAAATGGGATTGCAAAAGTTGGCTGATACTCCTCGGCCTAACATTCACAGGCAACATAAATTGGAATACATAGAAAATACTGCCAAGTTTGCTGCAAAGAAGGTGAGATCTCTACCAGGCTAGAAAACTTCTTGCACCTGCCAGTATATTATTCCCCGGTAGAAGCACCTCAGGCGATTAGCAATAAACTAACCCCTTCTCATAGAGAAGGTAAAGCCTGGAAGGGTGGACCTCCTACAACTGAACAGAACCATATCTCAGCCTGACAGCAACAAAGCCACTGTCGAACAGATTGTCAAGGACGTATCCCCGACTGGTACAAATACCTACTCAAGCTGTGCCAATGTATTCTCACTGTAACTAAACCTATATTTTTTTTATGGAAATCGCTCCAGACAAGGCATGAAGCCACTTGATGTAAAGAGCTAAAAAAATAAAAATAAATAAATACATTTTTTTTTTAAAACTACTTCAAAGTCAAAAACTAGCCAACAATAAGTGTTAGATGGATAAATTTCGACCCCGAAAACAGCAATTCTTATATACTAAGTATTATGCTTCTTAGACAACTGCTTGTATTACATGTATAACTAGCAGGATACATGCACGGGCATTGCTCAGGAAAAATGAACCCAAAAAATTCCTGCCATCACCCCTGAACCTCATAAGTATTTTTACTAGATTTTTTTTTAACTATCTATAAGTATTAATTAATGTTTTCTTGAATTATTAAATTTAAACATTAAAATGTTTGTATTATTTCATAACAAAAAAAAGATCATCCTTGCAACAACATACTAACGTAGAGAGGAGGATTTTTTTGTACTTTTAAATTTGGGGAGGGGAGAGGGGCATTGTAAATAATAGTGTCTACACACAAACTACACACTAAACACTGGAAGGAAGGAAGGTATTTTATAGGAATAAAAGTATTTGTAAATTAATTAATTTTTCTAAGTATTATTTTTAAGAAGATCAGAATTTAATTAAAATAGTAAACAAATATTTTGTGCAAAAAGTAAAATCTAAATTAAATTGAATTTCAATTTCTTCTTAAGACTCTTTAAGCTTAAACCTTAGAGATTTTTTAGAATCAAAATCCTGTAATGGATTTTGATCAAAATTTGAATAGGGATTCCAGAGATAAAGTTTAGTATCATTATATTTTATCTTCATAAGTGCACATAAAAGTGGTGCAAAACTGTTCTGTTCAGGGAATTCATTTTACCCGTCTTGGGACAGGTATTCTTCTTGTTATTTTATAACTAAGAACGGACATCCGCAGATCAACATACATTTCTATGGTAACTGATCTGTGTGTTAAGCTACTTTATCTCGCTATGTGATGACTATGCTAAACCCAGTTTCTATGGTAATTGACTGGTAAGAACTGGTATTTGCTTGTGCAAAGCAGTGCGAGAGGAACGTTCACATGCAAAACAAGTAACTGCTACTACAATGAATATTCACTCTTTCTCTTTTCTCCACCATTGAACATTGTTATGGGAATATGGAGAAGTTGCTAACTTGTTAAAATTCGTTGTATATATTTTTGTATTATTAGTTGTAATTTAGTTGATTAAAGTGCATTCCTCAACAAGTTTTTTTTGCCATAAGCAAACAGACACAGCAGTAAGTAGACCAAAAACCGAAAGACACATGTGTAACAAATGAAAGTGAAAAATAGTATGTAATGTTTAGGTACAAGTTTAAAAGAAAGAACTGTAGGGCACGTTTTGTTATGTTTATTCTAAGAACGTTATGGGAAAGAGGATTGTACATGTTTATGCATTATCTGAAGATGTAACTACGGAAACTCATTTTTATTAGCCACATAATTGCTAATAAGCATAGTGAGTAATATGAAGTAAGTGGAAAGGTGGAAACTGTGACCCTAACTAGATTTCTACCATATTTATTTTACATTTTTAGGGTGTTAAAGGATGAGAACTTAGTAGTAAACAAAGAGAAAACGGCAGAATGGATAAAATATAAAAATTGTTGAATTCGAACAAAATTAAATTGTTTTTTTTAACTTGTAAAAATAATCAAACTAAAGCACATACAAAGAAGTATTTTATAAGTAACTTCTGTTTATTAAGCTATACCAGTCAATCAAATAGGGGAAATATCACTTTATATAAAAGATAAATTCCTTTTTGTATATTAAGTAAAACCTTGTTTATCATTTCTGAGAACATCATTTGTCTTATTAATGGGTTACACTGACCCTTACACAAATTAGGAGAGAATTTTTCCGTAGAAGATTGATCCAGAGGAAGAGATTGAAGCCCCCCCCCCCCCAAAAAAAAATAGTGAATATTTTCTATCAGAATACAAAAAGACATAAAAATAAGGTATAAAGTGAATAGAGTTAAACTGATAGTTGATTATAAAGAAGGGGAAAAAGACTGAAATATATTTATATGTACAGGATTCACTCTTAAACTAATTAAATGATCATTATGGATTTTGGAATATATCTGCTCGGCATAAGGAGTAATACTGTGGGCTATATTTACTTTAATTTAGTTTTATGCAAAGGTGACAAAAAGGAGACGGAAGAGGTATTAGATTAATAAATATTCCCCAAATTTCAGTTTTTGGAGGAGCATTTTAAAGGGTTTTAGGGAGTATAATATTGGCAAAACTTCCCATTTGAAAATTCAAATATATCAGATTTGCACTGGATTTGATCAATAGTAATTAGAAACCAATTAAGAAAGATTCCCTGAATTTCTTAAGCACTCTTAAGCTTATGGATATGTTTGCAGACGACATCATGCTCTACTCTTGTCATATGGGTAAAACGAATGCGCACATATCCGAGGCAATGGTTGAATCCTTAGAAAGTGACCTCCAGTCTAGTGGAATGGGGTCATAAATGGATGGTAACATTTAATGCTGCTAAGACAAAGCTCCTTTCTTTGAACAACTACAAGAAACCTCTTCAACCATCGATTGCCATGGCAAATAACACCCTACCTGAGAGTACGACGTTCAAACTGCTCGGCCTAATATTCACAGGTAACATGAATTGAAACAAATACATAGAAGACATTGCCAAGGCTGCTGCAAAGAAAGTGGGCTCCCTCTACCGTGCTAGAAAACTTCACACCTGACAGTATCCTATATCTCTACAAAGCTATTATCTGCCCATGCATGGAGTATTGTTGCCACATCTGAGCTGGTGCACCATCCACTAGTCTCTCCCTCTTAGATAAGGTCGAAAAAACAGTTTCTAATCTAATAGGTCCCTCACTATGCACCAAACTTCAGCCTCATCGCCGCAATGTTGCATCCTTGTGCTTGTTTTACAAGTACTTCAATGGAATGTGCTCCGATGAACTTGTTGCTCTGGTAACCTCTCGACGTAAATACACTCGACCAACCTAAAAATCAGCCAAATCCCATCTATTCACCATGGAGGTCCTCAGATGCCAGAGAGCCTTCTACTCCAATAGCTTCTTTCCTCGAGCTGCCGGCCTTTGGAACTCCATCTCTGCTCCCTGTTTCCGACTATACTGACATGTAGGAATTTAAAACTAATGTGAACAAGCATCTCGCTGCACAACTCCCAATTTAGGATGACCCCCCTAAACTTTCACCCTCACTCTCAGTAGCCCCTTATATCTACAGTGGCAACCTGTCTTGTTTGGGATGAACTAAGTTTTTAAAAAAAGTCTTAAATTTTAGACATTTTCTAGAATCAAAAATGATGTAAGGGATTTTGATCAAAATTGGAATAAGAAATCTAAACATAAGGTCTAGTAGCATTATATCTTAAATTATTCTTCGTAAGGGGACATAAAATTGGTGCAAAACTGTTCTGTTTGAGGGAATTAATTTTACTCGTGTTGGGATGGATATTCTTCTAGTTTTCCATAAATTTAAAACTCTGCATGGTTTGGAATTGATTTATCATAAAAAAAATATTAATCTTGCAAAAATATTTGTTTTGAGGATATTCAAGATGGTGGCAAATCAAACAGATATCTGTCATCAAATTGTTGGTGGCAGCAAAGTGTTACCAAAGAATGCACAATGTGTAAGGAGAAGCAAGTTTCTGTCTCATTTTAACTGACAGAAGCGATAGAATAGAGGAAATTTCTTAAAAAATGGGGATTTCTCTGAGGACAGCACATAGCGTTGTATGCAATGACTTTATCCTAAGGTCAGTTGACGTTGGCTTCCCAAAATGAAGTGAAAGCACTTTGAACGGCTGGAAACTCAGTTCGAAGATTTCTATGCTGAACGAATACAAATGAGAAAACGTATGTTTTAAGAATGGAGATTATGTAACCGTTATGAACGTTTAAACTATATAAATTAAGTAGAGAAGTTCACTCTAATGCGTTTGATATAAATCATGTTTTTATTTTTGGTTTACAAGTTATTTAGTGTTAACTATTCTGGACTTTTACCTGGAGATCATATTGAAAAATACAGCAAAAATGTTGTTTCCTGAATGAAAGAGTCATTTTATTGTAAAACTATCCTTATTTACTGAATGTTGTACATACATAATTAAGAAGGAAACCAGTTTGAGCCAGTCAATTACTATTTATAGAAGTTTCAGTTATGACTAGTTGAGTCAAAATGTAACACTATTCGAGGGTTTGGCTTCATATTTTACAAAAGAATTTTTGTTTTAAGTGTAGTGAGTCTTTACGATAAACAAAACTGAAATTATCAACAAAAGTGTGACTTCCACTCTTTCCATGACCTTGATCTGTGACCTAGATATCCGAAAATTAAATCCGTTCTAAGTTAAACCCTGACGGATATTTTAATCTATTTTGGTAACAATTGGTCAAGCGATATGGATGCTAGGCTGTGCACAAATAAATAAACTCAAAGTAACAAGTACTCAAACTTAAAAACGATCTTTCATAGAATTTAAATTATTGCTTTTAGATTTTGAAGGAGGAAGTGATAAAGGTTGGATTTGAGAGAAAGAGAGATAATAAAGATCTGTCCAAAGGGGCAGGTGAAGCGTTAGTAGGCAATCCCCATGAGTAGAGTATGAAAATACTGGTCCCCATCACCTCACTGGGTTGGTGTCAAGCGCATCTGGCTTATAAAAGTTTTGCCTCAATCAATGAAATGTCTTCCAAAGTAAATTTATTAGACTTCAAGTTGTACAATTTGAATGTTAGAAGCTTGCGGGTAAGGTCAGGAGAGATTATTGAGAAGTGATAAGGATGGATTTGAGAGAAAGGGGGATAAATAAAGACCTGGCCAGAGATAGTTCAGTTTTGAAGTTAATTTCTAAAAGCTGTCTGACACATGCCATCATGTAAAACAGACATTAAAATAATTTCAAGTTTGAGTCAGTGGTTTAACTGAACAGTCAACCATAATAAGTGTATTTACCTGCCACCCACACCATCAAAGTTAGACACAACGTCAGGTCATAGCGAGGCAAACTGGACAGATGCTAACTTTGTCATGATTTGCCCTATTGGTATACCCATTGCTCATCGATGAATACGCCTAAGGTTATCAGCAATACCCCCTCCCAAAGGAGGAGGTAATGCCTGCGAGTATGGTCTCCTCAGATGTTTGATCCGGCTCAAAGGTCCCTGTGTCATCAATCATAATAATCATGAAGAAATAAGATAGTGTTGTTAAAGTTGGCTAAATTGTGATATTAAACTTTTAGTTTCAAGTGTACTATAGGGACTGTTTGAATACTTCATCTATTTCTCTTGGTATTCACTCAAATCTTCTACATATATATATATATATATATATATATATATAAGTCAATGTTTGTCTGATATAGAAATCGATATGTTAACAGAAGATTCAAATAAGTTACAATAAGGGTTAAATCTTCCATGGAATCTAAAGACATCATTGGAATTTTCATTCGATTCCCTTTAGGGTCACTAGAGGGCAATTATCGGTTAAGTCCATAAAATAACTGAAACATTAGAACGTAAAGAAGCGAAATCATTTTTTTTTAAATAGATTTTCTTTGTTTCATAAAACAAAAATAAAATTGAATAAAGAATATCTCAGTGAAGATTGTATTTAAAAAAAGGTTTTAAACATTTAAATAATTATTTTTATTGATATTTTTAAGATTTAAAATAATTTGCTTTTTTTTTTTAATTTAATAATTTAAATTTGTTCCGATTCGATTTATTACCTCCATCTGTTGTCTATAAGAAACATAGTTTGTTTTTTTTGTTTTTTAGTAACAACACCGTGCTAACCGTTTTTTTTTTATTACTTGACCTCATATTACAAATTTTATTTTTAACTTTTCTTTCAAGGCAAAAATTGTAAACATGACTATATTTTAAATTATTTTTTCCTAAAAAACTTTCTGACCAGCAATATATCTCCACAAGGGCGACACCGGGTGAATACTGCTAGTGTTGGTTTAAATCAATTTTTAGTCTGAACTAGTAGTTTTTTTCAGAAATAAAATTCTAACAATCTTCACAGCATTCTCGAACGCCACCCCAAAGTTAGGGTTAGTGTTGAAGATAATGAAAAGTATGTTTTTGTCCTCGTCATTGTCGAGTCAATTCCAGAGAATCGTCAATCATGATAAGTGGTTGTATTATCAGGCAGTGATTAATGCCAATAAGCACAGAATGATAAAATAAAAATAAATAAATTATTAAAAAAGAGAGCAAAACAAAAATGAAAGTAAAAAGACTCCCAGGCAGTTCGAGCCGTACATGTTTATTTTAGGGTTAGGGTTGCCAAAAACCAAAAATTCAACATGGTTAACGTTAACATGATAAAAGTCTATTATGCCACTGCAAAAATGAATGTGAAATTGGTACAATTGGTTCCCTTCATTAACCCAACCACTAACCCTAAGTCCGGGTTGGCATATTGCTACCCAAGACTTATGATTAGTGGTTGGACTAATGATGGGTACCAACTGTACTGATTTCACATCCGGTTTAGCAGGGGGCATAATAAACTTGTACCATATTAACGTCACCATGTTGAATTTTGGGGTTTTGGCAATATGAAGTTTAGGACCCTAAAGTAAAGTTTTAACGGTACAGTTAGTAAATAAATAAAGACAAAAAACAGTACTTGTATAGAGTAGCCCCATGGCTGTCGATATTGGCTCAGTAAAATCCGGAATGAGTTACAACAGTCGAAAGGGGACCACACAAATCTAAACTCGAGTTCCTAAAACAGAAAACAGAAAAACATTTGCTGATTTTTTTTACATTACATTGTTTTTTAGTGCTCCTATAAGAGGACACATATCAATACAAATGTTTCCAACTGCACTTGACGGAAGAGGAAATGGCTGAAAAAGTTGCGATTTTAAAGCCACAAAAAAAAAAAATGTAAAAATTCAGTCAGTGCTGCAACAAAGGAACTCTCCCTCCAAATAAAACCACAACTCCAGTTTAAAAACAATTAACGGAGGTTTATTTTTTGGGAGGTTACAAATGGTACTGGTTTTCTGAACAACAAACTTGCAACTGAAAGACTTTTGCCCGACCAAATAAAAACATCAGTCTAACAAACAAAATCCTTTAGCTAAGAGTCCCAATGGCCCATCTTGCTTGGAGAGGCACACCGATACAACAGCCTGCCTCACACCCTGAGTGGCCTCCCCTTCCCTTCTCTTGGAATATATGCAGTTTCAACTGAAAATCCAAGACATCCCCATTCGACTACCCAGAGACTGACTACTCGGATATCCACTAGAGATAACGACTAAACAGTGTCCACTCAAGAGGAATATCTTCAGACAATCTAGGAACATTACTTTTCTTATATAGGTAGCCCTCAGCTTGAACTGAGTTTAATGAGGCACTTATTTTATTTCAAACAAAAAAAAACATTTCTGGGTTGCCTAAGTTACAATCAGGGATATTTTCAATTTCTTCTGTGTCCCTCCCTAATTTCTCTTGGCCGAACATCTCTCATCTGCAGCAAGTCTGTTATTTGCATGCATCACTAAACATGTCGCCTAGTGTATGTTTACAAATAAATTTAACCGCGATGACAGCAGCTGTTTAATCTCATGAAGGACTAATCGCATTCTGAAAAAAAAAAAAAAAAAAAAGCAGCAGCATCATAAAAAATCCCCAAAATTGTTCCAGCAAAATCATCATATTCGGTTTAATGTTCGTTTTACATGTTGGCATGTGTTGGACAGCTTTTAGAAATTGACTTATAAACTAACCTATCTCTGGTCAGGTTTTTATTTATCCCGTTTGCTCTCAAATTGGGGCATATCAGGGGCTCTGGGTAGAGGTAGTACCTTTCAAGTTCTGCAGCTGCATCTTACCTGGTAGGGTGGACGGCATCACCTAAATCTCTCATATGTTGGTTCCAAGTGCCATGCTCTGGGAAACTGCTTCAGCTAGTGGGTTAAACCATGTGAGGGGGTTGTGTGTTTACACGGCACCACTGGACATGAATCTCCTAGACGCAGATCACCGGCCATAGCAGAAGAGTTCTAAGAAAAACTTTAATGATCTCCGTATAAATTGCTCTGGAGAGGACATTTCAGTGCCGCTATTTGCAGCGGCAAAAATAACATGGGAGACAGCAGTTATGAGTAATAAGCTAAGAACGATTGGCATAACTTCAGGCGATACGGGTTGTTTCCGACGGTTAGAGGGACCATCGCAGTCCCACTGGTCAGCTACCACCTGCCTCAAGCTGGGCAGCCCCCAGCCAGAAAGGTGCTAACCTGCCACAGTTCAGTTTGCCTGCTTCAATGGGTGCTTAGAGATAGGGAAAAGACCAAAAAGCAGACTGAAAACCCTGCATCAAACAAAGAAAAACAAAACCACAAATCTTGCGATTTACAAGATGGAATGTCAGGACAATGTGCCCTGGCCTCTCTGATTATTTATAACAAGTAAATGATTCCAGAAAAACAGCTATAATCGAACGGGAGCTCAACATTGATGTAGCTGCACTCAGAGAACAGAACTACATGTTTTTCTGGCATGGCAAGGAATCTGAGAAACCATAATTGTATGGCGTTGGATTTGCGATGAAAAACTCACTATTCACCACAGTAGAACCACCATCCAGTTGCACAGCCAGAATCTTGTCTCTTAGTTTATCAACCGCCTTAGGCCCAGTGAACATCCTTAGCGTTTACGCTTCCACGCTATGCTCTCCAACTGAGACCAAGGACCAATTCTATGAGGATCTTGACATCACAATCAAAGACATCCCTGTCACGGATAAATTGTATCTGCTCAGTGACTTCAATGCACGAGTGGGTTCCGACCATGACTCTTGACCCAACTGCATTGGTCATTTAGGTGTCGGCAGGCTGAACAAGAATGGACAGAAGCTTGTTGAGTTGTGCTACTACCACCAAAGATCTAATCACTGGCACCAGCTTGACCTTGTCATCATACGGAGACCCCCGCTGAACTGTGTTCTCACCACACGTAGCTACCACAGTGCTGACTGTGAAACTGACCACTCCATGGTTGGCAGTAAAGCGTGTCTCCAGTCCAAGTGGATCCATCAAACAAAACAGAAAAGCCCCCTCGCATTCACATCAGCAGAACGGCAATACCAGACTTATGTGAGTGCTTCACTAACACCATTGAAGACACCCTCAAAGACTGTCCTACTGGCAATGCTGTAGAGAGGTGGGTTCACATCAGTGATTCCACCTACATCTCCAGTGACCATCTTTGGCAGGAAAGACAGGAAAAACCTGGACTGGTTCGAATCCAGCATTGCGGAATTAGAGCCAGCAATCAATGCCACAAAGGAAGCCCTTATTAACTACAAGAGGAAGCCTTCTGAGAAGACAGTCATTGCACTCAGAAAGGCCAGGAACGACGCTCAACGGATCGCTCGGCACTGTGTCAATGACTACTGGCTAAACCTCTGTGAGAGTATCAAGCTCTCTACTGACTGTGGCAATATTCATGGCATGTATGATGGCTGGAAGAAGGCCTTTGGCCTAATCATAAACAAGATTGTACCCCTGAGATCAACTGCCGGTGACAAAATATTAGATGCACCAAACAAATGGAGAAGTAGGCTGAGCACGACCAGGAACTTTATGCAGTGGAAAACGTTATCATGGATGCAGCCGCTGAGAGCACCATCAACCTACCTGTTAAAGAAGAGCTAAACGTTACCCCCCTCTGTAACAGAACTAAACAAGGCCATTGACTCCCTAACCTGTGGCAAAGCTCTAGGTAAAGATGGCATCCCACCTGAAATCATCAAGGTGGGAAAAAAGACAGCCCTGTTCCACCACCTGAACCAGCTACTGCAGCAATTCTGGGAAGAAGAAACAGTGCCCCAGGAGATGTTTGATGCCAGGATCATCACTCTGTACAAAAATAAGGCTGACCGCGACGACTGCAACAACTGCCGTAGAATATATCTCCTCAGTGTTATTAGGAAGGTCTTCGCCCGGGTCATCCTCAACAGACTGCAGTTACTTGTAGAGCACGTATACCCCGAGGCACAGTGTGGGTTTAGAGCAGGAAGATCAACTGTCGACATGATCTTTTCCCTACGACAGTACCAGGAAAAATGCCATGAACAGAGACAACCACCGTATATCGCCTTCATCGACCTAATCAAGGCCTTTGAGCTTGTCAGCAAAAAGGGGATTTTCACTCTGCTGCAGTAGATTGGATTTCCCCAAGATTGGATGTACCCCCAATCTCCTGAAAATTATCACATCCTTTCATGTGGATATGCAGGGCACCGTACAGTACAATGGATCTTCCTTGGACCCTTTCCCAATCAAGAGCGGGGTGAAACAGGGGTGCGTACTCGCCCCAACACTCTTTAGTATTTTCTTCTCTCTGCTGTTGTCCTACGCCTTCAACAAGTCAGAGGATGGAGTGTATCTCCATACCAGAAACAGTGGCAGCCTCTTCAACCTTGCCCGCCTTTGAGCTAAAACCAAAGTGTGGAAGGTACTTATACGAAAGATGCTCTTCGCTGATGATACAGCACTGACAGCACACTCTGAAGAAGAATTGCAGTGACTCATCAACTGTGTCGCGGACGCATGCAGAGAGTTTGGCTTGACCATCAGCCTGAAAAAGACTAACATCCGTGGCCAAGATGTAAGCAGTAGCCCAAAAAACACCATTGGCGACTACACCGTCGAGGTTGTCGAGAACTTCACATACTTTGGCACCACCATCTCTAACAATCTCTCCCTGGATGCAGAACTCCATAAACATATCGGCAAAGCTGCAACAGCCTTGGCTTGCTTGACGAAGATAGTCTGGAATAACAAGATGCTGACCACCAATACTAAGGTGTACCGGGCCTGCATGCTCAGCACGCTGCTCTATGGCAGTGAATCTTGGGCCCTCTACTCCCGCCAAGAGAACTGACAACACCTTCCGCCTGCGCAATCTCAGAAGAATCCTAGGACTCACTGGGCAGGACCACATCTCAAACAAGACCGTACTTGATCAGATGGACATCCCGAGCATGTTCGCTCTGCTCACCCAACGACGACTCTGGTGGCTTCACCATATCAGGCGAATGGACGATGGGAGGATCCCAAAGGATGTTCTCTATGGCGAGTTCACAACCACCTTCAGACCAGCAGGAAGACCTGTCCTATGCTACAAGGATGTCTGCAAGCAAGATATGAGGGCAGATGGCATTGACCCAACAGGCTGGGAGTCTGTCGTTGAAGATCGCAGCTGCTGGAGAAGAGCTGTAAAGGCATGCTGCAAGACATGTGAGAAGAGCAGTGAAGGGAGACGAGAGAGCACGGACGGCAGAGGGCTGCAACAGAGCTCTCGCAACCAGACACCACCTACATCTGTGGCAACTGCAATAGAGCCTGTCGATCCAGGATAGGCTTGCACAGTCATGGCAGACGCTACAATTCGGCAACGGACAAATCTGAAGTGCAGAACTCTATTGTCTCCTGAGACACACAGATGCCAACAAATTTCTCACATCCATCCTTATCACTTCTTAAAAAACTCAACAATCTCTCCTGACCTTCCCTGCAAGCTTCCAACATTCAAATTGCACAGCCTTTATATTTTTTTTTGCATAAATGTTATTTTTTTTTTTTTTTAATTTTTAGTTAAGCGAACATTTTGTTTGTGCAAATTGTAGTAGTTCACGCGGATAGTTTGTTGTTTTTTGTTTGTTTGTTTGTTTTTTGTGTGTTCAACGTTGTTTGTTGAAATACTTTCGTTTACGAATAGTTCACCTTCCGGCTTCAACAGTCAGAAAAAAACTTTTTGATTTTGAGGATAACATGTGCGCGTGAAATTTCAAAACAAACTGGCCATGCGATTAATAAAAAAAAAGTTTGAATAACACGAAAACAATTACAAAAAAGTAAATAAAAAGCAACAACTTACAAACCAAAAAAATACAATTTATATAGTTAGTAAAAAAAAAATTTTTTTTTCGTTTTCCGTTTCACAGAAACCGGAGTTTAGTTTTGTGTGATCGTCTTTCAACGATTCTATAAGGCCTATGTCGGCACGAGTGTTTCCGCTTGCGATTTACAAACAGACCGGAAATGGCCGAAGCCGTTTACGATTTGAAAACCGCGAAAAAAAAGTAAAATAGCAGACGACATTAAGCATGCGAAAGATTAGGTTAGGGTTGTTTTTGTTTTTTAAATATATTAGCCCATCAATAAAATAAATTTGAAAAAACTTCATAAAAAAATAAAACAAAGTAGATTGAATTTTTTAAAAAGATATAAAGTTGATTAATTTATAGATTTGAACAAAAGGTACTTCTACAGAATTTTAACTGAACTGTTTGTTTTTGGTAAATTAGTCGTTCCCCAGCCAAAATGGCGAACAATGAATCGGCTGCTTATTTCTGATTTTTTTTCGACCTTACAAATGAGTAAGTAAACCCAAATAAATTGTTTGGGACTAATTTCCCAGCTGTATTTCCTTTAAAATAATTTAAGGTAAATTTGAAATTAGTCAAAAACAATTTATTCGAGTTTACTTACTCATTTGTGAGGTCGGAAAAAGGCAGCCGATTCATTGTCCGCCATTTTGACTGGGAAACGACTAATTTACCGGTTGTTGTTTTTTTAACCCTAACCTAAGTTTTAGGTTTAGTTCGGCAAAAGTCGGTTTGGTTCAGTTTAAGTTTTGTAGCAACACCGAAGAAAATTATGTTACTACAGAATTTGGACCGACCCAAACCGACTTTTGCCGAACTAAACCTAAAACTTAGGTTAGAGTTAAAAAAAACAAAAAACAACAACAACAGTTCGGTTCAAATTCCAAGTACCAAAATCATTAAACCTTAAGTCAGGAAAAAAATGAAAAAGTTCCATTTAATATCGGCACTAAATGACTGTTCGGTGACGGTTCGGCCATTTCCAGTATGTTCCGTAAATAGCAATCTAGAACATTCGTGTCGATATAGCTTTTGTTCTGTAGAACTAGAAATACCCGCCTTTCAGCTGCTGTTTGTAACTCGTTACCGGATTTTACCGAGTCAATATTAGCAACCATGGGGGCTGATCTATATAAGTACCCAAAAAGTCAGTGCTTGTGTATTTAAACCCGATTGTGAAATATGTCAGTTAAAAATAAAAATGACAGGAAAAATTTATGAAATATTGAAAAATATTAGCGTGTTATTGAAAAATATTAGTGTACACCAAAAATTAAGGAAAATGATCAAGTATTTTATTTAAGAAATTAAATTAATATGCGAAGTTCTCAAACGACACGATTGAAGGGAGGTAAATCAAAAAAAAATTAGATTTTCACTTAAATCTTCTAAGATAAATACGACACATGGCGTCACTCCATCGTAAAGTCGTTACAATCTTATACATACATTTTATTTTTATTAAAATTCTACTCGATCATTTTCCGTAATTTTCGGTGTACACTAATATTTTTCAATAACAAGTAAGTATTTCATAAAGTTTTCCTGTCATTTCATTTTTAACTGACATATTTCGCAACCGAGTTTACATACACAAGCACCAACAACAATAAGATTCAATCTTGGCAAAAAAACAAAAAAACATGTATAAATTTACAAATAGTTTTTTTTTATATATCTGTTCAAGACAATGCTCTCTACTATTTACTACTTTTAAGTTTACTTTTAGTTGTTTTTTAGTAAGCAACTAAATGGAGATTTGTAGCATTTGAAAAGTTGGCTTAAAACTAATAATACCCCCCCCCTCCTCCCTTCCCCTTTTAATCTTCTATTTTGGTTCTTGGTTTTATTTCACCAACAAAATGCAGCAATAAAGATAGTGGTTGGTTGGGGGTTACTTTCTAGTAAATAACACAAACTCATTGAAAATATTCGTCTATACAAATATACATTATATATATATATATATATATATATATATATATTACACACATTACCAGCTTTTTTGATTTGTAAGTTTATTAACAACTACTGCCATGAGGATCTGGCTTGCTAAGGGCCGACCCGAGGATAGGAATGATTGTTCCACTCGACCCGAGGAGAACATCCTCCCAGGCATTACCTCCTTATTTGGGAGGGGTGGATTTGTTTACCGGCGATTGCCTAAGGTGCAACCACCGAGGAATTCGGACGGATCCGATCACGGCAAATTTTAAACGTGTGCGTGCAGAGTGCCTCCCTAATTTGGGGAGCAGGATTCCCTCCAAAGACATATGCGCGTTAAACCTACTTTATCTCTTACCTTTCTGTAGTGTAATATTAGTTTAAAAAAAACAAACACTAACTAGATTTACCCGGCGTTGTCCTGGTGGAGGGCTTACACAAAAATAATGCTAAATATTATCATGTTTACATTTCCTTTTTTTAAATAGGATTTTTTTAAAATTAATTTAAGTTTTCTCTTATTTTATGTTTGATCACAATAAATATTCGATTAAACAGTAAAAAAATAAATAACATAAAAACAACTTCAATGTGTATTTATCAAAGTTACGTATAGGCGAAAAACGGACACGCGATCTAGTTTTATTACTAGGGAGATTAAAGAGAGAAGGGGGGGGGGGGTCTTTTAAACCGCCGCGATAATTTATAAAATAAAAAGCTAACAGTGAACAAGGAAGAACTATATATGACTTATCTGCACGATAATTGAACAAAAAATAAATAAAAACTCATTCGGAGAATTTTGTTTTTTTTAGTTTGTTGAAACATTGAACGTCGATCGTGTAGAATCTGATGAGTATACTTACTCATCAGATTCAGTTAGATCTTCAACTTATTTCTGTTTTGTTCTTCAAAAAGATAGGTATAATATAAACAAACATACTTAACTTACCTAAGAGAAAGAAAAAAAAACGTGTGTGACTGAGGTGGAATGCACAGTAAGGCAGACTTATCTCCCCTTAGTGTTGCGATTTTCTACGGAGAATGAAAGTGAGGAAATGTACGAAGAAGCGGAATTGCCCAGTTTAAAAATAAGGCGGAGTCTATATGCAAATGTATAATGGGTGGATAGGCGATTGATCCTAAAACAAAATAACAAACGGGAGGAGTTTAGACAGACATGAGTGACAGGTGTCTTATCATAAAACTTTGGATGAAATAATGATATTAATCTTTTTTTTAAAAATTATATTTTAAACGACCGTCGTTAAAAAGGCCTGGTCACTGAAGAATGACGTCATACTCTTTAGAACAAGCGATATATTTCAAAAAGCCAGTCTGTCGATAATGAATGATAGCTTTTTAAAAAGTTTTAGACACTGTCAAAATTACATTAAAAGAAAAGAAAGGAACACCGATTTATACTGAAACTGAACTTTATTCAATATTAATTTTTAAAACCAAAACAAGAATTAAGTTAAGGTGCGTATTGTTTCTGTAAATAAACATCACGTTGTTTCATGGATTTTAAAGACTAAAAAATTCATGACTAAAATCGGTTTATTTTGATTGTGAACAATTTGAAAACAATTTTCTTTGCATATTTATTAAAATAAAAACATGGAATGTTAAGCAATGGCGATTCTAATTTTTTTTTATTACAGTATCAACATATTTGAAGTGTATAGATGATTACGATGTATGTAATTACGTGTGGTTGCATTTACTTGCCTCCCCACGAAGGCAAAATTAGACATAAGGTCGGTTCTTAATGTGGAGAAAATCCTTCTCCCAGAAAGGGTCATTCGGGATTGAAACAAAAATTAAATTGTCTCAGTCTAGAAGGATTTCTCTTTCACTGACCAAAGATAGGTAGGTCGTTAGAGGCACGAGAAGTAATGAGAGAGGTTTCAAAGTTAAATTCCAAGAAGCCACAACTTTATATATATATATATATATATATATATATATATATATATATATATATATATATATATATATATATATATATATATATGCGTGTGTGTGTGTGCCAATTCATTGAAAGTGATAAGTGGGACAACAAAAAACAAAGAAAAACGGTTAAGACCCTTCCAACCTTTTCATAAGGAACAAAAAAAATAAACGATAAATAATATAAAAAATGAAAACGATAAATAATTAAAAACTGATTAAATAATTAATTTTGTAAGTGTTATAAAAAAATGCAAAACAATTTGGAAATAAATATATAAACGTTATTTTATTGTCAATTTTACTTGTTTTTAATTGTATTTCTTGTCCTGAAATAAAATTATTTTTAAAGTGTTTAGAACTTTAATTCAATGTTTTAAACATTGTTTTGTTCTAGCACCAAACATATTTGAACTGTTTTAGAATTCTATTACACACATGAACGTTTTGGCACAAAAAATTTGTTTAAATTTTATACATAAAAAAACAAATTTGAACCGAATTTCTAGTTGACAGTCGACTTTTTTTATCAAGACAGGTTTGTCAACCATCTTGAATTTTAGTCTGTTTCAAATCACTATGAGATTTCCAATCATGAAAACGACATGAACAAAATCATCAGTATCCTTTTTTTAGATACCAAACAATTACTAGATCAATTATGAAATAATTTCAAACAGAAATGACCACAGTCATATGTCCATGTGTTGGTGTGTAAACATCCTTTCTCTTTGAAGCGTCTTGTTTATCTGCTTAGCATCAACCTACCGCTGTGACGTCAGCAAGTAAACCCGACTCAGTGACCAAACCTTCTTAACGATGGTTATGTCGTGCACGGGCGTTGCCCGGGAAAAATGAAGAACCCAAGAAACTCCCATATAAGTATTTTTATTCGATTTTTTTTAACTATCTTTAACTATTATTATAGTTTTGTTTAATTATTAAATTTATGATAATAATGAACATTTAGCTGAGGGAGCCGATTTCAGTTTAGAGTTTAAATCGAGAAAAAAATCAGAATGATGACTTACTTGGAAGAGTAATTCGTCTGGCCATGTCTGACTGAAATAGAATGAGCAAAACGGGATCAGAATTCCTCACGAAATAAACAATGGATTCACAACTAAAGAGATGTGCAGATTTATTTACTGGAAACACAGGAACAAAATGAAGGTTTACAACGGGTTGGTTATGGTAGACAATACGAAATAACGTTATCCTGGAGTCCCTCGATTTCTCTACCGTAGGCCTGGTAGAGAGCACAGGAATATATGTGTTGTCTGTTTGTAAGTAATACTGGAACTGGAGATCTCCACTCATCACGTGGTTTGTGTTCACGTCAAAACACGATTCATTGCGTATGAATCTCGTGCAGTGAAAAGACAATGGTAACATAATTATCTAGCCACCTGATCACATCTCACTGCTGGTCACATAGACTGATAGAAAATAGTTCACTCATGTAACTATTACAAACATCTAAACGTGTGTATTATTTCATAGCTAAGAGAGAGCATCCTCACACCAACATACTTACGTAGAGGTAAGGATTTCTTCGGGGATGGGGGTTGTAAATAAGGTACTATTTCATATGAATACAAGTATTTATGAATTTTATAAGGATTATTTTTAAGAAGATCAGCGTTTAATCGAATATTAAGTGAATATTAAAATTAAAATAAATGCATATTGAAACGTTTGTATCATGTTATAACTTAAAATAGACATTCTCCAATCGACGTACGTTTCTATTGTAACTGACCTACTTTCTCATGCGACTACACTAGTTTCTATGGTAACTAACTGTTAAGAACTGATATTTGCTAACTTGAAGCGGCGTGAAATGAATGCTCATGTACAACTCGAGTAACTGTTACTATGATGAATATGCATCCTTTCTCTTTTCTCAGAAAGTAGACCAAGAACCAAAACCCTCATGCGTAAAAACTGAAAGTGAAAAATAGTGTGCAATGGTTGCTAAGGATCAATTAGATTTCAGGTACCCCAGAACGAGCAAATGCGAAAAGGACATATTTGGGTCTACACCGGTTTCTTTGAGTTCTGGTTGAACCTGTAAACTACAATAAACATACGGATAATATTTGCGCACAATTTGCAGATTTTTTTTGTAAAAGATTTTTTTTTAATTAAAACTATTCTGCGTTGTTTGGTTTTTCGTCACAAACTTGGTTTTTAATATAGGGTGAGATTTATTTTAAGAAAAAAAGGGGGGTACATTAAATATTTATTTACAAGCATAATAAAATAAAATCTTTAAAATACATAGTTTTATTCACAAAACATTTTAATAAACAAACGAAACAAATATATAAAAAAAAAAACATTGCAAAGATCGTGTCCCTATTTGTTTCCCCACGAAGGCTGAATTAGACACAAGGTCGGTTTTTAATGTAGGGTGCGTCTTTTTTAAATTAAAACTATTCGTTTACATTTCGTAAACTTTAGAAATTAAAAAAAGTTCGTTAATTTTATATATAAGAATAAAGTTTGGTTATATGTTAACATATAATCGAACAAAGAAAATAGAATCATATTTTTATTTTTATTTTTGACAGCATAGTAATAATTTCATGTATATACACGTAATATTATAAAGTGATATAATATATTGCGTATAGATTTTCAGTATTTACTTCAACACTTCAATGCGTGAGTAGAGCTTAGTAGTAGTAGTAGTAGTAGTATGAAAATATATCTATGGCAAGTAAGCTACATAGAGGCGTCCATGTTTCTTCCCATCAGAGAATCATCAAGCTAAGCACTTAGCCTGATCATTCCCTGGGGTGATGAAACATGGTTACCTCTGTGTAGTTCACTTGCCATAGGTATATTTTCATACTACTGATTATATATATATATATAAATTTTTTAAGCTTTAGAGTGGGAGTTCACTTTACTGTATAAATTTAACATAAAATGATAACCAAGTTCTTAATCACATACATAGACCACTGCCCCCTGTATTATTTTCAGCAGGAAAAAGTAAGACCATTATAAAACAAACCCAACATTAACCCCAAGTCCGGGATGGCAATACGAGAAAAAAAAAGTTAAAATATACCTGCAATTCTGAAAAAAAAACCAATCAATTTTAAAATGGCTGCCATTTTGGAAATACAAATAAAATGATTACTCAGTCTATCCTATGCTATGTGGTCAATAACACTTTCTGATCAGGGAGTGAGTTATCATTTTAAGCAATAAAATCTTTTTAATTTTTTTTTTTTTTCAAGTATTTCCAGGGGGTTAAGCATACTCGCATGGAAAAACATAAAATCTCATTTTTAATTTTTCCATTGTCAGCGTGGTGGCAAAGGGTAAAATCTACCATTGGTTATTTTATATGTGATAAAATTAATGTTTTAAATTTGATTTAGGAGCACAAAATGAACTCATTTTTTTAATTTTTACCTTTAAAACTTTTATTACTCTAATCAAGATTAGACATTATTTTATTATTTTCGTCAATTAAAAAGGCTTCAAAAATTACTTTCGAATTTCGAACTGCCATTGCATGCATTTTTTATCAATTAAAATGACTGACATGTTTATTGTGACACTTGGAATTTTGACTAATAACTAATAATTTTTAACTAATAAAGTAATTTCTGGTTTGAATTTGCTGCTAAATTACCTTTTACAGCAGGGTAGGTGTTACCAGACTGAGCTGAAAAGAACAATAACAAATAAACTTTAAAAGGTTGAATGTTCTCACCTGTGGCTTAGAAAATACCATGCTGGCCAATCAGCATGTCTTGGAACATTGCTAGTAACAGGTGTCGCGATTAAATATCAGCTAACTTGGGGATTTAAATTGAGTTCACCGATAACAACTACAATAAAAAGCTTGCATACTTGTAACGCTACCGTAATTATTCAACTTATAAAATATAAAATACACCATCTTCGCAGTGCTGCCACTTCATGGCAGCACTGCGAAGATGGTGTGAGAAAATGAATACAGGGTGAGAAAATGAATACTTGATCTCTCCCACATCAGAATTCTTGGCTTTTTGGCTAAGATCAAAGTGTAGTATCTGTTCCGATGGATACTGCACTTCATAGATCGGTATTGTCTTGGCCTTCGGGGCTTGATTTCCGCCGGTCTATGGGTCTGATCTGTCCTGTGCAGTTCTAGGAGGTCCACCCTCCCAGGCTTTACCTCCCCTCTTTGGGGAGGAGTAAGTTAATTGCTTACTGCCTGAGGCGTCTCTACCGGGGAATGCCGACGGGGCTGCCCAGGCAATTTTTTAATGGCCAGAGTGCTCACCTTCTCGAGCGCTGGTTTTTCAAATCCCACTTTCCGACCTTGTGTCACATATTCCTATTGTGGGTAGGGGTTAAATAACGCCTTTTGGCTAAGATCAAAGTGTAGTATCTGTTTTGATGGATACTGCACTCCATACTGGTATTGTCTTGTCCTTCGGGGCTTGACTTACGCCGGTCAATGGGTCTGTCCTGTGCAGTTCTAGGAGGTCCACCCTCCCAGGCTTTGCCTCCCCTCTTTGGAGAGGAGTAAGTTTATTGCTTACTGTCTGAGGCGCCCCTACCGGGGAATGCCAACGGGGCTGCCCAAGCAATTTTTAATGGCCAGAGTGCTATCTTTCTCGGGCGCTGGCTTTTCAAACCTCACTTTCCCGACCCGATCTTGGGTCACATCTTACTTGTGGGAGTAAGATAAAACTGGCCTTGTGCCTAACTCCTGGGGAGGAGTAAATTAAACATGGTAATGTCGAACCTTGTTCAAGCATCAGAAGAAAACAAATATTTTTTGTAAAAATATCAACTCTTTATTGGATAAGAGTTTTAATGCAGAAATTTTATTTCAGCCAATCGAAAGCGCAGAAAATATACACTTTCACATTTTTTTAAATACAGATGTTGAAATATTTGCACCATCCGCTGGAAGCCACCCAATTGATACTTAAGGTAAACCTAAAAAATATTCCACACAGTTTGCCCGAAAATCTCCTAGTGCGTAAATCCCTTCATCTCACCACCGGTCACAGATTCAGACTGTGCAGTTATTGATAATCTTGCCCCCTTCCCAACGAGTCACTCCCCATACCAAAAGGCTTCTTTTCAGTATCCACACAAGACTGTTTCTTACCAGCAACTGTATATTCGTCTTCTTCTCCAAATTTGTTGTCTGTCGTCAATAAAATTTAATTTATTTTTGTATGGATCGATTTTGTCATTCTTTCTGATACTACCTTTTACTCTACAGTGACTGATTGGTTACCACTATTTCTAGTAGATGGCTGGTGCTATTAGATCAGACTGTCTGAAAATACTGGCTTTCTGACCTAAAATGCACCAAACATTGATGTTATTGTTTTTTTCTTTCCCTTTGAAAAACTCAATCATGTTATGCAAAACCAAAACCAAAAACAACAATTTTCCTCTACAAAACAACCAAACCAAACACCATGAATAAATATTTGAAGATATAAAGAACTTCAAGCATAAAAACCTTTACCAAAATGACCGGATTCAACATTAAATAACCCAAAAAGGATTGATATGCTGTGAAACAAAACAACCAAACCAAACACAATGAATAAATACTTGAACATGTAAAGAACTTCAAGCATAAAAACTTTTACCAAAATGACCGAGTTTGGCATTAAATAACCCGAAAAGGGTTGATATGCCATAAAACAAAACAACCAACCAAACAACTGGTAGATGGCGTTCATTTAGAACAAAGCAAAATACAGAATCCGGATCTTTTGTCTTCGTTTAGCACTGGTAGTGCAGGATAATCAAAAAAGAAAATAATTCTGATAACCTCCTAACTAAAATCAAAACAGCAAACAACATTTTTTTGTTTCGGAATTTTTGAGATAAGGATTGATAATTTGGATTATTTGGATTATTCGAACTACTGTTCTTATTTTGGATGCTATTCTTACAACGTTTTAGTCGATGTTACCGCCAACCTTCTTCAAGGATCCATGGCGCAACGGATAAAACTGCTAAGTAATAATCAGTTCTAAGTGACAGTCTTCTGGAGGTTGAGGGTTCAATTCAAGTGATACTCAGAATACTATTAGGAATTAATTAATACTTCTACCCGGTCATGGCTGATGGAACAGGAGCAAGTTACCCCTCGTGGATTAAATAATGGGTTCCATTTAAATTCCGTACAGATTCCTGCATTGGACAGAAAGATTCCAGAATTCGACAAGACACACCTGAAGATGGTCAGAGGTTACGTCAATCGAAACCGTGTGAGAATAACATCCAAGATGAGAACTGTAGTCTGAATGATACAAATAATGCAAACACTTTATGTTTAAATGTTCTGGCATTACGAGAATTATTATTAATAGAATTATTATTGCTAAAAGTATTATTGCTAGAATTATTATTACTAGAATTATTATTACTAGAAGTATTATTGCTAGAATTATTATTAATAGAATTATTATTACTAGAAGTATTATTGCTAGAATTATTATTAATAGAATTATTATTACTAGAAGTATTATTGCTAGAATTATTATTACTAGAATTATTATTACTAGAATTATTATTACTAGAATTATTATTAATAGAATTATTATTACTAGAAGTATTATTGCTAGAATTATTATTACTAGAATTATTATTACTAGAAGTATTATTGCTAGAATTATTATTAATAGAATTATTATTACTAGAAGTATTATTGCTAGAATTATTATTACTAGAATTATTATTACTAGAAATTACTAGAATTATTATTACTAGAATTATTATTAATAGAATTATTATTACTAGAACTATTATTACTAGAATTATTATTACTAGAAATATTATTACTAGAATTATTATTACTAGAATTATTATTACTAGAATTATTATTACTAGAAATATTATTAATAGAATTATTATTACTAGAAATATTATAACTAGAATTATTATTAATAGAATTATTATTACTAGAAGTATTATTTCTAGAATTATTATTAATAGAATTATTATTACTAGAAATATTATTGATAGAATTATTATTAATAGAATTATTATTACTAGAAGTATTATTACTAGAATTATTATTAATAGAATTATTATTACTAGAAGTATTATTGCAGAATTATTATTACTAGAAGTATTATTGCTAGAATTATTATTAATAGAATTATTATTACTAGAAGTATTATTGCTAGAATTATTATTACTAGAATTATTATTACTAGAATTATTATTACTAGAAATATTATTAATAGAATTATTATTACTAGAAATATTATTACTAGAATTATTATTAATAGAAACCATAAAAAAAGTAACTTTAGACACACAGGGTTCAAAGCTGTTGTTTTGCGTTGAAAGACGCAGCAGAAATGTCTACGAATTCTCAGTGATAACCAATTCCAGTAATTTATGGGCGCCCATTCAACGCCTCCCCCCCCCCACACACACACATTTTCATCTGATTGACAAAGGAACTGTAATAATAGGAGTTGATGAAGTGTCCAGTCTGTAAGCCCTGTTAAGTAAGAAGAAAAAAGGGTTACCATTAGCTTGATTATAAGAACAAACTCTTCTACATTTTAAATCAGTTGTATTCATACATAGTCTCACCAACCAAACAGCCATGGACCATGAAAGAGTTATATAGCCAGAAATACGAAAGCACACTGAGTCGCGGGTGTGCATAGATCCGTACCATTGATTGCATCCACATGTCTCACATGCATCAAGTATTCATTTGGAACAAGACAGGTACATAGTCTCTTTAGTTTGATGTCAAAAATTTGACTTGTGAAAAAGCGGGAAAACAATGTACAAACAGTTCAGCGGAAGCGCATCCCAAGCAAAGTGTTCTGGTTGGATAATCGCTCCGTGTGGAAGGATAAACTTGCTCAAGTAGGAAATAGATCGTAAGCGTATAACTGCTACAGAATTATTACTTAACTCTTGCACTTGCGAGGAGACACTTAGATCTACGTTAACAAAAGCCAATTCTTGTCCAAATTTCCTGGTGGACAAACCTTGGTAAAGTATATCCACAGGATATGGCGGGGTGACAGCGACTAAGTGGTTAACGACACGAACTGAAAACCTGGGTGTGCCAAATTCGAATCCAGTTCGTTCCACAGAAACACTTTCATCAAACCCACACCTGACCTTGTGTCTAACCTCTTGGAGAGGAGGTAAATAAAATAAACTTGAATCTGAATACACATTTTTCCGCTCTCCTTCTTCATTTTTATAATGTCCTGCAACTGATTCCTTGCAAAATATTTTTAATTTTCATGTTTTGTGAATCCACAAACCTCTGAGGAACATTAAATCTGGACAGTATTTGGAAGTCAATATTTTAAGGCTGTCCAACACATGCCAGCATGTAAAACAGATGTTAAACCAATGATGATGCCACCACCGCCGCCAATGATAATGATGATGATGATACATATGTTTGCTGTTAAAATGTAGTACAGCAAGCATTATATCCACCTGGCAATCCATTACCCTTTGCTGGAAGTATGGTGCTCATTTAAACGTTGGAAACACAAATAAATATCCTTACAGCATGCTAATCTTGATTTGACAGTGGGATATTTAAAGCATGGCTGGCTGCTGTGCTCATTGGGGCAAAGAAAAATACTACTTTTTTTTTCAATGCAATGATGAAGAATACTCTCCACATAGTATTATCAAAGCTCTAACAATCTCCTTTTAAAGGTCCAGAATTTGCACCAAAGATGTATAGTTTTGGTCAATCCAGTGATTTAATTCCCTCTTCACCTCTGAGGAAAGTTTTAAAATGACTATATGACTTATTAGCAGGACCCGTGCACTGGCGTTGCCTGGGAAAATTTAGGAACCTAAGAAACTCCTGATCCCACCTCTGAACCCCATATAAGTATTTTTAGATGATAATGTTTTTAGCGTTAATTATTTGTTTTTCTTTGGTGGTGGTAATGGTGGTAGTGGAATCATATATTGTTTCAATCCACATTTTTTGTGTAAATAGAGAAATTTTTCTCATGGGATTTGGAAAAAATTTGTTATATTAAAAAAGTGTTACGATAATTCGTGTGTTGTTTTAATAAGGGCTATAAATCTGAAAATTATAACATAACGATGTCTCCCTTCTTGAAATAGCAGGGTCGATGAAGTATGTGTGAATCGATTGTGAAAAGAAATGTGTTTGTATCCAATATTTGTAACAAAGATCGACAGTTCTAGCTAATCCAATGATTTTATTCCCTCTACACCCCTAGGGAAGTTTTAAAATAAATATATGACTCATGAAAACATTCTCAGCAAAACCATCCTTGAAGATGATTTTACTGAATTTAAATGGAAATTCAAATTCAAATTCAAATTGTTTCTTGACTCGCATAGGTCACTTTTTATATTTGTTAGATATGTGGTACCCCTGTTCCAGCAGTAACAACAACAACAACGACAACAACAACAATAACAACAGCGCCAGAGAAACGATCTCTGTAAGATATTCGATGTTTATTGGTTGAAATACTTAGTCTTGATTGGTTGCCGATGCCTAATTTCAACCAATTGGAAAGATTTGCTCTGGGAGCAGAGCACCTGTTGGCATTGACTACATAAACGACAACCCGTGCACATAAACGACAACCTAGTGAGAGATTCAACTTTCCAAACGAACCCATGTCAATTATAACACTACTACACAGACTTCTCGCGGGCAAATAAACTCTGGCCGTGGCCACTTGGCTATCGGCATCTTGACAAACAACACAATTGAGCTGGTAAAATTTCACTGTCATTGCTGCTAGAAAGTTTCATTCTGAAAGGATTCTAACCATGGCCATAATTAAGTACAAATTTTCTAATAAAAAATCCCACATTGAAATGAAAATCACTCATTAAAATATGCATTTGTCTTTGTTTATTTAAAGTTACCTGTTTCTTCATCTAAAGGAATTGATCAATAATTGTCAAATTTATCAGTTAACTCATTGTAGTTCTTATTATTTGGTATGTAAAAAATAAAAACATAAAACTAATATTACAGGGGAATTTCCCCACTATTTTTAACTGCTATATCAATTATCTTAGAAAATTCACATCACCTCCAATAAAAGACTCCAGTTGCATGATGGCCTGGCCTGTTATAGGGATGTCCATGGTTCTGTCCCTTTTTGAATTCTGTTGAGGTGATCTGTCCAATTCTCATGAGATTTGGCAAGTGCTACATAAGGGGGGCATTCCGGTCTATGGATATTTGGCGCTCTTAGCCCCTTAATTTATCTTCAATTCTTAGATCATTCTCTACACGGGGTGTTCGAGTCCCATACTTTCAACAAACTGGTCTACCTCTCTCACTCTCTTCCTCTTTTAGCCATGTGACGTCACGTCCGCTTCTAGCTACCAGGTTGAGGTGAAATTTGAGTGCATATTCGCTGACCCCATGATCCCGGTATCCTGCGTACGTATGAACACCGCCCTGAGAACCCAAATCATCAGATATATACTAGAAACGTACCATTACTATTTAACAGTTCAACCCCGTTTTCTCCCTTCAGAAATAAATCAAACATCGATTTTTATGTCTACTTTTTATGTTCCAAATATCATAAAAACTTGTGCAGTAGTATTTGAATACATGATTACAATACATTTATTTCTAGGGAGGAGTCTGCCCCTTTTGTTCCCCTATAAAAATAGATCAAACCCCCTTTTATGTCTACTATCTATGCTCCAAATGTTACAAAAATCTAACTAGTAGTTTTTAAATCCATGGCTACATTTCTTTTCAGGGAGAAGGGAGATTCTACTCCCTTTGCTCCCCCCAAAATAAACCAAACATAGCCTATCTGACTCCATTTTATGCTTACTACGTTCTAAATTTCATAAAAATCGGTCCAGTAGTTTCTCTTCCTATGGATGTACAAACATACACACAGACGTTCATCTCTATTATATAGATTTTTAAATATTCTTATATTGCGACTTCAGGCGATCAGTTTGGAAAGTAAACTGCAAGAGAAGATAACTTGTGATTTTTTTTTAAACTATTAAGCGATGTCTGTAGTGTGTCGGGAAAGAACCAATTACAAGCCACCTAGTAAAAGTAGCTTGTCTGACGATCATATGTGCTTTTGAAGAAATCCTCCTCCTTTGTTCTGGCTTTTTGAAGAAGCAAGTCGTCTCCAGCAAGCTCTCAACTGCTGCAAAAGACGTTCAGAACGTGTGAGAAAGTGTTACGTCTGATGTTTACACGTTGTTATCGGTTTAATAACAACTCAAAAATGAAGAAAGGACGAAGTAGAATATTTAACAAATTTATTTAACAAAAACACCAATTAAATGAAATGTAGAAACCGCTGAACGCAAGATGCTTGTTTAGATTGCAAGCTGTTGTGTTTACTTTTCAACTGTCATGGCAGACGACTCCTTTATCCAAGAGCGATGACTCTTTCTTTTGTTCCAAGGGAAATGACTATTCTGTTTTGTTAGGTTGCCCTAACATCTCCTCGTTTTAGTCTTTAACTATACCGAGTGTACTTGGGGTTAACTTGGGGGTGCTTTACTCGAGTGCGACTGCAGTTTGGCCAACTCCTGTGAGGTCTTTCATTATTTCCATTTGTATTTGTCTGATTGGGAGGTGATGGAGATGGCAGTTCGAATGTGTCCATTAACAGATCGAACGAAATGGTTGTTCTGTTGTCAACTGTCTCCAGTGTATCTGGGACGTAACTGGTTTATGTACCGTGCCCAGAATTGACTCCTGACTTGAACATCATACAGGAATTGTCCATTTATTTTGCGAATGATGCCCGGTACCCAGTTTGGCATGGCAGATTTGTAATTCCAAGCAAACACTGGTGCACCAACTGAAAATGCTTTTGTTTTGTTAGGGCTTGGTTGTTGCCATTGTTACTGGAGTCGTAAAGCGTCCAGTGTGGTACAGAGTTTTCATCCCATGAGTACCTCTGCTGGTGACAGACCATTCTTCACAACACCATTTGGTGTTATTCGATATGAAAGGAGGAAAGGATGTAGTATCTCCTCTGTTGTTCCCTCCCCCTTTGCTTTGAGTAGTGCGCATTTGAATGTGTCTACAAACCTTTCGGCTGTCCATTAGATTGAGTATAGGGTGGCAACCGGACGTGTGTTATGCAACAAGATTTGAAGAATTATTGGAATGACTCAGACATGAATTGTGATCCGTTGTCTGAGACTAAAGTCTCGGGTAAGCCGTGTTGACTAAATAGCCACCTGAGTACTGTTACCATAGACTGAGTGTCAGTCTGTTGCATTGAAAAAACTTCTGGCCATTTGAAATAGGCATCCACAACCACCAGAAAACTAATGCCATTGATAAGGACAGCAAAGTAGTCTACGTGTATTCTGGACCATAGTCGCTCTGGGTATGTCCAGTGAGAATCAACAATCCGAGGTGAATTCTGGCAGCAATGACAGTGTCGTCGTCTGGAACTGATTGTGCACTGATGAGTCATGACAAGGCATCAGCTTGGTCGAATTCTGTTGTCCGGCGATACTGTATATAGAAATCATACCCCAGTAGAATGATTGCTCACCATTGTAATCGGCTGGCTGAATATACTGGAATGCTCTTTTTTGTGCCAAATATTGACAGTAGTGGCTTATGGTCTGTCAGAAGTGTAAAGTGACGCCCAAACAACATCTTATAGAATTTCTTCACAGCACAAATCAGTGCCAGTGCTTCTTTTTCCACTTGACTATAATGGCGTTCAGTGGGTGTCAGGGATCTGGCTGCATGCATGATAGCTTTCTCAGTTCCATCTGTGAATATATGCGAGATCACTGCTCCCACGCCATGATTTGATGCATCTGCTGCCACGACTATTTTCTTATTTGGATCAAAATGTGTGAGCAGTAGGTCCGAGTTAATGAGTGCTTTGATTTTGTCAAATGATTTTTGACAGTCCACGGGTCAGGACCATTTTGCGTTTTTTGTCAACAGTTTGTTGAGTGGTAATTTGATTTGATAGAGTGAAGGCAAGAAAATACCATAGTAGCTTACCATTCCCAGAAATGCGCGTAGACTGCTAACGTCCGATGGGGGTGGAATGTATTGAATGGCTGCCACATTAGTAGGATCTGGATTACGACCGTGACAGTCAAAAATGAATCCAAAGTATTTTATGGAGGATAAATAAAAATGGCACTTTTCAGGCCGGAGCTGGAAACCAAAGTCTTGGATGCTAGTTAGGACCTTGTTGATCTGTTTTATCAACTCCTGGTTGGATTTCCCAACAACAATGATGCCATCTAAGTACGCAGCTGCACCTTCCACTCAAGTGAGCATTGTGTCAATGATCTGCTGAAATATTGCAGGGGCTGTTTTTACCCCAAAAGGTAAACGAGTGAATTGGAATAATCCACTGTGTGTGTTTATAGTAAGCAGCTCCCTGGAGGTTTCTGCCATTTCGACTTGCAAATAAGCCTCTGTGAGGTCCAATTTTGCAAAGCAGGTGCCACCATTAAGTATGGTGAAGAGATCATCTGGGATTGGCAACGGGTATTGGTGATCCTCTAGTGCTGTGTTGAAGCCAGTTGAAAAATCAGCACACAACCGAATTGAACCATCGGCTTTCTTTACTACTACAATGGGCGCTGCCCAACGTGAATATGTAACCACTATGATAACCTTCATTTCCTCAAGTCGTTTTATTTTCTGGTCCAGCAGTGGCAATGCAGCATATAGCACTGGGCGTTTTGGTTGGAAAACAGGCTTAGAAAATGGTTTAAGAAAGAGTGTGGCCTCTGCCTGAGTGTAGCTTCCCAAGTTGTTTGTGAAGACTAGAGAAAATATTTTCATGATGTCTTTGGTCCAGTCGATAATACTGCTCTGAGGTGACGATCTGGATACCACCTCACATATCCGGTTGAGTGGAATGTCGAGAAGACCTAGTAACTCGATAAAGTCAAGTCCCAGGAAATTATGCCATGAGTTTGCTATGTATACGGTACCCGACACCGTTTTGTCCTTCATTTTAATGGTAGCGGGTAATTGACCCGTGATATGAATACAGTCACCGGAAGCACTTTGTGCCACCTGACTTGTTAGTGTCAATGAAGACTGGGCTGTGGTTTCCCAGAGTTTTTTGTGATATAAGTGTAATATCCGAGGCAGTATCCACTTGCAGCTGAACAGGGTGGCCATTCACTTGTACTGCAACATATTTTCGGTTTGATTTTTGGTTTGGAAAAAAAATTGTTACCAGACTGTTTGTATTTGTTTTGTGATGTTGTCGGTACCTGCTATGTGAGGTTTGTCTGTTATGGGTTCGTTTTTGTCCTTGAGAGGTGCAAAATCCCTCTTTATGTCCCAGTCAATTGCAGCTGTGACATCGGTGTGTCTTGAATGTACAGTTTCGTACAAAATGCCAGTTGCCACAGTCTCAGCAAGTGATTGGAGGCTTGACAGATGTTGAAGTCGGTGAGGTGGATTGACGTTGTTTTGGGACTGTGTTAACCGTGGATGCTGTTCTTTGTTGCACCATAGTTGAATCATGCTTTAGATTCACGAGACGCTGGAATTCTACATTGTTGCAATGTTATTTCTGGATTTTGCTCTATTTTTGACAGAATCCTTGTGCGAATATCTGCCTCCTACACCGATCTCAAACCACACACAAAAATTAAACATTTTGATTGAGCGTCGATGATGGAAGATATTTTAAACCGTTCACATTCTCTGTTTACAATGCCTGTATAAGTGGAGAAATCGGTCGAATCAGACTACGTTATGCTAAGACAATTAAAATTCATATTAAATAACGAAATCTGCTCAACGAAAAATTGCCTCAGACTCTCCATCGTGTCGTCGAAGTTGTAGTCACATGGGTGTTTAGGTAGTATGTAGTTTGCCTAACGATTGTGTTCCAACGTCCCAAGCTTCCGTAGCAAAAGTCTGACTTTCCAGTCGTCAGATTGTTCCTTGAATTCCACATGGAAAAGGTCTTCAAAGCGTGAAAACCACGTACAGAACGTCGATTTAGCTATTGAGTCGTAATGAAATTCCGTGATTGATTGTGCAACCGATTCTGCCGATGTCGTAAGCTTTGTTTCCGAAAGCGATGGTGCAGGTGTTGAGAACCTCTCTGAAAATAATCCCATCAAACGCAATTGTTGTTGCATTAACTGCTGTATGGTGCAATCCATTTTTGAAAGTGTAAATTTGCGTTCTAAAAACTATCCCCGTCGCCAATGTTACGTCTGATGTTTACACGTTGTTATCAGTTTAATAACAACTCAAAAATGAAGAAAAGACAAAGTAGACCCTTTAACAAATTTATTTTACAAAAACATGTAGAAACCGCTGAATGTGAAATGCTTATGTTTGATCGCAAGCCGTTGTGTTTACTTTTTAACTGTCATGGCAGACGACTCCTTTATCGAAGGACGATGACTATTCTGTTTTGTTAGGTTGCCCGAAGAGATATAGCAAAGAACAATGGCCACCCCCACAGATAAGTTCAGCAAATTCCAGTATTTGCAAAACAGCACATCTTTCTTTCTCTCTCTCTCTCTCTCTGTCTCTCTGTCTGTCTCTCTCTCTCTCTCTCTCTCTTTCTCTCTTTCTCTCTCTCATATTCTCTTTCTATATATATATATTCTTTTCTCTCAGACATATATATTATATGAAAATGTCGTACCGTCCTAACAAAACTGTATGTTTAATCCTTGAACATATTAGCCCGTGTGACAGAAACTGACACGGTTTCTTTCTTCCTGTGCATATAGTTAGTCGAATCTAGCAATCAGGTCTAATCAAAGAGTCATATCAAGAGCAGCTCGCAAAAACTATATAAAAAGGGTGTGTGTCTTCATTCAGCCAATCATTGCCCCCTGGACTCGACTCTTGACAACATACCGTCTCCTCTGTCTCTGCCGACCGCACATTTTTCCATGGATCTTTGTTAGATATTACGGCCCCATTTAACCACTACAACGATGACAATCCAGCAGCCTTTTCACTTCGAATACGTGCTTGATGGTATTTTCACTACAACGACAGTCAGCAGCAGCGTGAACATTTGCAGCTTGTTCTCCAACCAGCCACAGTTTCTACAACAGCTCCCAGTGAAAAGACCAAAGGACACTCCAACCAGGATTTATCATCACAGAGGCTATCAACCTATCCATATATAGGCATCATCACCCAAAGAACACTTTAGCCAAGATAACCATCATCATCAATCATCCTACAGTAACAATCTATCATCTTTCCTGTCGACTCACTGAATTATGAACTCTTCTTAACAGTCACATATTTATTTCTTTGCACAAACGAAACCTGCCTTTAGCCTCTGGCTATCGGTGTCGGCATGTGGACTTACATTCCTAAGAATATTGACCTATTCCAACATATATTTATTAACTTTTTTGATCATCTTCGTTCAACAAGTAAAAGACAGGTGTTAGAGAGGTTAAATGTTCCTACGTTCTAATGGAAAGTTGATATTGAAAGACCTTGATTCAAGACAAAGAAAATGTTATCATAAATCCATAAATCTGGACGAGAAAAAAGTTATTATAAGTCCATGAGTCTGGACGAGGAAAATGGTATTCAAAAGTTCATATTATTATTATTTGGAAGTAAGTCTGTGCCGACAGTAAGTCCACATGCTGACGCCGGATTTATTTAAAACAATTAAAATATTTATAAAACTATAAATATTTTAATTGTTGTAAATAAATTATTTTTATATAACTCACTAAAAAGCTTTACTTCTTTTCACTTCGTCTTTACCATCTCCATTCCATTTTTTTAGATCAACTGCTTAGAGGACATCCATTACCATGAAAGAACTGTGTTGGCTAATTTATTAATTAAAAAAGTGTTTTTTTCCTATTTCATACGTAATAATAAATTGATTTTAATGCGAATATGTTCAGTATGTCATAATCTTTTTTTTAAATACAATTTTTGAGTTACTGCATATCGTCTTTCTGATAAAATTACATGGGTCGGGAAACTACATGCTTACCATTAAGACTGTTGGAAGAAGAAGGGTACCGACACCTGCTGACGAACCATTCCTTGAATGTTGCACATAGACATGAGAGAAGTAAATAACCTCATTTATTATCATTAATGATGAAGACTGTAATCAAAGATCCCGAAGGTTCTAAGCAAGATAATATTGATTATTTTCCCTTACTGATGAATTTGACAATCACTCGGTTAACAGTGGAAAATGGAATCCCAAGGTTTGCCGCTAATTAAGTCAACCTTCATATTAACCTATAATATGGCTCTTCTGAAACTGAGAATTCTAATGCTTCTTTGACCGGTGTTATATTTCAATGGTGATATATGATAGGTATATTGATATTTAAAATAAATGATATATGATAGGTATGAAACACAAAAGAAATATCAATTACTATAAAATATCGATATTTCAAACTTTTACTGCTGCTTTGTGGCTCCGAGCACTAGCCGGTGACAAGGAACCAGAAATTTTGTCTGTGTAGATCTGGGCACAAAGGCTACAACAAATCAGGTCAAAAAAATGTGGTAGAAGTGTGGGGATGTCTTGGCTCCCCGTTTGGGATCTGGTATTTTAGACGACGGTCGCGTCTTTAGGGATTACCAAGCACCACACTAAACAATTAATCTTGTGTAGGTAAATTGGGACCGATTCGATAACAACATATATGATTGGCAAGGATCACCAGTTAGCGAGTGCTAACTTTTAACAATATAATATTGTTAATAAAAAAGGAGAAACTGTAAAGTAAAAAATTAAAACTTTTATGTAGAAACAATTTTACAAAAATGTAAAATATAACGATAAAGTTTGTGAAGGTTAGAAAAACGTTTGAAAACAACACAAGGGTTAAATTTGTCTTTAAAGTTCAGTATGCGTGTGTGCGTGTGTGTTTACTTGGGTTAAGCTGTTATTGTGGGAAGACAGCAGGCGTGCTTAAAAGTGGATGCTGGGGTTCGCACTTCAAGTCGGGTGTTTTTGTTGTTGTTGCAGTCTTCATGAGAACGATGCTGGTCATTCGGTTGTTGCAAGGAATACTGATCTTTTTTCGATAATTTGCTGGTTTTATCAAAGTTTATTTCACGCCTACTTGTTAAAAACATGTGTGAACACTTTTCCTTGAGTTCACACTTTGGCCACATCTGTAATTACTTATTTTTACGAGCAACTGATCGCAAGGTGATTCCCTCTTCAAGAAGGAAGAAAGAAATGAAAAGAAGAGGAAGACGAAAGAAGAGGAGGGGGTAAGCCGAACGAACCTAGAAAGAAAAAGGGTAACTAAGCAGGCTAGCACTTTCCTTCAATGCCCGTTCGTCTCATCGATCTATTGATCTGCCACAGAAGCAAAACAAAAGCACAAAAACGAGTGCCGACACTCTAGCAATAAAAAACAACAATAACAATAATTACAACGAAAAAACAATTGCAAATTTAATACCTACTAATTGCAACAAAACAAACAATAAAATGCAACAATGCAAATAAATCAGTAAATGTTTTGCGTTTTTCTTTTCTTCATCATTGTTTTCATTTTGTGGCATTGCCTTTCGGCTGTTGTCGTAACTAATTATCAGATTTTACAAGTCAATATTCGATTTCACTCTGTACAGGTTTAATTTAAAATATAATTTCTTGCCAGGCGACGCATGTACTCAACATTCACTGGACAGGTTTCACTTCCATATATCATCAACCTGCGTACACATGCCTAATATACTTTTACCTTGGTTGACAGTAATAACGTTCTACAGGTTAGTAAAAGCAGAAGTTCCCTGAACTAAGCCTAACTCTTGCAATCACACTGGCACCATCTCCTCTCTGTTCTCCAATGGTATCACCAAACTAAAATAATTTCTAAACAACTTGAATAGCATCACCATCGAAATATACTTCATAGTCTGACATGCAACCTATTTTCTTTGGAAGTCATTTCCTTAGTTGAGGCAGGATTTATATATATATATATATATATATATATATATATATATATACAGAGTGAGAAAGCAAAATTTACAATGAACGTGAAGTTGTTTTTTCTCAGTAGGCACTGAGTCAATTGTTTTGAAACCTAGCATATATTGAAACTTTCAGAAACTTTTGCCTACATGAGTAATCAGGAAAGCAAACGTCAAAGAGTGTGTGATTTGTTGAATACACTCGTCACATCAAAACTAGTTGGAGTGTCCATAAAGACTGTTTATAATGTAACGAATAGAATGACTATAAGCAAAACTTTTACGATGGAAGTCTAGAAATGAAGGAATCAACAAAAAACGTACCAAAGATTTTATCAAAGCTCTCAAATCCAAAATCCTAAAGGATCCAACTAAATCCATACAGAAAATGGCAATTGAACTTGAGGTAGATAACAAAACCATTAGAAATGCAGTAAAATATGATTTGAAGTTAAAATATTGCACTATAACACTTGTTGACAACAGTTATGAAAGAAAAGAGATTGGATAGGTGCAATAAAATTATTACATTGTTCAAGAAAAAGTCCTCCATTGCAACGATCTTTTCAGATGAAAAGATCTTCACTGTCGATGCTATTCTGAACTGCAGAAATGACAGATTTATCACAAAATCGACAACTGAGATTAAGGATTCATTCAGAACAAAACATCCTGCTCAAGTTATGGCTTCTGGTGTTATGGCTTCTGATGGAAAGAATATGCCTATAAAATTCTAAAAAGCTGATGAAAAGATCAATTTTAATACTTACTACAAGACTCTGAGATACCAATTATTGCCATGGATTAAAGCAAACTGCCCAGATGGTAATTATGTATGGACACAAGATGGTGCTCCAACCCACACAGCTAGAAAAAGACAAGATTTCTACAAATCCAACTTTAGCCATTTTTAGGAATCTGGCCGCCTTCTAGCTCAGATCTAACCCCTCTGGATTGTACTATTTGGGGAGTTTTAGAACATCACACAGCAATGTCGACTCTCTTAAATATAATATTAAAGATGAATGGAAGAAATTGTTTCCCGAATATTTGAAGAACCCTTGTGCAAGTTTCAGGAAGCGTGTATTGAGAAAGAAAGAATGCACATAGAATAAAAACATGTACATTTTTTTTGTGGCAAATAAATTCTCATGACTTTCAATAAACTTATTGGTATGCACTGTCTTCTAATCCCTGCCTCAAAATATTGTAAATTGTGCTTCCCCACTCTGTATATATATATATATATATATATATATATATATATATATATATATATATATATATATATATATATATATATATATATATGATAATCCCTTAAAATAGTGTTAGAAATAAACTAATATAATAACTGTAAAAAATAAATTGACTTACATGAGTGATTTTCCACTGGAAGACTTGGGACTATAAGTTTTTTGTTTTTTTTAATATAGTTTTAATGGTTGAGAGACTTCCGAGACTATATATATATATATCAACTGGACAGACCCCATATCTTTTTACACGCACATTCTCACTCTCCATTACTTAATATTTTTTCAAATTTTGAATTTTGGCTTTTCCACTGCCAACTTATCTATCTATCCTCTGATGATAACATTTTAATCTTTGAAAATCCTTGGCTTAAGGAAAGAATAATAAACATGTTTTTACCGAGTACACCTTGCATTGAACAATCGAAGTTGAAATAAATTTGTCATTCGTACATGTTTATCCCTCTTCTTTCATCTCTCTCTCTCTCTATATATATATATATATATATACATATATATATTGTCACGTCATACCACTATTTTGAACTTAATATTTTACAAGCACATTTACAAGATAGAATACCGACAGAGCGCAAGAGTATATTTTTATATTTTTATTTCTTTATTTCGGTTTGTGAGCAAGGGGGGCGAATAATAATTTCAAGCAAGCAAAGATACATATCGCTTCCTGTAAACTACCCCCCTCTCATGCCCTATCAACTACCCCCCCCCCCTCTCATTGTCACTGATCTTGATTGTTGATTTCTTTACCTCAACGAGTAAAATCAACGCACACAGTGATCTTGGCTCTAAGTACAATATTGACTATCAACTCTTACAACCATGCAACAAAACACCTATGCATCTAGTCACGTGACCAGTATCAATATACTTTCCAAATTCAAGTATACAGATACAGTTTCTTGCCAGCCGTCGGTCGAACAGCATCTATGAAGAAGATGAAGCCAAAAGGGAGAACTGGCCTTTATTATTGTACCGAGAAGATTGGGTAAAAGCGTCCCAAAGAGATACATTTTCAAGTCGACGATTTTCCACTGTGAATGAAAAGTCGAATTTGAATTGGAGAACCCTTCCCCTGTGTTCGTTTTTTATTATCTGAATCAGAACCCTGGGAGCTTGACCTTCATCTTGTTCTATCATTATCATTTAGAAAAAGCTTTCCTAACAGACGCTGGTACGTAGCATATATATATATATATATATATATATATATATATATATATATATATATATATATATATATATACAGGGTGGGCAAAAATAAGGGTCCTATTTTTAAAAATTCATAACTTTTTTATTTATTGATTTTTAAAAAAATTTTTTTTTAGAATAAGTAAAGGACCCCTTCCGAAGCAAGCATGAGCCGTATTAGCCCTAAGGAACGTACCCTGATTTAGAAAACATTATTTTTGCTTAAAAAACTCAAAACAGTGTAAAAAACAATACTTTAGTTTTTGTAAGTTTTAAGAAGTGTTTTTCGGCTAAAATTTGTTTTGTTTATTTAAAAAAATCTCGGAAGGGTCAGTCTACACACACATAAAGTTTGGTGAGTTTAACTTTTATTTTGTGGAAGTTATTCAAATTCAAGTTATTCAAATTTAAAGATAGGACCCTTATTTTGGCCCACCCTATATATATATATATATATATATATATATATATATATATATATATATATATATATATATATATATATATATATATATATATCATCTTCTTCTGTTTAACGTCCGTTTTACATACTTTTTATAAAGTTACTTGAATTACCCTTGAGCCGTTGGGTCACAACCACTACCACTATTTATTCAACTTTGATTTCATTTGAAAATACATAAATTGTCACATATATTTTAAGACATTCTTTTTGCATAACTAAACAGGGATGTAAGTTCTTTGCTTTTTAGCAGATTCCGCTCTTTTTTTATTCAGAAAAAGCGGAATTCAACTTTTTTTCTTTATTTTAGAAAAGTGGATTTCTGCCAGCTTTTTTTTTTTTATAAGAAAAAGCTGATTTCTGCAAAATCGCTAGAGTTTTGCTAGATTTTATTTCTCTGTCTCTTTCTTCTCCTAGGAAAAAAACTTTTGCTTCATCGAAGACTGACTTCCTGTCTTCATTGCCCCCACATGCGCAGACATGGGTCTTTCTCTTAATTTTAAAGTTATGAACCAAGAAATTGTAACTTTTTTTTAGAATGTAACTTTCATTTTAATCGCTACAGCCATGCTTTATTTCTTGTTTATTTCTTGGACCAAACATATTTTTAATGTTTTAAACTTTTATTCGACACCATAAAACCTTTTGACACACTGAATAAACTTTTAACATTCTTTTTATGCAAAAAGCTAATTTTAACAGTATTTAATGAATTTAAAATAAAAATTGAAGTTAAAACATACAAGTCGATACTTACAGTATAAAAATAAATAATACTTTTCGCTAAATTCCCCCCCCCCCTCCAAAAAATTGAGATTCTACATTTTTAGGCTATTATCTGCAAAAACCCTGAGAAACTTGATGGAAAAGAAGAAGAAAATAAAAGAATTATTTTAGCATTTAGAGTGGGGGATCAGTTTTGCATATAAATTTAGCATTAAATGATCCCCCATTTCCGAGCCATTCTAGCGTTTTAGGGCAATTCATTTTTTTTTTGTGCTATGAGAGATAAATTCTGTGCTTTTTTTCTGGTGGGGGGCTTCTTTTCTAGACGATTATGTGTGGTTTTACGAGTTTTTGTTGGTGGGGGAGCATTCGGACTTATGGTTAGTGGTAGGGTTAATGAAAGATTTTTAGGGATGGGTCTTGCCACTTGGACTTAGAGTTAGTGGTAGGATAAGTAATTTTTTTCAGCATGAAAAAGTCCCCCCCCCAAAAAAAAAATGTACAGAATTTATCTCCCATAACAAACATTATTTTTGCTAATGCCCTAAAAAGCTAGAATGGTCTGGAAATTGGGGGTCATTTTACGTTTAATTTCACTGGAAAATTGTGGAGGGGGAGGAGAAATCCACGTCGATTTCAGCTTTTTTGCCATTGGTTACTTACATCCCTGATAAAATACTTCTATATTAATCCTTATTGATAATATAAAAATAATAGAAGACTTATTATTTTTCTATATAATTTACATACGTGTTTATGGTGTGTATGAACAAACTATGTAAATTAGATGGCAAAATGAAGCAATTAAGAAGCAATGTTGAAAAAGGTCACCCTTTCTCTAAATGCTTATAAAACAATTAAAAATATAAGAGAATGGCTGAATCAACATAGAGTGAGAGAGTGCGAAAGAAATACATAGTTAAGTGAGAGATAGATAACTCGTTTGGTTAATTACAAATTACATCTAATTAAAATAATTAAAATTGAGTTTTTTTCAAACATAACTCAACCCCAGAGTTAAAGAATATTTTTGCATGCATTTTGTGTCTTTAAAGTATATAGGAAAACGGTTTTAGGAAATAAACGTCATTCAGCTTTTGTATAATAATAAGTTAGTGCATTCAAATTTAGCTCAGTTTGTAAATATAGTTAGCACACAGTAAATTTAATGTGACCTCGCTTCCGTGCAACAGAGAAATGGTGTCCATTAAGTCATGTGTTTACAAACAATAAAAATTTATTACACTTTTGAGCTTCCATACTTTTAAAATAATTCCAAAACAACAGCATGTTTAAAATTATTTTATAATTTTTTTTAAAAACTTTTATTCGTCCCAAAACAAGGCATATTTTCACTGAAGTATAAGGTGCTACTGTAGTAGGGGCAAGATTTATAGGGGTAACCTGGGTGAAGAGTTGGGCAGCAAGATGTTTGTTAACATTACCTTTAAATTTCTGCATATTGGTACAGTCAGGGAAACAGGAGGAAGGAGCTTCCAAAGGTAAGTGGTCTGAGAAAAGAAGCTATTATAGCAAAAAATCTTACGGCATCTGTGGACCTCTATAATAAAGGCGTGGGATTTTACTGCTAGTCGGGTTGGTCGGGGGTACTTTAATTGAGGGGGTATAAGTGCAGTAAGTTTGTCGGAGCACATTCTGTGGAAGTATTTGTAAAACAAGTACAGGGATACAACATTGCTGTGATGCGACACAGGCTGGAGATTGGTAGACAGTGTGGGACCTATTAGATTAGAGATTCTTTTTTTTGTACCCTATCTAAGAGGGAGAGACATGTGGTTGGGAATTCTACACTCAAACCTTTGTACAATGTCAAATATCAACATGAAAAAAATAATACATCTCAAAGGAATAGGATCAATCTTTGTCGCAGGCTTGGAAGTGCAGTGGACTGCAACAAAGATTGATTCTTATCGAAGACTATCTCTGCAGGGATGTGAATTCTCTTAAATCACTCGAACCTCTCATAGATGTGAGTTCTCAGCTTTTTGATCGAAATTCGTTTTCTTTTAAATAAGAAAAAGCTGATGTTCTCTCTTATGACAGTTTTCTCTTAAAATGTTAATTTTACACATTACATTTAAGTTTCTGTATGTTGGTACAGTTGGGGAAACAGAGAGCAAAGAGGGAATTCCAAAGGCAAGCAAAAAAAAAAAAAAGTGGTCCGAGGAAAGAAGCTGTTAGAGTATGAATTTTTCCGGCATCTGGGGACGTCTACAGTGAAGGGATTATATTTTGCTGCTAGTCGGGTTGGTTGGGGTATTTACACATTGAGGGGGTATAAGTGCAGTAAGTTCATCGGAGCACATTCTGAAGAAGTACTTATAAAACAAGTGCAGGGATGCAACACTACGGTGATGTGACAGGAGCTGGAGCTTGGCAGATAGTGCGTGACCTATTAGGTTAGAAATTCTTTTTTGCACACTGTCCAAAAGCGAGAGTCTAGTGGTTGATGCACTAGCCTAAATGTGGCAACAATACCCCATGCACTGTCGAATGGTGGTTTATAGCCTAAATAATCTTTGTTTTTGTTGTGGCATGTTCAGTCATACAATGTGATTTTTGTTGTTCAGAACAACATTTTACAGCACAGAATAAAAGAGAATAATAAAACATAAATGTTACTAATTAAACAAATTTGATAAAAAAATGATAAAATCTATCAAAAATAAAATTAAACATGATCTTTTTTCAGTCATAAAGATAACACTGTAGAGGTATAATATCAGTCGATTGTCGATTATATATATATATATATATATATATATATATATATATATATTAGTATTTCATGTATCCACATAAAATTTTATAAGGAGATATAATTTTTTATGTATCAATTTTCAGTATTTACTTCAACAGTGCTCGATACATAAGTAGAGCTAGGTAGTAAGCTATGAAAATATATTTATGGCAACTAAGTTACACAGAAATAAAAGGAACCACATGTTAAAATAAATTCACCCATTGCATTGACACAACAAAGGAAACAGGATATAGGCAAATCTATTTATAACAGAACAATAGAAGAGGATATAGGGAGTAACACCAACAAAGCCTTTGTTCACGGGAAGCCCAACGATTGGTTGAGAGAACAACAAAGAATCTGATTGGTTTACTAGCAAGCCGTGTATATAAAAACACCCGGCAAAAATAACTCCATTCATTTTAGCCTGAAGATGTGTAGCTTAATTGCCATAAATATATTTTCATAGCTTACTATATATATATATATATATATATATATATATATATATATATATATATATATACGCTACACAAGGAAAGAAGACAGATTCAATTGCGATTTTTCATCTCTGTAACAAATACCATCACATGCATAAACAACTTTGTGTTGTTGCCACGTCTAATAGTAGTAGTCGTAGTGATGACGGTGTGTAGAAGTTGCCTGCCTCCCTTTGTCTTTGTTTGTAGCCGCCATAGTAATGATGTGTGTAGAGTTGTTTTCTTTTCTTTTTCTTCATAGTAATTTTGACTTTAGAATTGTGGTAATTAAAAATAGCACATATTATTCCACTATGAGTCATAATTCTTTAGCTGTTTTATTTTAGTATAAGTTTCTATACAGTATATACTAATATATACAATATTTTGCAATATACATTAATATTAAAGCCTTCTTCCCTACTGTCAATCTTACCATAGGAGGAGATGGGGGTCTCCGAAACAGTTCTGATCATTTTTGCATTTCTGTTGTGCTTTTATGTGTTATGATAACAAACATTGATATCTAAAAATACAATGATATATCTTTATTCTCGGTGGTGGTGGAGGAGTGTGAGTTAGTGAGGAAGGAATACGCATGCACAGGAATTCGACAGGGTGTTTTTTCTCCCTGGACAATATCAATTTCAGGTTGATTATATAACAATTTGTAACACCCCCACCTCCACCCGTGGGACTTTGCTGCTAATGTAGCCATGCCCCAGGGCGTTTTATTCACCCAATGGAGTATTTCTTTCTGATGCTAACTTTTGTAGGCGGCTTCAATCAACAATTATTTTATTTTTGACAATCCACCATGTTTGTTTTTCCCGGCCAGGTGGCTTGACTTCAAGCCACGATTACTTTATTTTCGACAATCAATCTTGATTATGTTGTTTTCATTTTCGGCCAGGTGTGTGTCCGTTTCAAGTGACCTTTTCGGTACACCCGGCCTAAATATTTAACATCAGTTCTGTAGGCAAGACCCAAGAAGCTGTTTTTATCTAAATCTCTGCCACTTCCTTCCTCTTTTACCTGTTTTGTTACGTCACTTCCTTGCACACGTTTGTTAAATTTCTAACTGTAATTTCCTAAGCGGAAATTTCCTCTTTATGTAACCTAACTTCAAATGTTTTTTCTGCATCAAGTAACACATCCCACATACCATCGTACTACAAAGGTGGTCACCTTCCCACTTTAGTTGAATGCAAACAGTTTATTAGAGGTTTGTGGAGAGAGACACTGAAAGGGAAAGATATTCTGAAGCCCAAAGAGAATGTAACAATTAAAGAAAATGCTGAAGCAAGGTTTAAAAATAACAAAAATTACATTTATTAAGTGTGATGTGAGAGGGATGTTGTACAAGTGTTTAAGGGCTTGAACAAGAGAGTTTGGTGTGTGCTTTTTTGAGAAATGCGATGTTACTTTTACATCACATTTGTAGCAGAATGTAGCAGCCTTCTGTTGCCTCCAGAGTAGATTGTGGCCTTGACAAGAGATAAAATTCTCAACAAAATTAAGGATATACCGAGCACTAATACTGCTATACAGTTGTGAAACCTCACCCCTGCACAAAGAAGATCTTCGACATATACTGCCTACGACACATACTATACATCTGCCTCTCTGACCAAATCCCAAACCGCACCATCCGTGCAAGATGTAACTCTACGGGCATCATGGAGACTCTTCTGCAAAGAAGACTCTGCTGGTTTGGTCACATGCTCTGAGGAGGAATTCATTCACAAGTTGGTGGTCTCAATCACACATGCTCGCTGGAGGAAGTGCAAAGGTGGTCAACTGAAAACATGAATGATGACAGACATGGACCTCCGCATTTTTGGTATTTATTGCTGGAACCGGAAATCGCTGAATTATGCTGAGGACTCAGCTGCTCATCAACGTGGGTGAACCATCTTGACGCAAGACATCATGAATTGACACGTGACGTGGTGAATTTAGAGTCAGCTCAGCCCACCCCTAGTGACTACAGTTACAAGTTATAAATTTATGGATACATTGGGGGGAGGGAGGTAATTGTTAAGAAGTGAGAAAGAAAATGTTACTATGCAAATGTAATTTGAACAAACATCTTGCTACACAACTCCCAACTTAGGATGCTTCCTATAAATCTGGCCCCTAATCACAGTAGCCCCTTATGTCTCAGTGGCAATACCCCTTATTTGGGGTGAAAAAAAGTAAAAATAAAAGTAGAGAATGGATACATAGATAGGGAGTGTCGATAGAATGAGTAAGTATCTAACTCCTTGGATAAGTGAAAGGTCACATCTCGTCTGATTGAAGAAACCTATGAAAAGTAAAATGTATCTTTCTTTCTCATTCACATGTAAAATATAGAATTTTACTCTTAGCATTGAAAAAATTTCTTCCTTTTGTATGGCTGTATTGAACTTTGGGTGTGTAAAAACAATGTTAGAAACAGTATTTTCTATAAGGTTAAAATTAAGTAAGAAAGTGGAAAATTCCATTAGAAGTTTAAAAGTTTGCAATTAGGACTACATGGCAGGATATTAAATCATAGACAGGAAGTCGCTGGTGACACATGACAAATAAGCTGATCAGATCTTCCTCTTTCTGTGTTATGCTCCATTCTTTACTGGTCCTAAAATGTGAAAGGTTCTGCAGCAAAAATGAAGAATCGAAACAAGAAAGTTTTTTTATAGCTTACAATTTTGTCAACATTCTCTTGATACACTCCTGCCTTACAGATGCAGTCAACTCCCCAGCCCCTGCTGAAGAGAGCAAAAGGCGGAACGCAAATCTCACTCTGTTGTTTTCCCGATCCTCTCTCTCGATCGGTGACGTAATACTGCAATTGTTTTTTCTTAACCAACATACCTCCAAACAATAAAATATTTATATTTTCATTTTCATCTCATCCTTGCAATTATCAAAACAATCACAGTCGCATTCCACACCCCTGACCTACATCTCGTTTTGATCTAGGTTATGATTCTTATTTATTATCCTGCTTTTTCTGATCACTCCAAAGTAATCTCATTACATTTCTTGTGGAACCGCACTCAGAGTTTTGGACAGTTACTCCCTCCCCCTATGATGGTTGGGTGGAGGTATTATGTATGTATGTGTGGGGTAGTATGTATGTATGTATGTATGTATGTATGTATGTATGTATGTATGTATGTATGTATGTATGTATGTATGTATGTATGTATGTATGAGAGTATTATGTATGTATGCGTATATACGATGTGTAAAGAAAAAGAAAACACCAAAAAGATGTGCTGTCATTATTTACAACCTCTGTTGTTAAACGTGACAGACCGACAAGTAAAAAGAGGGAGTGGATTACTGCTATGTGTGATCTACATAACGAGACTCAAACTGCCTGCGTGAGGAACTGCCGTCCGGATAATCTACTGAGATCAAAGTAGTGTTATATGACTACTTTGTCGTGATGGGGAAGTTTGTGTGTCGTCTTTCCAGTTTTGTGGTTTGTAAGTAAGAGACAAAGCAGAGTTAAGTGACTGGCATCATAGTATTCAGAGCTAGCAGCTGGAGATTCAAACATACATATTTTCGTATTCTTGTCCACTATAATATCTCTAATGTATAAATTATCAAATTAAAATAAAACATCTCAGAACAAGGGCATATTTTACTTTGTTTTTCATTTTTTAATTCCTAAATAATATATTCTCCCAAAATGGTAAAAATATACATTCCGTTTAAATATTGTTAATAAAATCTATTGTTTTATTCATTTATTTTAAGAAACATGTACATCTCACATATTTTAAGAAATATGAAAGATCTTACATATTTTAAGAAATATGTAGATCTCAAATATTTTAAGAAATATGTAGGTATCAAATATTTTAAGAAATATGTAGGTATTAAATATTTTAAGAAATATGTAGGTATTAAATATTTTAAGAAATATGTAGATCTCAAATATTTTTAAAAATATGTAGATCTCAAATATTTTAAGAAATATGTAGATCTCAAATATTTTTTAAAATATGTAGCTTCAAATATTTTTTTAAATATGTAGATCTCACATATTTTAAGAAACATGTAGATCTCATATTCTGAGCTCCACAACATCAAAGTCAATTTTAAAATTTAAAAGATAGTGAGATTAAATTGTATGAAAAACATTTTTAATGAGTTTTTAATGAGAATTCATAAAAACATTTTACATTAGTAAAGAAAATTTGATGCTTCTGTATTATAGGGCAAAAAAAAATTATCTTTAATTTTGAAGAGTCAAATGACAGAGGAGGGTAATTCAAAGTGTTCCCTTAGGATTTATCTAAAAATGGATTTTAACGCTCTGAACTTTCAAGATATTTTATATCTAACCAGAGATAATGCCAAAATAATAGACTTCTTGCAAGCGCTCAGATTAATTTCAGGTGCGGAGACCTACATCTGTTGCCATGACATGCAACTTATGCCAACAACATTAAAAAAAACTGTTATTTCCCATGTTTCATGTATTTTTTCTTTCATTTACATATTTTTCTATTTTTTACTTTCTGTGGTACTTACTTTATTTCAATAAATCTTTTTACTTTTTATTGGTACCGAATACCATAAAGCGTTGTGATTGTTTAATTCCTAAATAATCCTTTTACGTATATAGTTTTTTTTACTTTAAGTTAATTAAAATGCATAACGGTAAAATCCATTTGAAGATAAATCCTGAGGGAACACTTGGAATTATCTCCCTCTGTCATTTGACTCTTCAAAATTAAAGATAAAAAATATTTTGGCCTTGTAATATAGAAGCACCGAAAATTTTATTCAGATTAACAAATAAACGATTTTTTGGCAGAATTTTAAAAAAAAGTTGTTTTGTTTTTTTCACTCAAAATTTGCGTTCATTTCTAATATATTTTTTGTATGAAACAACCGACCACAACATATAACATTGCAATTGAACAGTGCTACTTTATGTACAACCAACCAGAATAAAATTTGTTGGCGATATGTCAGATCACGTAGTGGATTATTGATTTATCTGAATCGCCTTCGTTCACTGAAAAAAAAAAAATTAAACGTATAATGTTAGTTTGCTTTTTAATTTTTTTTTATAATATGGATTTTATAAGTAGGTATTACAATTCAGTGTCACTGTAATTAATTTTAATTTGTGTTATCAATGAAGAGTGAGGTCTTACAGTGAACAATTTATGCAAGTAGCAGATTTAACTTATCAATTCTCTTTTCACTAAGTTTAGGTACAAAGTTAGACAATCAATTCTAACTGTTGAATTAGAAATTGACCAATTATTTTCATTATTCTTCTCTTGGAGATTTTCCAAATTTTCAATTCTCCTCTGAATAAACAAAAACCACACGATACACACATTCTTTAATTCTTTAATGCAAATAAATTCTGAATTTTAATCGACAATACTATATTTTTCTTTTGATTTATATAATTTAGAATAATATTTGTAATTCTTTTTGTTTTTATTGATATAATACTGGCATATATATATATATATATATATATATATATATATATATATATATATATATATATATATATATATATATATATATTCTTCATACAATCCTGTGCAATGCTGAGACTTCAACTCGGCATATATATATATATATATATATATATATATATATATATATATATATATATATATATATATATATTTCAACAATTGTTTATTATTTTATTATTTCATCATTTCATAATTTATAACCCGTTTCGAGCTTTTATGCTCTCTTCAAATATATTTTCTATTCGAAAAATGTTTTTATTTTTAACAGTTTGGCATTTCTGCGCATGCGTGCGCATGTGTGTGTTTTCATATTTTTTGCTTCTCTGGGTCAAAGTTATGTGTTTTTTTAAGTATGTGTGATTCTGACTTTTATCTTTCCAGTCATTTTAGTCAGAATGTTTATAGAATTGCCCTTGAGATTTTATGACTCTATCAGCACTCTGTCTGCGTGCGTGTGTGTTTGTGTGGTTAGTTTTGGTTTGTGTACATAGGTGTGTGTATATATATGTATGTGTATATATATATGTATGTGCGTGTGTGCGTGTGTGTGTATATATGTATGTATAAACAAAAACACATACACTTACCTACATACACAAACCAAAACTAACCGCACACACACACAGACAGAGTGATGATAGAGCCATAAAATCTCAAGGGCAATTCTTTCTCTCTCTCTCTCTCTCTCTCTCTCTCTCTCTCTCTCTCTCTCTCTCTCTCTCTCTCTCTCTCTCTCTCTCTCTCTGTGTGTTTATAAGTTTATTAATAGTCAAAAGTAATAAATAAAGGAAATAATAAAAAGAGTAGAATAGTCCATTATAAACAAAATGGAATATCACCACAGACAGTAATATTATTAAACTCATAGTTGGAGAGGAAGAGAGAGAGGGGGCAGAAAAAGGCTAACTTTGAATTTTGTCTTTTTATTTTTTAATATTTAACTGGCTTTGCAAAGTTGCTTTTTCCTGATTCAAACAATTAGTTTTATAACAATTTGCTTCAATTAAAAATTTGATGATCAAACGTAATAATTAATTAAACATTCAAAATCATATTAAAAAATAGTGATAAAAACAAACAAATGGCATAGTTAAAAAAGCGAAAGAAAAATAAAGCTTCTGGACAACTCCGGATAAGAACAACTAATGAATATGTCTTATATCCATACTTTACTGCAGTTTCATGTATTATCCAATCATCGAAGCGCGTTACAAAACTCTGGAATATGTCAGTTTAATTGGGGGTACGGTCTGGTAGTTCATGAGCAGTTCACAGTTATTCAATTGGAATTCGATCAAAGCAAGCCATGAAAGCTAAGACTTAAACCCTCAGTTACACTGATATGTTCCTGAAGAAACGAAGAAAACTGCTGCATAAAATCTGTTTACGAGGCTAAAATTATGCTAACCATAACGAACCCAAATAGCGAAATATACATGGAATGACACTAGAGAGATATAAACAATGTGTTTACGCTCACAAGGTATTTTTCAGACATCCGGAGAAAGGACAACAACGGTGCTTACCAGACGCATCTGGAATTTGAAAGACCAAAGCATCCCATACGTGATTCGGAGTGAAAACACATGAAATATAGCTTGTGCACAACTGAAAATCTAAAAGTTGTAACCATTCCAAGGACATTGTGTTGCGAAATGTTGCTCCTTTTTCATATCAATTAGATCGATATTCAGAACTCAATACGATAATCAAAGTTTCCGAGCTTCAGTAAGTAACATGCTTAAAAAATGTTCCAGTGAAATCGTTGAAATAGTTCAGCATGAAGGCGTCAAGTCAGAAAAAAAACAGGTCGATTTTTATCACACCAACTTTTGCTACTGCGTTCTAATCCAACCGATCGCCTATACTGTTCTCAAACGGTGCCTGATGCGCTCAGCCTCCTTTTGAGAAGTAAAAACTGTTATCGTCAAATACAAAAACTTTTGGCACTGCTGGACAGCACAATGTTACCACAATATTTTGAAAGTTTGGCACGTTAGAAAGAGAAAATTTATGCAAACATATGATAAGCTCCATTTTCGGCAAACTACAAGGTTTTATTGAAAATTATTATAACGCAGTAGTTTTTTTATGTGTCCTGTGATTGGATGAAAATCAACCAATCACAGGCCACCTTTCCCCACCACTGCCGAACTGATGTCAGCGATTTTTTTTTAACTAACGTTGTCTTTCCCAGCATCAGCCGTCTGAAGCAGTTCGCTTCTTCTTTTCAGAGGCGTTCCTGCCGATAAGACACAAACATACATACCATGCTTGATTCAACAAGCATGTATGTATATAGCGTGTATTTTGCGCACTTGAGCGAAGAAAAGCTCCCCTATTCAAAATCATAATTATACCTTTTCATCAAAAGACCACACCAAACGAGGAGACCCTGTTAAGAAGATGAGATGACAAGGTTAAGTCCGCAAATACTACCTTATTTTGCAACCAACATTCTTCTTCCTTTCTTTCTCTTTCTTCTATTTTCTTTAGTTATATAAAATCTCTGTATTAACTAACCCGTTATTGTTTTCTCTTGCTTGTCTTGTCACGTTTAAAGCTTTGTCTTTCCTACACTGAGGACCAGAGGTTTCATCCCTCGTTTTAACAGGAAAAATCCCAACAGTTTTCAAAAACACTGTAAAATCATTTTGGATGTGATTTATGATAAGCCATTAATTTGTAACAACTGCCGTTACATAATTTGATATTCCATTGATGATCCAGAAAAATCAGCAAGTATGGTATTGGCGTTCTTTATAGCTCTGATGGGAGCACCAACATTTTTGACTCGTCTGTTTCTTTTGTCGTGTTGCCAGGAAAATTCTTGCTAGAACAAATGTCTATCGTCATCAAATTGATTCAACATTCATCAGGTTTTGTTTTCCTTGCCGCAAATGATAACTTACATGAAAATCAAACGTTTTTCAAATTAATGAGAGAGACACACATGGAAATAAGTTGCATGTGTGTATATGCAGCTAAAAGTCAAAAACTACAAAAAAAAAAAACACCTACAAAGTTGGTATATTCTTGATCAGCGTTGCTTTGAATGAATAGATCTAAAATTTTAAAAAATATATTTATTCTTTGAGAGTCAACTTGTACAGGTTTTGTCAGGAGGGTCAATTTTTCAGTCATTTCCAATTATATCTATTATATAAAGGAGAAGTGAATGACTTACAGTATTATTATTTTCAATAGAGAGGAATGGGACGGGTGGAAGTAAAAGAGGGGTGGAGGATAGGGATGTGGAAAAACGGGAAAGGGGAAAGAGAAAAAGATAGGGAAACGGATTGAGAGAGGTAGAGATGTAGGAGTTTTAATATACAGATGTTACACACACTTTTTAACCTCTTCTATTTTTTTTTTTTTTATGGCCCCGGGCAACGGCGGGTAGTCCTGCTAGTATTCTATAAATCATCCAATACCGAATCTGTTTTCTGCATTTGTGTCTTCTCTATAATTCTACTCATTTGTTTAAAAATATTTGTAACAATTGGATAGCAGAAAAAGCAAAGTCGTTGAACAATGCAACAAAATATCCTGACCTGACTCAACTGTACAAATATCTATATGAATCCGATATACGATATAACCAAGCATCACGTGCTCAGCTCGCATGAGAGATGGCTCCTGATTGGACAAGCTGGAAAGGAAGTAATACACTTGCAGAAATCAGTGCCGCTTATGAATTAAGCATAGATTCAAAATCGTAATGGCTGTAGTTGAACTACCAAGCACTGTATTCCGACATTTTTTAGAAAGAGAGTATTTCTCTTGTTGATCGAAAAAACTGTAGCTGCATTAAAAATGCATGGATAGAATGATACCACAATATTTATTGACTGGATCACGTGAATGTGGAATATTCTTTACGTAAAGTCTTCCATAAAAGGAATACATCTAAATAATCCGGACAGAATTCCCATCAGCAACAAAAGTGACCTAAAGCTTCAGTTGTTGTTTGAAATGGCAGATTAGTTTTCTGAAATGGATCATTGGAAACTTCCGACCAATAAATAATACGCAAGTACAAATGCGTTAGCTTTAACATTATTATTGCATTAACAAGCTTTTACTCCAATGTGGATTTACAGATGTTATGCTCAGACGGTTCCAAAGTGATCGGATTGGAGGGGAATTTGGAATATATGGACAGATAGCAGGCAGCAATAATTACATATCAGTACATCAAGTGCTAAATGGATTATAATACTACAAACGCTGCAGCTATTCAAATTTAAAGAATTGGACTTGGAATCGTTTGACGAAGCATGCGAAAGACGCATGTCGTCATGAGCCCTTTTCTGAAAATTAACTATGAATATTTTAAGAAAGTTTCAAAAGTAAACAATGTTGAATGAGGTCAGATAACTTATATTGCCGGTTATATCACACAAAGATTTTGTGGTAAAAACACGGAGTGTCCGGCCACTGTCGATGTAGAATACACCAACAATTGCGAATTCCTTGATCCTATCAATCATGGAAAACTGTCAGTGTCACTCGAGTCAATATACGAGTTGTTGCTATTTCCTTATAGTTATTATAAAATGATCGAAAACAAAAGATGCGGCAAATGGATTATAAATGCTTTCCAACAGATTTACGCAGTTTTACCAGTTTTAATATTGAAAACCACGATTCAATCCTCAGGCAACTTGTGAACAATTTTTCAACATTTAATGGTCAAAAGAAAATGGAATAAAAGGTATGAAAGCAGAAAAGAGTGTTGCTTAAAAGTGTAGACTATCTTCTTGATATTGTAGCAGTTACATGACAGGCATGTTAAGACTTGCATAGAAATACACTGGGCAATTCAAACACTTCTGCGCATGTGCAAGACTTCCAGCAAACATCTGTTTACGCCCATCTTGTTGGTAGGAAAAGACAAACCAGTTCCTGAGCGAGTCACTATGGAGATAAGATGCGAAGAACATGTTCTCATTATTTGCCAGAAAACGACAAAACAACATGAAACTCACTGACTCAACATTCTGTCTTATATTGCCTTATATTCCTACGTTCCTGTTAAATAAAGTTGATTTTATATAGAGAAGATGTCGGTATATTTCTTATTAAAGTCACAACTCTGTCATCCCTACGAACAGGATTTCTCTCACATAAATTCCAAAGAAGACTCCTAGCTACAATATGACCAGCATGCACAAGAACATAAGTCAGTAATGAGATTGCATATCTCTGCCTAAGAAGATAAAGATGGGCCTTACTTCTCCATATTGTATGAATTATTCCCCAAGTTATGCCATGGAAACGTTGATAACTCAAAAACTATTTATCTGATCAGGCTCAAATTTTGCATTGTGGTTACTGTTATCAAAGAGCATGAGATCCTTACATCAAATTTGAAAAAATCGGAAGATAAAATTCTGTCAAAATTTCGATCGTGACCGAAATAATGTCAAATGTCAAGGTCATATAAGATGCGGACTTCATTGACTACAATATTGGCCAAGTAACGAGTCTCTACGATGAACAGAACTGAAGTTATTGACAAAAGTGTGACTTTCAGCGACCTTAACCATGACCTTTGACCTAGATATACCAAAATTAAATCAGTTCTAAGTTATACCATGACCAATATAGTAACAAAAAAATGCAACCGAAAACATAACCTCTTTGGCGGAGGTAATAAACAAGCAGTGTTGTATTTACAGTTTATATCTTCACAATCATTGAATTTTAAATTTGAATGAATGGCTGTGAAGGATTTCCTTAAGTTGTCAATATATCAGTTCTATTTAAATATTCTATTTCATTTTGACATTAAAAAAAAATGTTTGCCAGGATGATTCTAAGGACAGACTGATAACTGAATGAACAATTTTATTGTTTCCTTTTCTTTCTTCCTCCGTGTGCCTAAAATCAAATGGAATTTCCAAGGATTTCACATCTGTGGAACACTTTACCACAGGAGTGCTTCCCTTGGGTCTACAACATGGGCATCTTCAAATCTAATGTTAATAAACATTTGTCATAAACCGTCCACATCAGTCATCAGTTTTTTTTAATTCCATTCATTATTTTCAATTCTCTCATAGAGAGATTGGCAAACATCAATCGACCCATTTCATTAATCCTTATCCTTGAGTGGCTTTTAGCCTTGATAAATGGTGACTATTAGTAAAAAGAAAAATGTTATTTGAAAAAATTACCCTGTTGTTAGGTCAGACCAAATTGATCTCATACTTCCTCCTTTTGACAGCTCATAAAAATTATTTCTGGGAGAAATATTTTATTTATGGTTGCTGACCGACTTAGTTGGATAATTCAGTTGTTATGCACGAGCGTAACTCCAAATATCAAATAGATCCATTATGTAATTACATTATTAGTTTTCTCCATAGAAATGATATGAGAATGATACGATGGATGTGTAATGTGAGTTTTAAAGACAGACTTAGATCTGATGATCTCAGAAGAAGATTAAATCTGGACAGTATGAGATGTGTGCAAAACAGGAGATGTTGATGGTATGGTCACGTTGAAAGAATGGATGAGAGTTCTTGGGTTAGTAGATGTAGAACAGTTGAGATAGCAGGGTCAGTTAGCAAGGGAAGGTCAATGAAAACACAGGAGAAAGTGATAAGGATAAACTTGAGAGAAAGAGAGATAATTAAAGACCTGGTCAGAGATAGGTTATGTTGGAAGTCAATTTCTTAAAGCCATCCAACACATGTCAGCGTGTAAAATGGACATTAAACCGATGATGATGATGATCCTCCTCCTCCTTCTCCTCTTCCTCCTCCCCTACTCTCCAATAATTAAAACAGAGAACATTCTATAAATTCTTTTAAACCATGATTTGAAACTATGTCACTAAAGTGTGAAACCAATATCATAATACTTGAGTTAGGAAAAACTAAGAAACTTTTGAAAACATTAATTTTATCAGCTTCTCAAGTATACATAACATTAAAAATGAAATTATCTGTCAATTTAAATCGCTAACAATTAAGACAATTATTCCAAAAAAGTAAGATTAAGAAAATTCTAAAATAATTTGTATTTAAAAAAAAATGCAACTTATTTCTTTTAGGAATTTCTAAACCAAACCAAAAGCAACAAAACCTTTAAAACCCTTACACTTCCTGAAATTTACGAAGACTACACCTGATGTCCCCTATTCATACACATGAACACATGTATGTCATGATTCGTACACTGTTAATTTTCCTGACAATTGTACATTACCCTATGTACTATTGTGGTGAATGGAGATGCGATTTGAATGAACGCCAAAAAGCGAATGGCTTGAATAGCCACCCTTTTAATTTTCTTTGGCTCGTTTGGATACACTTTCCTCTTCACTTAAAAAAAAGTTTTCACAGAAACGTGTTAACTCAATATTTTTCAACCAATGAATATCGTTTTGGACCCAAAATCTAACAAAACAGACGTACAAGGTCCATCCTTTTACGCACATCTACACACGCCCTAACAGAACAAGGTAAACCTATGCATACTTAAACAGTGCCACATTGACTAATACTCACACACAAATATTACTCACACACGCATATTCATACTAACAGATATATAGAAACATACACATCCTTATCCCTCATGTCTTCTTATTCAATAAACAGTTTCCTACCAAAAACATGAGTTGTATAAACTTTATTAAATGAACCTTTACTGACTGAGAATAACTTTTAGATTCATGAAAACTTATAGTTATATAAATGTGTTGTTAATTAATCATGTTTTTCTTAATTTTTCATTCACAAAACTATGTTTATTCTAAGTTAGCACTTGCTAGCTGGTTACCCTAATATTCTCTTAGATCCTATTTCATTTCCATTTAATATGTATGCATCTCCGTATATAGTAATCTACAGGATAGGAATCCAAAGAATTTCAAAGTGTTCAATATCAAATAGAGCTTTTATATATATGATTATTTTTATTATTATTATTGTTATCATTATTATTATTACTATGAATATTTTTTAGTATCATTATAACTATTATTATTATTATTATCATTATTATTATTATCATTATTATTACTATCATAATAATAGTAATAATAATGATGATAATCATCATTATTATTACTGTTATTATTATTATTTTTGTTATTATTATCATTATTATTACTTTTGTTATTATTATTAGTAGTAGTAGTATTAATATTATTATCATTAGTAGTAGTAGTAGTAGTATTAATATTATTATTATTATTATTTATTGTGCTACCTTCTCATTTAAATAATTATTATTATTTCAATTACTATAATCTTATCCTTATTCTCTCCATTTCATTCGTTTATTCGTTTATAATATGATACTATTATTACGATTATTATTATTATTATTATTATTATTATTATTATTATTATGATTATCATTATTTTTATTATTATTAGTAGTAGTAGTATTAGTATTATTATTTTTCACTGTTGCTGCTATTACCATCCTTATATCATGTTAGTAAACTTTAGTAAATTTTTGATTAATGTATTTCCCAATTGTTACCTGTATTCGGCTTAAATAAATTAATAAAATAAATAAATTAATAACAATAATATGAAATAAAAATAAATTTTAGAATTAAAAGACAGTAAAAAACTAAAATGAATAAAAATTTAAAATTTAAAAAATCAACAAGATTAGATCTAAATGACTTAACACCCCACCATCACCATCCACCTAGATTTAAGCAAGACTGGAGGTTGTGTCTTTCTCCCCATCGAAACATCTAGCATGATATTGACATGTTGATGTCAGCCATTAACACAGATCCAGACATGAATCATGAGTTTTTTTACCTTCTTTTTCCCATTTTCTTTTTCTCTCCCTCTTCCTCTTCCCTCTCTCCTCTCTTTTTCTCTATCCTCAACGAGTTTATTTTATATTTTATATTATATTTGATTTTCAAGGGTCTCCAATTTAACCACGTGACTTTCCAAATTTTAAGTTTTTTTACTTTCTTTTCTTTTCTCTCCCACTTCATTCTTTCCAAATATGATCTGAGGTAAAGATCGGATTTTAATTCTCCCTGATGAGATCTCAGTTTCTAACAGCTGTTGATCGATAACATCGATATGCCAGTGTTGCAGATTTTGTACATGTCTGTATAAATAAAAATAATCTTATATATATATATATATATATATATATATATATATATATATACACCAATTTCCTTCCTTTGCTATACCCTACATGCACTTTTGATTAGTTGTAGTGCTCACACACTACTATCTTTTAAGAGAATTCAATTTAATAAGCTTCTCCAGACAGCGATGACAATTTCACCTAAAAAACTGTCCGACCACAGATGTCACACAATGCCATCTGCTGATGAGAACTACACAAACATTTCTGTTGTAAACAGAATTCTGTTTAACAAACATATGTGCATTTAACTTTCTTCTCAATCAACAAAATTATCTAAAATCTATGATGGATCTCAATCGATTGAATTATGTATCGCTATTGATTTTACCATACATTCCACAGTGCCACACCTGACAGTATCCTATATCTCTATAAAGCCACCATTCGCCCATACATGGAGTATTGTTGCCACATCTGGGCTGGTGCACCAACCACTAGACTCTCGCTTTTGGACAGTGTGCAAAAAAGAATTTCTAACCTAATAGGTCCCGCACTGTCTACCAAGCTCCGACCTCTGTCCCATCACTGCAACGTTGCATCCTTGAGCTTGTTTTACAACTACTTCTATGGAATGTGCTCGAAGGAACTTACTGCAATTGTACCCCTCAATGTAAATACCCCCAACCAACCCGGCTAACAGCAAAATCCCACACCTTCATTGTAGATGTCTCCAGATACTTGAAAAATTCATACTCTAATAGTTTCTTTCCTCGGATCGCTTGCATTTGGAATTATCTCCCTGCTCCCTGTTTCCCTGACTGTACCAACATGTAGAACTTTAAATGTAATGTGAACAAACATCTTGCTGCACAACTGGTAAATGAATGCTAATATAAAGTATTTATTTTATTTATTAAAAAAAAACCTTATAAATCATAAATCTGACTCTCAATTCACAGTAGCCCTTACGTCTCAGTGGTGTTTGGGATGAATAGAAGTAAAAGTGAAAAAAATAAGATGTCAAATTTAATTTTAAACATTTAGAGTTACTTCCCTTTATACATTTTCGAAAAAGGAGTAAGCACATGACGCACCACAAGTTCACAACAAATCAAACGGAGGAGACATTTGGAATACTTACTTTAGTTAAAATCATCAAAAATGTGCCATTCTGTGTAGAATGCATAGAACAGATTTTTAGCTAAATCGATTCAACATATTTTTAGAAAGAATTGGCTCAGGTATTTTTTGGGAAACTCTTCGTTAGGAGAGATAGTATTGTTTATTTTGGACTGTATCTTCTCCCATAAACTTAGCTCTTTATTTTTGCTATGGAAATGCGGAAAATAAGATTTAATCAAAAAAATTTTTTTTTAAGTTATAGATAAATTTAGATTTAATTATATTGATATTCAATACAATTATCATTTTTCTCAAGTTTTGTCTCTGTAAAAACAGTGAACATTAGGTCACCAGCCATCAAAAGAACATTAAAAAAAGAAACTTAAAATTTTGTAATATTTAGTTCATAATTTTTATTTAATAAATATTTTAATTAATATGTAATTTAAATTAATAATTAATTTAATAAATATTTTAATTAAGTAAAAGTCAATTTTAAGTGTTTCCTTTATTTTTCTCAACACGTTGGAAGTAGACAAGGACAGAAAATGACCGTGAAATGAATTTTACTATCAACCAGGCTTATCAATTTCTTGTAGAAGTCACCGAAATAAATCTCGTTGTTGACGTTACCCATTTTTTGCCCTAGTCCAGAGTGTCCCGGATTCCCCACATCAAAAACTGCCCTTGTGTCTAACTCTGCCCTCGTGTGGAGGTAAATACATAGAGACGTTACTCTTTGGCCTTTTGGCTCGCGACAAAGTTTAGTATCTGTTCTGATACTACACTTTATCTTTTTCTGTCCTCCGTCAGTGAAGGAGAAATCTTTTTTAGACTAATCCAGAGTGCCCCTTTTGGGAGAGCTGGATTTCCCCGCATTAAAAACCGACCTTGTGTCTAACTTTGTCCTCGTGGAGAGGCAAGTAAATAGGGACTTGCGTTCGAAAGTGGGGAGAAAATAGACATTTTTCATCACCTGCCTTACTTCAATTTAATTAGAAAATTTGGTGCTTTGTTACATTAGGACCCGCGCTAACTTTGACCCCGTCGTTAGGGTCAGGGTCAAAGTGGCGGTTAGGGTCAGGGTCAAAGTTAGCGCGTGTCCTAATGTAACAAAGTACCGAAAATTTAATTATCGTTCAGCGGTTTCAATGAAAAGTTAATTTCTTTGTTGTGTATTAGCAGCATAATAACATTCTTAGCTACAGTTTATTTTTTAAAAAAGCAAACTACTTAGTCCAACTCAGACGATTTTTAATATGAAACATTTTGGAGGATAATTCATTGAAGAATATAATAGTTGTCTACTTTAAGTTTAAAAAATATGCAAACAAATAAGAATTATAAACTAAAATGATGTAACTTTATCCCGGGCAACACCGAGTAAGGCACTTTTAATTAGAATTAAAATAATTTGTTTTTTTAATTATGATTTTCTTTTGAGCAATTTTAGTTTGCTGGTACAAAATTATTTAAGTGGGGATTTATTTTCTTTTAGCTCAACACCGGTCAAAAAATCAAGTAAATGACAATATTTAAGTTCAACTTACATAGAAGACTGACCCCTCTCTAAAAGTTGAACAAGTAATCGGAAAATTCGGTGCTTACTCTATTGTATTCCGAAGAATTACAAAAAGAAATTCAGTATTGAACTGTGATTTAATCGTAAAAAGTTTGTTCTGTTATCTGAGTTGAGCACTCAGGGGCATTTATTCTCCTCTTCTTTAACATATAAAGTTATCTTGTTGGATTTTCAAAGTCAGACCTAAATAGCATTTAAGCTTACAGATCAATCTTTGCTTCTGACAAGGCAAATTTCATTTGTTATTGTTGTACCATGTTATTGGGTTACATACTTAGCTACAGTTTATTTATAAAAAAATACTTAGCCCAGTAAATTAAAAAATATCTACTTTTTTCTTTTCTTTTTTTAAACAAAAGAGTTATACTTTTTTCTTTCTTTTTTTTTAACCCAAATAAGAGAAGCAATGATGCAGTACAAGATTCCTTTTAGAATTATACTTCAAAGAAAGTCTAATTGCAGTTTGGTGTCAGTGTCAAAGATTAGAAGGTCGTTATCTCTTCCTGTATTTTTCACGCAGCTAAAATATTATTCAAGTGCTTTAAAACGTTCTTTTGATTCTAGTGAATATATTAATGATTTAACTCGGTCAGCCTCACTCTACGTTCACTGGCCTTATTGTGCTAAGCGATGTACTTATTGCGACTTCAACAAGTATGTTCAATCCAACATTGACCATAAAAGAATAACAAACTGCCTGGTAAGAGAGGCGACAACACTATTAAACCTAAGTGGTGTACAGAGGGTCACATCTGTTTATTTTGGTGGTGGAACTCCAAGCTTAGCTGAACCGGATACTGTACATAAAATTATTAAGGCTATCCGGTCGACAGTTGATCTTCCAAAGCGAACCGAAATCACTCTTGAAGCAAATCCAACCGCTTTAGAATCTAGTAAACTGAAGGATTTTCAAAGTGCTGGTATAAACCGTCTCTCCGTTGGTGTTCAGTCTTTGAGAGACAAGGATCTTCGGCTTTTAGGGCGAAACCATTCTGCAGCAGACTCTATTTCATGCGTGAAAGAAGCAATGAAACTCTTTCAAGGGAGAGTCTCAATGGACTTAATATTTGGTCGTCCAGGGCAGACGCACGCTGACTGGTTGGCTGAACTTAATGAGGCCTTGACGTTCTGTGACGATCATTTGTCCCTTTATCAACTGACTGTCAAAAAAGGAACTCCGCTGTTTAAACAAGTGTCATCTAATCTTGTTACTTTACCAGACGTGGATACCTTGGCTAATATGTACGAAGCTTGTGTTGATCTCTTGGAAAGCGAATCATTTACCCGTTATGAAGTATCTAATTTTGCACGCAACGGAGCTGAAAGCGTCCACAACACATCTTATTGGGAAGGCAGGCAATACATTGGCATTGGTCCTGGGGCTCATGGCAGATTCGTTTGCAGAAACGGCAAACATTCAGCAAGTTCTGGGAGACTAGCACTTTGTGAAGCTAGAGTTCAGACACTTGCGCCACAGCAGTGGATGTCCAAGGTTGAATCGTTTGGACATGGCACGAGAAAAGGTGTAACCCTTTCTTTACAAGAAATGCTAGAAGAGGCTCTTGTAATGGGTCTTCGAACCAAGCGAGGAATTGACAGTTCTGTATGGAAGCAAAGGACTAATTTGGATTTGAAGGAAATTCTATCAAGATCTCGAAGATTTGAAGAATTGAATCAACAAAACTTGATATATTTTTCAGATAATTGGCTAAAGGCCACAAAAATAGGAATAAATGTTTTGGACAATATTCTTCCTGATTTATTAAATTCCATCCAAGAATATTGTAATATACAAAAAGTAACAGAAATCGCAAAATAAAAATATTCTTTATCTTCTTTTTTTTGTTTTATTTGTTTATTTTTTATTGATGCACATTCCAACAAATTGCCTGTAAAAAACATTTTGTATAATTAAAGTATTCAGGTCAGGGAACTTCTGCTATTACTAACCAGCACAGCATTACCACTGTCGACCAAGGGAAGATTCTATCAGACATGTGTATGCAATATGATGATGTATGGAACTGAAACCTGAGCAGTGAGAGTTGAAGACATGCGTTGCATGGAGAGAAATGAAAGGATGTGGATGCATAGCGTGAGTCTTAAAAATAACTTTAGAGGAAAATTAATTTGACAGTATAAGATGTGTGCAGAATAGGAGACTTTATTGGTATGATCACGTTGAAAGAATGGATGGGTGGGAGTTCTTGGATTAGTAGATGTACAATAGTTGAGGTAGTAAGATCAGTTGTAAAGGTTAAGGAAAACATGGGAGGAAAGATTTGAGAGAAAGATAGATAAATAAAGAATTGGCTAGGGATAGGTTGGTTTAAAAGTAAATTTTTAAAAGCTGTCCAACACATGCCAACATGTAAAACAGACCTTAATCTGAATGTGATGATGATGATGATGAAATATTGGTTCTACTTGAGATGACAATCCTCAGTAACTACAGTAAATGTGATTCTAATTTTATGTCATGCAGATTTGTTATTGTGGAGAAAAGTGATATTTAAAGTTTTTGCAAAAAAAAAGAACAAGTACTTTGTTGTTTTGTTTTTTATTTAAGACTAGCAAGAAGACCAAACGTTGCTGGGGATTGAATGAGAAATACTACTATGTACTTTTTCACTATGCTCATAACACTATTATTTTATTTGTTTTTACTGACCCCCCCCCCCCCCATATAGTCAGAAGAAGCTGAAATGTTGAAAAACTCTCTGAATTAGTGTCTGATACACATGGTTAAAATTTCATTAAAATCGGATATACTTATTTGAAGTTTTGAGGGGAGTCTGTTTCCATGGGTCACTTAGAGGTGGGGCACATAAATATTCAACACAGAGAGAAACGTACAGATTCAAGAACACTTTAATGTTCTTCCCTGGTAAATGTTACATAAGAATACACTTAGATTTTATGCAGATTCTCTAAGCTTTCTTTCTATAGGGACACAAAACACACACACATACATTGGGTTTTATATAGAAGATTTGCAAATTGAAGCTAACATAGTGCTATTTTGAAAACTTCTTTTATTAGGGGCAATTTATTTATTCTGATATTTAAAAAAAAACACCCTAACTAAAAATTAAACTTTCACCATAGGAATAAAAGAAACAAGCAAACATCATAAAGAAAGTCTCTACAATAACCTAACTCTTTTTTGAAAACTGGAGACAATTACTTTAAAAAATAAGCAGAACTTTGGTCGAATGATCCACCCTTTAAAATCTGTTGGGTTTTTTTCAGAATATTTCTTAAGTTTATTATCGATTAGGCCATAAAGTGTGCACCTTGTCAGATTTTCAAAGTCAAACCCAAATAAACTTTAATTTGACAAATCAAACTTTGCCTCGGAGCTATTTTTCATTTGTCATTGTATTACAATTTATTTTAAAGATTACTTAATCCAGCCCAGACGCCTACTAATATGAAACATTTTTTGCATGATCACATAAAAATATAAATCAGCAAAGGGGATAACTCATTTTTAATTGAAGAATATAATAGTTGTTTATCTTAAGTTTAAAAATGTGTAAACAAATAAAAACTAAAATGACTGTGTTCCAGACAACACCGGGTAGGTACGGCTAGTATTTTGATAATGTTATAACCGGTTTGAGATGAGCCCCGTTTCCAACATTAATTCATTTGTAGCCTGATGATCACACTACGATAAAAACAACACAAAACAAGTTGTTGGTATAACTCAGTTGAGCTTTGGATGTGTGTGTGTGTGTGTGATACCGTCAGCGCAAAAAAGGGACCTCCAAACATTGTTTGTTGATTAATGTCTCATTGTATCAGCCTCAGTTATTATCTTTGTCTAACACCGAGTCGTTGAATTTCGAACTCTCTCTCAGTATCTTCTCAAGCTGCTTAATTCTCACTCCTCAATCTCTTAACTTCTAACTGGAAAATCCTATGTCTGGTCTTTTGTCTTAGTCACCACCATCACTCATCAATAGAAACTGACTACTTCTGCGCTTGCTCTATCAGCCAGTCCCAGCTGACTATTCATCCTACTTCCAATCACCTTTGTGCCCTTTGATGAATCATTTCCTCCCATTGTCTTGGCTCTGGACGAGGGGGGGGGGAGGGTAGATGTCCATAGTATCACACATTTCTTTTCAGGGGGTGTATAATTTAGCTGAGGGTGTTAATCTACAAATTTACCAAAGTTTGTTACAATTATGGAAGTCTCTGAGTAAAAACATTGTTTTAACTATACCCCCCCCCCTCAATTAATTGGTGTTTACTGCTTTGATATAAATATAGTTTTGATAAATGAAAAAAAACAAAAAACTTTTGCATTTAGAAGACAGAAAAAAAGTTTTTTTAAAAAATAGGAATCTATTTTCTTTTTTTTTTTTAAAGTTGAGAGGGGTGGGGGACTTTTTTTCTTTATTATGGCAAATATAATCATATTCAATAAGCATCGTTGTCGTCATCATCGAAAACAGCAAATTTAGTTTTAAAGATAAAGTATATATCTAAAGAAAAACTTTTGTCATTGTGTTCAATGCAGAGTTTATTTTTAGAATTAAATTATTCCAGGTAATCTAAGTTGTTGGTTTGTGTAAACATATGCATGCTTAAACGTGACCGGAAGTTATCATTCGAATTTCAAAATAATCATTTTGAATGTTAAACGTTTTTCATAAAATCGTTGTAATTAATATTACTAATAATAATAATAACATTAATATGAACAAAACTTTTGAATATATGTAATAAAACTGTAGAACGAAAATAGAAGTGAATTGGGCAGAATATTAATATATTAGAGTGTGTTCCGTTGGGTATATATAATGTGTTTGACAATACTTAACTGTATACTTAAATTAAATAAGCGTAACATGTTTTCATATAAACATAGTTAGGATAAATAAATGGAAAAATATTTCTCATTTATTCATTTAGATATATATATATATGAAAGACAGAATGAAAAAAAAAAACAATTAAATAGAAGAAAAAATTAAATAAACGTATGTTTGTTTTTTGTATTCTATCTTTTATACATTCTGTCTCCACATTTCATGAGATATTGTGTATTTTATCCTCATATATATATATATATATTATATATATATATATATATATATATATATATATATATATATTATACCTACACATATATATATTATACCTACACATTTGAATTAGATGAAATAGAACTCTCTTTGAGTTAACCAGAAAGATTAATCATCATCTTGCAAATATTAGTAACTTAATATTCAGTGGAATAGAGATGAATATATGTGTATTTTTGAAGATTTAAATAATTTTAAAATCATGTTCCAAATCAAGGAGATACACAAAGGTATTATAGTTGTTTACGACTGTTTCAAAGCAGTGTTTATGTTAAGTCGTACAATAAAACAATGTTTGTTTCATTGTATGACTTAAGAATAAACATTGCCTTGAAAAGGTTAAAAGCAACTATAATACATTTGTGTATGTTCTTTATTTGGAATATGACTTGAAAATGATTTAAATACTAAAAAATACATTACATATATAAAACGATCGGTGATACCATGAAACTGCAGTAAAGTGGTAAAGCTAAGTCATTGTATTATATATATAGGGTGGGCAAAAATAAGGGTCTTATTTTTAAAAATTCATAACTTTTTTATTTATTGATTTAAAAAAATTTTTTTTTTTAGAATAAGTAAAGGACCCCTTCCGAAGCAAGCATGAGCCGTATTAGCCCTAAGGAACGTACCCTCATTTAGAAAACATTATTTTTGCTTAAAAAACTCAAAACAGTGTAAAAAACAATACTTTAGTTTTTGTAAGTTTTAAGAAGTGTTTTTCGGCTAAAATTTGTTTTGTTTATTTCAAAAGATCTCGGAAGGGTCAGTCTACACACACATAAAGTTTGGTGAGTTTAACTTTTATTTTGTGGAAGTTATTCAAATTCAAGTTATTCAAATTTAAAGATAGGACCCTTATTTTGGCCCACCCTGTATATATATATATATATAGGAAAGAATGAAATAATATAACAAAAGTAAAGTTATATAGTTTATTATAATCATCAAATGTTTAAACAAGGAATAAAAATAAAACATGGGTATGCCCTTTGACCCATGGATTTGTAAAGAAATAATTTATCCTCAGAAGGAAAAAAACAATAAGTTACTAATTAGTAAATATTCATTTGAAAATTTTACAAAAAAGAATGTTATAACATTTTTTTTTAAACTTGAAGATTCTTTAATATTTTAAATTATTTGTAAATTCAAAGTGTTTAAAATTTTTGAATTTTGACGTCTGATTCTTTTTGTAAACTTTTATTTTTCCTCATTTGTTTTTCTAGTTTCTTTCCATTTTTCTTTGTCTTTTTTGTTTACTTTATGTTTATGTTCATTATATTTAACTTAACGCTGAATTAACCATATATTTATATATCTGCCAAGGAAGATAATTAGAGGCATGATACTTCTACATATATATTAATTTTTCAAATATTCTTGATTTTTGAATATTTTTGAATTTTATTGGAATTCAATATCTTTCAATAACATTCCAATCAGATTTTTTCAACAACTATACTGATACATTCATTATTACAAAGACTTTCTGTTCATTAATAGATAAAAAATTGTTTAAATTTTTTACACACACAGAAGATAGTAATCTTATGAACAAATATTGTCTATCTAAGAAAAGCAATAGTTTCATTTTTTTTGTGATTTATTCATCAAACTTTGTCTTTATGGCTTGTTCTGTCAATTTCATTCGAACACGCTTTTGATTTTGATGACAACCTCGAAGTAGCCTTCAGACCAGCCACAGACCTTTGTCGTTATCTCCCTACAGGCTCTGGTGATCCTGGCTTTTAGCTTGTCCTTTGTGTTGCTACTGGATCTATTAGTGTCTTGTCTCATTTCACCGCACCCCACACAAAGATTTGGTTTTGTTGATTCATGGCATATCAACCATTTTCGGGTTATTTAATGTCAAATCCGGTCATTTTGGTAAAAGTTTTATGCTTCAAGTTATTTATATCTTCAAATATTTATTCATAGTGTTTGGTTTGGTTTGGTTGCTTTGTAGAGGAAAATTGTTGTTTTTGTTTTTGACTTTGCAGAACATGATTGAGTTTTGCAAAGGAAAAGGATAAAAATAATAACATCAATGTTTGGTGCATTTTAGGTAAGGAAGGTAGTATTTTCAGAAAGCCCACACAAAGAAGTCAAGGGGATTGCAGTTAGGTGAGCTTCCACCCCTTCTTTCATCCCTTTGCATGAAACTAAAACTAAATATAGCCCATATTACGACCCCTTACACCTAGCAGCTGTGTTCCAAAATTCATAATGATTGGTTTATTAGTTGGAGTAAATCCTGTACATATAAATATATAAACATATACACATGCCTAACTTTATATAGAGATAACAAAGACAAATATATAAAATAGAAAAAATTTATTAAAACAAAAAACAAAGAAAATGGGTATTTTTTTTTTTTCTAAGATGATTAAAAATAAATAAAAATGTCTAATGGTTTCAGGAGGTGGAAGAGAAAGCTGTTTGTTTTGAAAAGTTGGACTCCTGCGATGAATTATCGGCCTCTTGTAATTGTTTGCGCAGAGTTCGTTTTAGGATTTTCTCTTCCATTTCAGCATATTCCTCGGCAAACAACGTCTTCAACGGTTTGTTGAGGTGTGGTAGCAACGGCAAATCACTGGTTGACAACTGCAAGAAAACATTTCAAAATGTTATAAACACAATAAAAGAAATACTTTGTAATTATCTATTACACGACTAAAACTGAGAATGTTGTTTGTTACTTGTTGCCACTTTTTCAAGTAATTCTTAATTATATTCTTAGTACCGCCCGTACTCAGGATTGAACCTTTAAACTTCCAAAAGACTGTCACTTAGAACTGATTTTTACTTCCCACTTTTTTGTGCCACGTGTCTATGTTCAGAATTCCGTACAGATTCTTGAGTCCGAAAAGATGCACCTGAAGAAGGTCAGAGGTTACATCAGCCAAAACGTTGTGAGAATAACATCAGAAAATGAGAACAGTAGTCTGATTATTCCAAATAATCCAAATTATCTTAATTTGTAATCAAACATTAAAACGTTTCATATGGACTTTTAGTTTTTAGTAGATCATTGGAACTAATGTTGGAGCCTCAAGCCCTCAGCGATTTGAAACTGGCATACTGCATGAAGCATAAAGTATGATATCTCATCTCAATAGGGTAGAGGGCCTCGCTAACATATTTCGAATTGAGCCCCACACTTCATAGGCCGATCCTAGTCATGGTTACAGTAAGAAAGCATATGTTTCGTTTATTGAATCCTAAAATGTCTATCATTATATTTCGTCATATTCGGTTTAACATCCATTTTACATGCTGGCATGTGTTAAACGGCTTTTAGAAATTGACTTCCAAACTAACCTATTTCTGGCCATGACTTTATTTATCCACTCAATTCCATTCTTATCACTTCTCCCATGTTTTCCTTTGCCTTCCCCTGTGAACTGAACATGCTACTTCGACTGTTCTACATCTAACCCAAGAACTCTCATCCATTCTTTCAATGTGACCATACAAACAAAGTCTGTTCTGCACACATCTCCCTATACTGTCCAGATTTAATTTTTCTCTAAGGTTTACTTGTCACATCAATCCAGTCATGGACACAATTAATAACCAACAACAAAAAGCAAGGAAGATTACTCTATGAACTTATCACAAAGGAACAGAACTCTTAATGCAAAGGGAGATAACAATTCGATCTAATCCTGTCTTTAAGACTCACATTACACATCCATCGTATCATTCTCATATTATTTCTCTCTATGCAATACATGTTCTCAACCCTCATGAAGTGGTGAGAAAATTGAATGATGTAAATAATTGATGGAGAAAAAGGAGAAGAGGAAAATATTAAACATTGCAAACTAAATGGTCTGACAGAAAAACATGATATGTGACATGGATGTTCAGCCTCAGCCAATGAAAATCGTTTCAGCAATTCCACTTTTGATATTTAAGGTCTCCGTCAGGATAGATCTGTCCACTTTCCAGAGCATAACATCTTGATAGAAATTAATGTTAGCTCCCTTTAACACATTTCCTTGGTATTTCTTTGTTCCATGAATCAGCTCTTTTGAACCAAATCTATGTGGATATATTTCTATTTTTTTTTCTATCTTCTATCTTCTATCTATAAAATTTCAAAATTAATAATTTATATTCACAATATAAATATATATTTTTTCATGCACTAGTGAAGCCTCCTCACGAATATCAGTGGTATTTTGTATATCATGAAAATATATATTCTTTAAAGGAGCAGAAAGAATTGTTTGGAAATAAAAGTGTTTTCGAAGGAAAAATAGAATGTTTCTCTGAATAACTAATGTTTACATGATATTAAATTAAGAGCTCTAGTCGTACACTATTAAGCTATAATATAAACCTTTGTGTTAACGTAAAGAAATTTACATAAAATATATCATAAAATACATCTTGTAAATGCTTCAAAGTTGATCATCATTGGTGAACTGGTTTCATTGTAGATTTCTGATTTTAAATCATCAGACCCACTCCACCAACAACCTAAGCATTTCTAGAAAAAAAAAAAAAAAAGACTCCTCCTTAAATGTCGCAAACAAAATAGTATAACAAATAAACACACTATATGTGACACGGACGCTTAGCACCAGCAAATAAAGATCGTGAAAGTGAAAAAAAATATTAGAGTTTATTCGTGACTAGTGTTTATCAACACATAAATACAACCAAAATGAAATTGTATTTCTTTACAAAATATTTAAAAGTTAAATTTGTAATCTAGCACTTAAATTTCCAATTGGAGAACATTCATATATTCAGAAAAACATCAAGAATCAATATTCAAATATAAATGCAGGAATCTTGTATTTGAACTCCATTAAAAGGTTTAGATGTTTTTTAATGTTTTATTTTGGACTTTTTGAGGACATCATTCAGATATTTTCTAAAGTCTTATTACAATAAATTTGCAGTTTTTACTGTCACCAAATTTATAAATACTTATAACTGAAAAAAAAGTAGATTAATTGCGCTGACAGGTCAATTTTTTAAATTATTTTTTTGGGGGGCTTAGTTTTCCGAAACAACTCCAATCAGTTTCAGTGCGCATGTGAGGGGAAGGAGACCGGAAGTCATTCTTTGATGAAACAAGATCCTCTAACGCCCCTAACCCCATCATGAATCGTTTGAAAGCTTAGCCTTCATGGCAAAAGTAACATTTTCAAGTTTCAAAGTTGTAAGAGGGGAAAAGTAAAGACAAGGCAAGGCAAGATGGAGAGAGAAAAAAGAAAAAAAAACAAGGAAAACAAGGAAAAATAAAGTGAGAGAGACAGAAAGAGAAACAAAATCCAGTTAAATATAAACAAAAAAAATAAGGAGGTATGGCTCTAGCGATTTAGCAGAAATCAGCTTTTTCTTATTTAAAAAAAAAAAAAAGTGGATTTAAATCAAAAACCAGAGAACTCACATCCATAGGGTGCTCTAGTGATTTTAAGCGGAAATCTGCTTTTAATAGATTTTTTTTAAAAAGCGGAGAACTTATATCCCTGCAATTACTTGTTATAAACCGTCCCTATAAGTAATCAAACTGTGTTCATTCCATTAATCATTTTTAATCCACTTATCATATTCTTCATCATTAAACTGGCAATCCATCCATCACATTAATTCTTATCCTTGTGGCTTTTGGCCTTGATAAGTGGTGACTCATTAGTAAAAATTTATACAATGATATTTAAAAAAATAAAATACTTATATATAATCTAAATGAATAAATGCGAAAGTTTTTTTCATTTATTACACCTATATTACCATTAAAATGGCTCACTGTTATGTAACTCAATAATACAAAAGTCTTTTGAAATACTGTATATATAGTAGAGAGCAAAGACCCAAACATAGCTATTTGTATGCCTAATTTGTATTTATTTTTTTTTACATTTTATAATAGATTCATTTGGAATTTTATTGTCCCATTTTCATATATATATATATATATATATATATATGAGATATTTTTTTCAATATTAACAGTAATTAAAGTGATTTAATTTTAAAAAAAATACCTAAACCCTTCTTAAAATATGTTAATTTTAAAGGGAGGTAATTTAAATAAAAACTTAGTTTTTTTTAAAAATTACAATAAATTCATAAGATTTATATTAAAGATATGTAATGAAAGTTATACATTTAAAAAGAATACTTAAAGCTAGATTAATAGTGGGTAGTTTTTTGTTTGTCTAGCAATAGAGTAGAAAATCTTGAAAAGTATCAAACCAAAAGTAAAACTTACAGACATATTATCAAAGGAAATGCCAACATTTTCTGAAAATGTATCACTGATTATCGGAATCTTGGAATAACGTTGACTAAAATGGTTCAAAAGAATAAACTTGGCCTCCATTTGCATTCCAATGTTGATTGCCTGCGAAGTTGTACTAAAAATAGAAAAATTGTAATAAGTTTTTTTTTTAATTTTATACATTAAAAAGCAATTAAGTTGTGTAAATGAAATCTGATGAAAAAAACAACAACTTTGCCATTATTAAGATTAACAGCTATTGTTAGGATCAGAAGTATACAGGATATTTAGAAAAAATGATAACAATTTCGGGATTAAGTTCTATATGTGTGAAGAAACCTCTTTATGTGGGGATTGTTTTTGTAATGGCAGTCCATTTCTAGCCTAATTTCCTTTGTGGTCATCTCTTCCGCTGCAAAGTTTTTCGTTTGTGCTGATCATATTTATTTACCTGTATTTGGAGAGAAATTATATGAGAATTATACAACAGATATGTAATGTGAACTTTAAAGAGTAGCTTAGATCTGATGACCTCAGAGGAATATTAAATGTAGACAGTATAGGGAGATGTGTGCAGAACAGGAAACTTCATTGATTTGATCACATCGAAAAAAAAAAAAAGATGAGAGTTCTGGGGTTAGTAGATGTAGAACAGTTAAGGTAGCAGGATCAGTTGACAGGGGAAGACCAAGGGAAACATGGGAGGAAATGATAAGGAAGGATTTGAAAGAAAGAGGGATAAATAAAGACTTGGGTAGAGAGAGTAGCAGAATGCCAACTGACTCCTCCATGTTGGCTATCAAAGGAACCTCTGCCGACAATGATGCCAAGATCTTTCTTTCTAGCCCTACGGTTTTTATATTTGTTTGCTGTCGTTTTTTCATGGTATTGCTGGTGTATGTGGCAACACCAGGTCCAGGCTTATCTTACCTGTGATCCTGCTACAGGGATAGTACTTATCTATCCCATATGTAGAAATAACAGTACACCATCACATACATTGTATGTATTAAACGTTTATAATGTTGACCAGTATTTGTTTCAGTGGCCTATACTCAGAAACTAAGCATTTCCGGATCTATGTTTACGGGAACTTTTTTTATTATTTACACATATAGAACATAATCCCAAAGTTATGCAATTAAATTTTCAAACACTGTGTATACTTAAGCAAATTGGTTTCTAAGACTTTTTGTCATATGTTGTTTCAGAAGTCATGTAAATAGTTATGTAAATTTATAAATTTAATAGCTATGTAAATTAAATAGTTATGTAAAATGTTAGGCATAAATTTCAGAGAGGCCAAATTATTAAGTTTAAAAGGTAGACTGTAGGGTGTCCATATTCCGTAGTAACAAACGTTTTCTGCAGCAGTCGAAAAGGAAGGGGGGAGGGCATCCAAAATTAAAAAAAATGTTGTTTGGGTAATAGGGACGGACAAAAACATAAAAGTAATTTGTTTTTTAACTAAACAATGAATGTCCTCAGTTGAAAACAAAATCTGCCAAAAATCAGAGAATTATCTGATCTTAATGAAATTTTCAGTATTTATTAATTAATAAATGTTAATATAATGTACTTATTTTATTCAAAAAAAAAAAAATTATAGATTTTTTAAGTCGCTTAAATTACTTTCCCCCTCCATTTCAAGGACGAAATAAGTCTTATTATACCAATAGTCGAAACTCAATGACCACCTTTACAAAGAGATAACACCCTGAAGGTGCATATGAAAAAAACAAAACATTTGTTTTTAAAAAGGCAGCTCTTGGTAGAAAAAGACACTAAAAATAGGAAATTTAAATATAAAAAAAAACAAATGTCTCGAGAGATTTAAATACTAGCCACTTCTTTACTTTCACGACGACATAAAGATATTTAAAGAATTGTATAAACTTTTTCATGTGCTTAAGTGTTACTGAAAATAAGATTGTACAGAAAAAATTACGCAAATTCATCCAGTATTTATTAAATTATAAGAAAAAGAAAAAAAAAAACGATCTTACGTATCTGTAGACATTTATAGGAAGATAACTCAAATTTGGCGGCTGACACATAAAATCGTTTTTTTTTAAAGAGAGGCTTAACATGTCGTGAAAGTAAAGAAGCACCAAAAATTGTATTTTCATCCTGTTAATGGCATATAGATAATAAAACATTGGAGAAAATTCCTACTATTCCATAGCAATAAAATATAGATAGAAAATCAAATTGTAAACTTTGATGTCGTAATGAGGAGTCACGATGATGCGGAAGTATGCGAGTTAACAAAAATATATATAATCAATAAGCCTTCACCTATAATGAACAAGGAAAATATTGGTATTTACATGGACGATGGTTTTCATAACATTGTATAATGCATCTAGCAGAAGTTTAGATCAAAAAAGAAAATAATAAAAACTTAGATTTTGAGAAATAAATAAAAACGAATCTAAAAGATAATTTTGTTTTTTAGATATAACCTATGTAAACAATGAAACATACAAGTGTTATAAAAAAGGCCCAAATAATGTCCCATTATATATTTATAAATACTCTATCTAACTGCAGTTTTCAAACAAATCCCTAGACCATAGACAAGCCACTAATTTCAGCAATATTATAAATACATTCAATCAACAAAATATGAAATAGCTTTAAAAAAAAAAAACAGCAGATATGATGATAAATTAGCATTTCATGAGACTAATTATACAAAGAAAAATAATAAAAAACGAAATATAATCTGGTTCAATTCATCTTATAACAGATAAAAAAAGCCAAATTGCTAAAGTATTCTTTTGGATAATAGACAAACAATATTTTTCTAAAAGCAATAGTTATAAAAAATTATCAATAGGAATAGCATTAAACTTAGTTATTGTTGCATGGAAAATATACAATCAATTATAAATAAAGACAATAAAAAATCATTAATAATAGTAACAGTAGTAGTAATACTATTAGTGTTAATAATATGAATTTATGTAATTGTAACACATCACTCAATAAGTCCCTGGACTAACTAACAAAATTCAACAACAGTCTCCTTCTAGAGTGATACACAGATTCTAACAATTTGATGTCTTTTTTTTGTAAAATGATTTGTTTTTGGTCTCAAATTACGCCTTAGTTTCCGATATCACTTCTTCATTGTAGCTAAATCTCTTTTCCTGGAGCATTCTTTTGGGGTCTGCAAATAGCCAGTATAGTCACTTGGGGCCAGATCTGAAGAATAGGGTGGGTGCGGAAGCAATTCGAAGTGCAATTCATGTAGTTTTGCCATCATTACGATCGACTTGTGACACGGTGCATTGTCTTAATGAAAGAGCACTTTTTTTCTTCATTTGTGGCCGTTTTGCGGTGATTTCTTCCTTGAAATGCACAAATAATGCTATATAATATTCGCTATTGACGGTTCTTCTTTTCTCAAGGTAATCATTGAACAAAATACTTTGCGCATCTCAGAATACGTAAGCAAAACCTTTCCTGCTGATGTTTATGTCTGGTCGCTTTGGATGGCTTGCTGCTGTCCACTCAGCTGACTGCTGATTGAACTCCGAAGTGATGTGGCAGATCCAGGTTTCAGCCATCGTCATATATTGATGCAAAAATTCTTTTTTGTTGCATTGAAACTGTTACAAACGATGCTTTGAATCGTCAACACGTTTTTGATCAACTGTGAGCAAACACAGCACTCATTTTGAACAGAGCTTTCTCATTGACAAATGTTCATGCAAAATGGTGAACACACTGTCTTTTGATATCTTCAACTCCTTTGCTATCTCATGTAACTTAAATTTACGATCGACCAAAATGAGTTTGTAGACTTTTTTGTTTTCCGGGACAACTGCCGATTTTGGCGACCTGAGCATTCAGTATGATTTGCGTCTGTATGATTACATTTAAAGTCAGCATACTACCTCTTAACGGTTGTTTCCAACGGAGCAGAGTCCAAATAACACTTATCAAGCCATTACTTTGCTTGAACAGTATTTTCTCATCAGAAAGCAATACTTTATCAATACACGAAATTCAGATTTTTTCTATTGTTTTGAAAATTTGCAACAGTAGCTTCACTTAAATAACTAATTTGTAAACTAATAATCTGATTGGGCTCAATTTTTTATACATGCCATTTGAAGGTTAGTACTTTATAAAAATTACATGGATTTTTTTATTAGTGGCGCCACTAATATGCCAGACCCGAGACTTATTGAGTAATGACTTAGAATAAAAAAAATAATTGAATAAATGTTTAACAGCCAATGTTATATCCAAGGCAACAGTAAAAAATAATATCAACAATGAACAAGAAGTATGCATAGGGAACACAGAAAATAATTTCGAGTGTAGGCATAATCATCATCTGATGACATTCAGGAGTAAAAAATATAAAAATAGAACTACATTATCTAAATATATATAGAAACAAAAACAGAAATATTATCAATTGGGATATCTTAAAATTAGCCTCTCCTTATAATATAAATAGTAGAAAGTGTAAATTATATTTAGAGGAAAAATATCCAAAAAAATAACAATAAATTATAAACTTCAAAAACTAAATTAATTTATTAAAGAAAAAAAACAAGAATTTATCGCTAAATGTAGACACATGAACAAATATTTGCTTTCCTATTAAAGCACAGATAAGACATGATTTATGCTTATGGAAAGGGAGGTAATAGACATTTAACAGATTAACAAAGAACAAGTAGGTTTTAGATTCAAATACATTTGTATTATTGTGAGAAAAAACAAACCTGTGAGTCTTAATTTTGGCTTCTTCTTCAAGGTCATCCTCCATTGTAGCTTCATGGATCAAAAGGTCACAATTTTTACCTTTAAGAAATAAAAAAAGGAAAAATACTCAACTACATGTTTTTTTCTAGATTTCTCAAATGTACAAAATTATCTAAAAAATGCTAAACTCCTATAAAAAAAGTAAAGAAGTTGAGCAATTCCTGTTAATTTCAAACATTTAAGTATCTTATGGTAAGGCATGATGTCAAGCATTTTAGATTCAACAAAAATCTATTTAATTTAAATAAACCAGAGAAAATGTTGAATTCACTATTAGACGATTGAATTTTGAATTCATTTTAAGCAAACTTACTAAGTTATTTAACCGCTATGCCAGGATATCTTTCACTCTGCCGTAAAGACTGACAAACATACGCATGCGGTCAGAATTTATATTCATAACACCCTCCTCTTGACTCGAGAATTTAGTCTAGAATCTGAAGACAAGCCTACATGTGCTTTAGATTAACATGACAACCTTTTGGCAGAGATCAAAGTGTAGTATTTGTTCTGATGGATGCTACACCGTCTTGGCCTTCGGGCCTTGATTCTGTATTAGGGATTGTCCTGTGCAGTTCCAGGTTGTACACCCTCCCAGGCTTCGCCTTCTCACCCTTTTAAAAAGGGTTAGTTTATTGCTAATCGCCTGACGGGGCTGACCAGGCATTTTTTGTAGGCCAGAGTGTTCTTCTAGGGTGCTGGCTTTTAAATCGCACTTTCCGACCTTGTGTCACATCTTACCGCTGTGGGAGGGAGATAAAAAAAAAATAGCATTACAACATAGCGTTAGTTACCTATATTTCCTCTATCTTTCTCTCTCGACCCAGGACTGTACCCTACTCGACTACGTCTCCGATAGTATAGATGAAGCACTTTCCTTGGATCCAAGTGCCCAAATCTATGTATTTGGGATTTTAATGTCCACAAGAGATTGGCTTGGTTTCTCGAACTACACAGACCCGGCCGGTAACAGCATAGTTTTTCGATTGCAAATTCCTTTTCACCAACCGTCACATTCCTGACCTGCCTCCCAGATAGTGAGGATCAGCTAGCTTCACTTCTCAACCTATTCTTGACAACATTGCCTGAGGCTTGTGTGACAGATGCCCATAGCTCATTCAGGAATGCTGATCAACTAGTAATAATTGTTGATATCATCATAAACCTCCGACCCCAAACCGAAGCGCCGTAACTCAGAACGACGGAATATTACCAATGTGCTGATTGAGAATCCCTCAGATCTCATAAAAGATGGACCTTGAGGTAAAACTTTTTCTTTCTGCAGAACAGTGCGCAAAGAAGATAAATGAATAAGTCAAAGCAGGCATAGAGGCATTTGTCCCGACACGGAAATTCTATAGTAAGTCTCACTCCTCCCAATGCTTCACTTCAATTTGTGTAGGTGCATTTCTACCGTTTCAACCACCATAAGTCAACTACAAATAAACAAAAATTTATAGAATCAAGAAACCACTGTAAAAGTGTAATAGCTGAAACTAAGAGTAAGTGTACTGAGAAAACGCATTGAGTCACAAAAGTTAGGAACTCATTTCTTGAAACTATAATAGTGTGGTGAACAATGGGCAATCAACAATTTTGCCACTATTTAACCATCACAATATTGCTTGCATGGCAACAGATAAGGCTGAATTGCTTGCTCAGTGGTTCACCGTAAACTCCACAAACCACTCCCTCCTTAATTTCCCATGACGAATGAAAACCGCACTAGAGGATCTAATCATCACCCCTTCACATGTCCAGAATATTATTAAAAACCTTGACACCTCCAAAGTATGTAGACTAGATCTTATCTCTGCTAAAGTAATAAATGAAATGCTCTGCTGAGCTGGACCCTGTCCTCTCTAAAATATAACAAATGCCTTGCTGAATCTTGCTTTCCTGATATCTGGAAAATTGCCTCTGTGGTATCAGTTTTCAAGAACCATTGTGAAAAAAAAAACTGACCTAAAAAAATGATAGCTCCATAAGTTTCCTCCCACTCTTTGCAAAAATCTTTGAATAAATCTAGTGATAGTCTACCATCTCAAAAAGGCTAAACTTCTTTCTGACCAACAGTATGGATTTAGGCAATCTCATTCAACTGTAGATATCTTAATGGTCATTTCTGAACCCCTATACCATACACTGGATAAGGCAGGTGAAGCTAGGGTGGTAGAGCTTGATATATCCAAGTCTTTTGACAAAGTCTGGTATTCTCAGTAAAATTAATTTGTATGGTATTACTGGATGGATATTTAATATAATCAGATCCTCCTTAGCCCAAAGAGAGATTCAGGTTGTTTTTGATGGCCGTACATCAAAACAAACAAAATCACATGAATGCGGGTGTGTCCTAGGCGGCGATACTTGAGTCCTTATTATTCCTGATCTTCATAAACGACCTCTCTGATGCAACTGTGTCAGAGATGGGTACATTTGCTGATGACACGACACTCTATTCTTGACATGTGGGCAAATCAAACACACATATATCAAAGGTAATCGCTGAAGCTTTAGATGATTATCTCAAGTCTGTATTAGAATGGGACCAAAAATAGATGGTCACATTAAATGCTACAAAGACAACAATTATAAGAAAACTTTCCAAAAACCGATTGCCATGGCTGATAGCATCCTTCTCGAGAGTTCAATAGGATTTTTATAAATTTGTTTCATTTTATGCTATTCATTTTCATTTCAATAAATAGTTGATTAATAGGGAATAAAAGATGATTATTAAAGTTACATTGTCTTGAGAAATACACACACAAAATTGTCTCATACTTATAATATTAGTATAGATTATGATTACTTTCCTGAGTGAGGTTTTTCATTTTTTGTGATGTATTAAAATTATTTGGGGATCAAATGATATCAGAATGTGCAACAACCAAATGGACATATTTTGTCTTAACTCCGTTTTTTTACGTTTGACTTCTGCTTTTATTGCTCATGATAAATGAAAGATTTTTATAGCAAAAAATCGAATATTTAAAAAAAATATTTATTTTAATACAATCCAATTTTTTTTAAATACCTTTTTCAAATTGTGTGACATCATCTCTGCACAACATCTTTTTATTTAAATTTTTTTTTTATATTTGTTTGTTTCATTTTCCTTAAATAAAACTTTTTTTTTATAAATCTGTAAAGTTTAAAACATAAAATGTTCTGTAAATAAAACTTTTTTTTTTTAACGTGCATATAACAAAACGTGCTTGTAGATAAAACTGTATTTTTTTAGGCTCTTAGTAAAACATTTTGTAAATAAAACCTTTTTATAAATACGCTGTCTTGTTTTATTCATAATTAAACCAGAAATAAAACAAAAGTGGTGTCATTGCAAAATGTGTCCTTTTGGTCATTGCCGATTCTGGTGTGCCTCAAATGCATTTGATCCTTATTTTGTCAGTTGATTCTTTGATTGTAATTAAAAAGAATTTAGATATCAAACTGTTACCTTGAAAAACTTTCTAAAAATAAGGTTTTTACTTTTTCTACATACCAGCAGTGACCAATCGTTCACAAGGCATCGTATCACCCGAGTAGACTATTTTCCAATTTGAAGAGTGAGAGAGGCAAACACCGAAAGCATTTTTACAATGATTTACTTCAACTGGAACAAACTGAAATTATAAAACAAAATTTTTTTTTAATCTTTTTTTTTTTTAAATTCACCTCCTAATACTTCTGATAGAAAAATTGAACACAAGTTTCAAGTGATGGTTGAATGAAGATTATTTTTTATGGGACTTGAAAACTCAGTATAATTTTCAAATAAAAGGGTTTAATACAACAATTAATATTTTTGCAATAAAGACTTTCATAAGAAATTACATGGGAAAGTCGAGAAAATAGATTTACCTGTGCGCAGTAACCAATATTGAGGCACCACTCAATCAAAATTATTTACAAGACAAAATTACCCCCCCCCCCCCCCTATAACCGTAACTATCCCTAACCGGAAGATTTTTAACAGAAATGGGTCCTTACATGCTTCTTTACCTTACACTGTCTCCATTAATGACTAACTATTAGGTAATTTTATAGACATCTCTAATCAGATGTTTTCTTGGAAAAAAAAAAAAAAAAAAAAAAAACTCCTTTAACCCTACTACTAACCTCAAGTCTAGCTGGCCAAAGACCCCCCCCCCCCCCCCAAAAAAAAATAAAAAGCGTTTTTTCCGAAATAGTAGTTTTTTCAGTTGCTACCCGAATTTAGGGGTAGTGGTAGGGTTAAGGGATTTAAAAAAAAAATTTTAATCTTTGCTTTTTTTTTGAAAAATTCAGGATTTTAGTTTGTCATGATGGACGAATCTGTTTCAATCAATTAATAATTTTTTTCTTTAAGTTATAAAGAAAGAACAAGGAATATGTTTTGATAAATTAAATGACTTGTGATAAATTAGATAAAAAAGAAAGAAAGTAAAAGGTGAGATGGCTTTAACAGTATCAATGTTTGAAGCAACTATAACAGAATGAACAGACAAAACTCCCACTTTTCCACATGTCTAATTTTCACAAAGTCAAAGTACTCCAGAATACATTGTGATATCATAATAGAAACCCCGCCCCTTTCTCTCCGCTTCCTCTTTTAATTACTTATATCCTTCAATTTCTCTCACCACCTCTTATCATTCGCTCTTATATACATTATTTGCCCTTCCTCTACCATCCAAAGCATCCATGTACAGATGAAGTGTGCTTCATGACAAGATGACAACATTCTTATATTTTTACGAGTATACCAGACCCCCAGGGATCTAGACTGTTTGGTTTTGTGTCACAGGTTGTCTAGATAAAACGTCATAAAGGATACTGTGCTCTCTCTCTGGTTTGATGAATGATGTTCTCATTTTGTGATGTCATCCACTGTGCACGGTTATCCCACCTGTTCTAATGGATGATGTCATCCAGTGTGCACAGAGACAAGCAAAGTTTTAGTAGTATACACATATAGATTAGTAAATTTATTAAATGTTTTGGTAACAAGTGTGCCTCATTCAAGATTCAGGACAAAGTTTTTTCAGCCTGCGTTTGCTCTGCTTTGCAATGGTTTGAGTGCGTAATAAACGATATGACTGCATGCAACCTTGCTGATACTAACCCTTAGGATCGAACTGCACGGAGACCAGACGTGAAACATTGCCTGGTGTTGCCCACCCCAGAGTCTGGGACACTCGTAGCATCCTAAATACCAAAACTGGATGAACAAACTTATGCAGACATTAACAAATAATCAAATTAAAATGTTTATAAAACAAAAAATAAATAAATGAAAATGCTAAACAGGAATCTTATAGCCATTTTTTTTCTAGTCATGCATAAAGCCAGAATATGGCAGAGAAAATTAAACAAAAATTTTAATAAGTCCAATGTTAACATAAAATTTACTTTCAAAGATGATTTTACTATTTATGCCATGGGCCCGAACAGCTGCTGCTGATTCTCAAATGCCTGTCACGCATGCCAGCCTGTTGACCAGTTGCAATTACAAGATTGTATATTTTTCTTAGTGTCTCTCCAAGATCAGCACTAATTAAATATTTATATAGTCTTTTTAACTTTTTCCCTTCAGACTTTCACATTTAAGAGAATATCTATAATAAAATTAGTTAAAACTGTTTTCTTTTTGTTTTGATTTTTTCTTCACTAGTAATGTTTCAGAAAAGCTTTTTGTAAATTTTTTTTTCATTTCAGACTTAAGGAGGAAATTTTCTCTTAGTGAAGAAATAACAAAAAATGTTTGTTTACTTTTTGGTATGCCAATTTAATTTTTTTGAATTAAATATATCAACTAATTACTTAATTCCTAAAAATTAAGAATTAAAGAAAAAAACTGAGAAACATGGCTTAAATATTTTGGCAAAGTAAAAAAAAAACTTTAAAAAAAAAATAAAACTGGTTTAATCATAAAGATTACATGGAATCCAAATACGGACTTAAAAGATATTTGCCAATGGGCATAAATAGTAAAACCCCTTTCAAAGGCACTTCATAATAAAGTGAGGCAAAATTTAGTGGGGTGATGGGGGCCAGTATTTTTATCGAGACACCATCTCTAGATGATTGGGTTTTGTTTTTATTTGTTTTTCCATTAAAAAAAACAACAGAATCATTCATTGGTTCTGTGCTCTGCCACCCACAGCAGAGTTCAGCTTCTAATGGGAATATACTGTTGTACAACGATGAGCGAAATTCCCCACACTTAAAGCTTTGTAACTGACTTTTCTTGCCCTCATAGGGAGGCATGCAAATCGAGACGGTTGTGTTGTTGCTTTGAAACATTGCGGCAGCCGATTTGGATAATGCCATGAATCACCAGGCGCTGTCGAAAAACAGCCTAAGTGTTAACAAAGCTACCGTTGACGGCTGCCAGATTAAAAGTCAAATCAATTGTTGGTTAAGCCAAAAACAATCAGTGACTCTAGCCTTTCCTTCTCTTTCCTTTTGATGCATATTCTTGTCTCTTTTTTTCTCTTGCAGACGTTTTACCCTCTCTCTTTCTCCTGGGTTTGTTGCCACAAGCTAGAATTTAGCTGTTTGGTGTTTTTCCTGGCATGAGAATGCTTTTATAAGTTTTTCTGGGGCTGAAATGACTAAATAAAAAGTTATATTTGTATAATAACGACCCTCTAGCCCAGCTAATTAATTCTCTAGAGAGAATTAATGATGCCAGAATTAATGACACCCAACATGCTGAATAAACCAAACCATACAACGGTGGAATCACTTCTTCGGATGGCACAAGGCTATTGCGTTTAAGGATCTTAGACAGTGTGGACATATAAGCAATAGTATTGTCGCTATTTGAACCAGGTAATGTAACCTACCCCACCAGAGAGCTGGTAGTGCTGTGTCAGGATGACAAGAACCCTTTCAGAGACGTCCCCACGGCACGGACACACCAAGATACACTCCCCAGCCAACGATAGTGTTGTAATGGTGCCGTGGTTACCACGATACTGTTACAATACTAAGGTGGGATTTCAATCGCCTTGATTGATACAGGGATACACAACTAGTATACCTGTACAGAGTACAGTTGTGAGTCGCTGCTAGTTTCAGATTTAGTACCAAAAACTAATATTTACTCACATAAAGCAGTGATCAAACCTTTCGTTTCCTTGACACGATTGACCCTCAGCCACCACCTTCTAGCATTTAAAAGTTACAGTGGGGATGGATGTCTGATCAAAGAAAGATCAAGTTGAATAGAATTGGGATTAACTTTTTTATTTGCTAGGGTATGTCGTGACCAGCAACTTCGTTGAATCAGAGCTCTCTGACCTCCCGTCTAGCCCAAGTAAGAGTTGAAATGGAGTGTTACAAATTAAGTGACCATTTAGGCAATCGGGATATGGACTTAAAGAGAGTAGGGTCTTATCTTAAAATTACATATTTTACAGCCCTAACCAACAGGGTGTACACAAATAATCAACAAACAATCATACCCAAATATGGGGGGATCTCTATTTATATAAAGTTACATAGTTTTGTTATTGCTTTCACTGGTGATAGAACAGTGTTGTTTTCTAGTATTTTTCCACTTCCTAAGCAGTTAATAATATATAGAATATTGCATTCAGTCGCCCTTAATCGGATGTGTCATATATATATATATATATATATATATATATTTAAGTAATTTACGTACAAAAAAGAAATCCATGGACACATGTTTCTGGCTATCAGCCATTATCAGCATGGCTACCCTGGGCAAGGATTGAATATATATAAAGTTAGATATGTTTATATATTTGTATGTACAGAATTCACTCCTAAACTATCATTATGACTTTTGGAACACAGCTACTAGATGTAAGGATAGGTAATTTGGGCTATATTTAGTTTTATGCAAGGGGAATAACAAGGGGATGGAAGCTCTTTGTGACAATTCAGATACCTCTGATTTTTGTGAAATTTTAACAATAGACATCAATTAATAAATATTTCCCAAATTTCAGTTTCTTTGGAATATTTTAAAGGGTTCTTAGGGGCATGATTCCTTGAATTTCAATTTTTTCTCAAGACCGCTTAAATTTTAGACATTTTTTAGAATCAAAATCATATAATGGATTTTAATCAAAATTGAAATAAGGATTCTCAACAAGATTTAAATCTTCGTAAGGGGGACATAAAAGTGGTGCTAAATTGTTCTGTTTGATGAATTCATTTTACCCGTCCTGGGACAAGTATTTTTGCTAGTACATAAATAAAATCAACACATGCCAGCATGCAAAACAGACGTTAAACGAATATGATGATTATGATGATGAATGTTAGCATAAAATATTCTTTACTAAGAATTGACTTACTTCAACTAAGTTGAGTTTTTTAAGAACATCAAAACCGAGTGCAGCATTTTTATCCAGTTGATGCTGCATGATCTTTTGAAGCGGAACCAGACTGTCGAAAATAATGGAAAACAGAAATTAAAACAAGATTTTCTGAAAAGAGTAAATCAATGACTTAAAATCTTTGAAATTCGAGTTGTCTCGTTTAATGCTTTAGTTCAAAATAATTTTTTTTCCCAATGAGTCAGCACTAATCAACGCAAAAATACTCTTGAGGATAAGCGTTAATGAGATGAATAGATTGACTGTTGAATGATGATGAATTTTATGAGAAGATTCAAAATCTCCACATACTACCCACTCAAAACAACTGACCCAGAATACGGCAATTTTCCCTCCTTTGTCAAAAACATTGCTCATGGAATGTAAGGATTAAAAGACAAAACAGAAGTGAGAGTTACTTTTGAAGTATTAACATATGCTGACATGCCTTACAAAGTCAGTAAACAGTACAGCTCCCATGATTTTCGGAAACATATTTCACATTCAGAATTGCTGAAGCATGGACAAAAATGCCTGCAGAAACACTTTAAAACCTTCATACTTCCAGAAATTTGCTAAAACTACGCCTGATGTTTCCCCTCCATACACATGCACACATGAATATAACGACGCATACACCATTTATTTCCCTGACAATTGTGCATTAGCCTCTGTATTATACATGCACTTGAGCACTGCACGCAATTATTTCATTTCATTAATAAAAACAATGTCCGTCATAAATTAATTCCATTAACTATTTTAAAAAATCATTTCTTTTAACATAGTTTACCTCAAACAAGGCAGGTCGCCACTGTAGTGCAAGTTTGAGGTTATCCAAAGTTGAGAGCTGTGCAGCAAGATGTCTGTTTACATTAGTTTTAAATTTCTGCATATTGGTACAGTCAGGTTCAATATAATATTAAATTTTGTAATTCATCATTATTTTTGTATTTAGGACATTTTAATTTCTAAACTAAATTTTTGAATGCCTTTTAATGTAACTCACTGTCCAGTCATGATCCCCCACCCTAAATTCTATTTACTTACACACACATTATATATATATAGTCTTGGAAGTTTTTCAACCTTTAAAACGATATGAAAAAAAACAGTTTTTTATATTTATTATATATATATATATATATATAGCAAAGATGTCTGTGCGTGTTTCTCTATGCATCAGTTTTCAGTGGTTGATCTGGCAAAACCAATGACATATTTGTAATCATCACATTACTGCAAATGTTTGAACCTGGGTTTTAATATATTTTAATGCTTATGAGAGGGTCACAAAAATGATACACCCCTCCCACTGAAAATTCAAATATTCCCAACCATATTATAGACCAATTAAATTTTCCCAAAATTGTAATTAAGGTTTTTAAAAGGTTGTGAGGGTGTATAAAAGACACACAAGCTTCCATTTGAAAATTCAAATATCTGATTTTTCACGTAAGTTTTGAGAGAGAGAGAGAGAGAGAGAGAGAGAGAGAGAGAGAGAGAGAGAGAGAGAGAGAGAGAGAGAGAGAGAGAGAGAGATTGTGTTCACAGGGTAACGAAACTGAGGATGTATTAATCAAGAACAATGAATTAGACAGTTGACACTATTGTAATTCAATAGGGTTTTCTTGCTAGGCCATTTTCTTCCTTTCACTCATGTACTTGAATTAATGTTTCATTTTAGCCATATATGTTATGTCCTCTTTTGTATAACTCTTGTTTTGTTTTCTATACCCTAAGGCAATGCAGGGCAGGTCTGATAGTATATAAGAAAACTGATCACTCTTGACTGTCATTATCACTTTAAAGATGGTTGCTAGGGTTCTTTCTGATCTTGACTAGTCTAAGGCTTCCAGTTCTGATTTAATTTCTGTTGTTCTTAAGCATTGTGCTCCTAAACTTTCTTCTATCCTCTCTAAATTATTCAATCTCTGTTTGTCTCAATCCTGTTTCTCTTTTTATTGGAAAGAGTCCTCTGTTAACCCTATCTTTAAAAATGCTGGTGATCGGTCTGACCCAACTAAGTATCGTCCTGTTAGTTTCCTCTCTATTATTAGCAAAGTTTTTGAAAGGTTGGTCAACCGCAAGCTTGTTTATTTACTGAAAAGTCTGGGCCTCTTTAGTGGTGTTCAGTCTGGCTTTCTTGGTTTTTGTTCAACTGCTGATCTTTTAACTGCTTGTCTCTTTCAATCGCTGGCATGTTTCTTTTCTTCGATTCTCATGGATGGCTCTGTTCTTTAGGAGAAATCGACTCTGAAACTTCTCGGTCTTTCTTTTCCATCAAAACTTTCTTGGAGTTCATACATTAGATCCATTGCTCTTTCCGTTTCTCGTAAAGTCTGTTCTCTTTATCGTTCCAACGCTTTCTCACATTTGAGGTTAGTCTCTATCTCTACAAATCTACTATTAGACCCTGTATGGAGTACTGTTGTCATATTTGGGCTGGTTAATCTGTCCTATTTGAGGGTTCTTGATAAGGTGCAGAAACATATCTATAATTTGATTGGCCCCGCCCTTTCTTCTTCTCTGCACCCTCTCTCTCACAGATGTGATATTACTAGTCTCAGTCTTTTCTATAAATACTATTATGGCATGTATTCTTCAGAATTGTCTAATCTATTCCATGCTTCCTTTGTTCCAACTCATTTAACTCATTAGTCTAATGGTCTCCATCAATTCACTGTTTTGATACCTCATTGTAATACAGTTTCCTATTCTAGTAACTTATTTCCATGAACTGCAGCCTTGTGAAAATCTTCCTGCTGACTGTTTTCCTCCTACTTATAACTTTAGTCTTTTCAAGACTAAGGCCAATAGGCATCTCCTATCTTTGAATAATCATCTTTCATTCTTGTTCGCTCCTTACATTAAGTGGCTTCATGACTTGTCTTGAGGGATTTCCATTAAAAAAAAATATCATTTTGAAAATTGCAATTCAAAGATTTTTAATATTTAGCATTTTCATTGAAACTTACTGAATGAAGTCCTGAATATCCTCAATATTATTAGCATAAAAATGAAGCCATCGGTTGATTTGAATTGGTGACAGCAGCAAAACCGGGCTTGGTATTTCTCCATTTTTTGACATTACTTTTGCTCGGTCCCGTAATATTCCAAACAAACCCTAACAAAAACAAATCAAAAACAAAACATCAAATAAATGTAACGATACATTTTAGGAAGAAAGTTTTTTTGACCATTAACAAAAGTTTTACTCAATTATAATTCTCAATTGCTATAGCAAAAACAAAAATATATATTTGAAGACGGGGTCACACATCCTTAGGGAAACGTTTTTTTGAATTGTATTATAGAATTTTGAGAAAACCAAGAAACGCTATTTTTTTATATATATTTATTAAATCAATAAAATCATTTTTATCATAAATATATGTCAGACTTTCGGCAGTAAAACAACCTTGCCAAAAAGTAATTTCCTTTTTATAATTTTAATTTTTATTTTCCTCTTGCTGGTGTTAAAAACTTCAAGTAAATCTCCTCGTGGTCTCAAAAGAATATTCATCGTCTGGTCGTGTTGACGAACTTGAAGAAAGTTAAATTGATGTGTAAAGCGCACCTATACTGATATGAATTTGAAGACGGGGTCACACAATCTTTACGAAGAGATAACACCCTGAAGGTGCTTATGAAAAAAAAGGAAAGATTTTTAAAAGGCAGCTAGTATTTCAAGCTTTCAAAACAATTAAATTTTTGGATTTTACATGAAAAACTCGGAATGTTTTAGTATCATTTTCTACCGAAGCTTCTTTAAAAATATTTTTTTTCATATGCACTTTCAGGGTGTTATCTCTTTGTAAAGGTGGTCACTAAGTTTCAATTATGTGTATAATAAGACGTATTACGTCCTTAAAATGGAGGGGGAGAGGTTAAGTAATTTAAGTTACTTTAAAAAATCTATAAGTTGTTTTTTAATAAAATAAATACTTTTAATTAACATTCATTTATGAATTGATGAATACTGAACATTTCATTAAGATTGGATAATTCCCTGATTTTCGGTGGATTTTTTTTTCAATCAGGGTTATACATTTTTTGGATGAAAAGAAATTACTTTCACTTTCATTGCTCGTCCCTAGTGTATCATCGTTTTAACAAAGTTTAGAATATCAATATGAAATCTATTGTCAAGCAAAAACTATTTTACACAGATTTCTTTTCAAACACATCTTGATGTGAACAACACAGTGAGAATGGGCTGTAAAAGTAAAAAAGACTCCCGGGCAACGCCGGATAGGGACAGCTAATAATAAATAATAAAATCCGCACTAACCATGTGATGGTCAGCATGCATATGAGAGATGAAGATGGCTTTCAGGTTGCGTAAAATATTAGCAGTTGCCTCATCACCATAGTGACGGTATAGCTGACCGGCTGTACCTTCGCCACAATCAAGCAAAATATAAGAGTTTGGTCTGAAAAGTAATATAAATAAATCACAATTATTAGATAAATTTAATCAAAACAATTTGTGAACTTTTAATAATATCTGAAAGTTAAAATTAAAATTGTGCAAAATAAAATTTGAATGCTTGAAAACATTAAACATTAAAGTTATTCCAATAAAACATTTCGTTATAATGCAATAAATTAATTTAATTTCGTTTATTGACTTTCATTTTGTTTTATTGGAATAAATTTAATTTTTATACATGTAGTTGTTTTTTTTTAAATTGCATGATTATCTCCCTTGCGAATTATCTGCTCTTGAATTATTTTTAAGAAAAAAGATGGACGCTTACTGACCGAATCGCTGTTATTATATGAAGGATGGAAAAATACTTGTAATTAAAGTTCTAGTGGATAATTTTTTCTACTTTTTGTACAGTGAGTAAGAATATAACGTTGAATATGTATATAATATTGTTTTTATAAAAGAATAATTTTTTCGTACGGCCGCTCATCAGCACAAGCACCAAAATAACATTTTTGTTTTCAAGAACATGGACCAATATTTGGCATAAATGACACAAAACAGATTTTTAAAAAAGCTATTTCGGTCAATGAAATAGGAGAAAATCTGACTATTTTATATATAAGGTGAGGCTTAAACAACATTTACTCTTTATACTACAACGCATGGTGATATGATTGATTGATTAATTTACGGCATATCAACCTCTTGTGGGTCATTTAATGCCGAAACATTAGTTGTAGTATGAGAGTTGAATGTTACAAACGTTTCAGAGGAAGATTTTGACTATATCTTGTTATATAGCTTTGTTGCTCTTAGAAATTTAAAATTTTTATTCGGGTCAACTTTGTTGAAGATTTCCTTCAGGTTATTTTCTTGGTAGTGTCTATACAAAGTCTATACAGCTTACTAGTATATGATGCACGATATGCAAATTGGTGCTTCTTCTCTTTTCAGCAAGTACAAGTGGGTGGCATAGATGTGTCCTATTCTGAGTCTAGTTATTGTCACCTCTTCTCGACATCCTTGTATTGGTGTCTCTTATTCCGATGGTCTGTGTCATTTGGTATAATTTATTTTCTATACAGGAGTTCCATGATTCCTGCCACTTTTTGAGAATATATGTATTAGTTTTTGGTTTTAAATCCGTATAAGGGATTTTTTCTGTTGTGGGGTTTAATTGTAATGACTCTTTTGCAGCTTTATCATTCATGTAGATACCGATATGGCTTGGAATCCAGCAGAAGATTATTTCTTTATTTACTGTTAGATCATTTATTCTATTCAACAACTTTGTAATCAAGGGGTTTGTCATTTTTTTTTCTTTATTGATATGAGCACTGATAAAGAGTCTGTAAGTATGAGGTATTTTTTGTGTTCTTGAGATGCTATGATATTTAGTGTCAAGTCGATGGCAGATACTTCTGCACTATACACGGAAGCCCCATCCGGGAGTCTTTTCTTTAATTTAATTTTCTTATGGATGGTCGCGCATCCTACCCTATTTCCATCTTTTGATCCATCAGTATATATTTGTAGGTATTGTGGATGGAAAACACATTGATGTGCAGGATTTGATGAATATGATGAGAGCTTTAAGTAGTATTGTAGTGCTAGTTTTTTTTCTTCTTAATGTCAATGGTGGTTCGTTAGCCTCTGTATACAGGCTTTCCACCGGGGAGGTTTTGAAGGCTCCTAAAGCCAATCTTAATCCTTGGTGGTGTACTGCATTTAGTTCTTTTATATAAGACTTTCTGGCTGCTCCATGTATATAGCATCCATAGTCGAGCTTCGATCTAACTAAGGATCGGTAGAGTTTTAGTAGTGTAGTTTTGTCAGCACCCCAGTCGGTGTGTGCCAGAACTTTGATTAATTGCATGGCTTTGTGGCATTTTGTTTTTAGATATTTTATGTGGGGTATAAAAGACAATTTTTTATCATATATGATGCCCAAGTACTTGTGCTGATCAACAACTGGGATATTACTGTGGTCCAGTTTCAGTATGGGGTCATGATGGATCTTTCTGAGTTTACAGGAATGTAAAGATTTTGTTTTCTCCTTTGAAAATTTAAAACCGTTTTCTACGGCCCATTTGTTTATTTTATTTATACAGAGTTGGAGTTTGCGTTCAGCTGTGCGTAAGTATTTTGATCGATAGCATATAAATAAATCATCTACATATAGAGCGCAGTCGATCCCAGTATTTACGTGTTTAATGATGTTATTAATCTTTATATTGAAAAGGGTGACAGACAGGATACTTCCTTGGGGTACACCCATTTCTTGTTCTTTTGGGACTGAAAGTATGTTGCCCATCCGCACTTGGAAGTGTCTATCATCTAAAAAGTTGCAGATGAACTCTGGCATTCTGCCTTTAAGTCCAAGTAGGTCTCTTTTAATGCCGTATTTCCACGTAGTGTCATATGCCTTTTCAATGTCGAAGAAGATTGCTATCAGATTCTCCTTCCTGACAAATGCTTCCCTTACGAGTGTTTCAAGCCTAATTAGGTGGTCAATAGGGCTTCTACTTTTCCTGAATCCTGACTGATATTTTGTAATCAGGTGTTTAGTTTCCTAATACGATGATAGTCTCTCATTAACCATTCTTTCGAAAGTTTTACACAGGCAACTAGTGAGGGTAATGGGTCGATAATTTATTGGATCTGTATGGTATTTTTGGGGTTTGGGTATTAGAATCACTATAGCTTGTTTCCAGTTTTTTGGAATACTGTTATTTCTCCATATTTCATTATAGATTTGTAATAGGTAGTTTAGGAATGGTTTTGGTAGATTTTAAAAAAACTGATAATGGATTTCGTCAGGGCCAACAGCTGTATCATGAGATTTATGTATTGCTTCTTTTAATTCTGTTCTGTTGAATGGTTGGTTGTACTTTTCTTCATTTTTTGACTTGAAGTTAATTTTTTTCTTTTCTTCATTTTGTTTTATTATTTAAAATTTTTTGTTTTGTTTTTGATGAGGAATTTGTTGAAAATTGTTCAGCTAGTTTGTTTGCAATGTTTTCCTCGTTGGTGATCTTTATGTTGTTGCAGATAAGATGTTTGATCGGGTCCTTGTTGTTCTTCCCTGATATTTTCCTGACCATCTCCCATACTTTTTGGTTTTGGTGTTCACATTTATTTTTGATACATAGTTTTTCCATGTGTTCCGTTTTGATTCTTTGATAATTTTTCGTGCTTTTGCTCTGCTATTTTTGTATATGTCCAAGTTTTCTTTTGTTGGGTTCTTTTTAAATTTTCTTAGGTTAGCTTGTCGTTTTCTTACGGCTTTTTGACATTCTTTTTTAAACCATGGTTTGTTAAATTTTGAGGAAGTGGAGCTTTTTGGTATGTTTTCCTTTGCAATGGTAAGGAGAGTATTGGTGAAATATGCCATACGTTCTTCAGTGTCGGTGTTAGCTTCTGGTATTAATCTATATTGGCAAGAGTTTTGGAATTTTTCCCAGTTTGCTTTTTTAAGGTTCCAACAGGGTATTTTGTCATCTAGTTTTGGATTCTCGTTTTCCAGTATAATAGGGAAGTAATCGCTTCCACATGGGTCGTCATGGGTTCTCCAGCTATAATCCATGTAAACAGTTGGGTCGCATATTGTTAAGTCTATTGCTGAGAGGGTACCTGTTGCTGGATGTAGGTATGTGTTCTCTTTATTATTGAGCAAACATAAGTGGTTTTCGTTTAATATTGTTTCAATAATTCTTACCTCTTTTGTTGTTTTTTTTTACTACCCCATAACTCGTTATGACTGTTAAAATCTCCCATTAGTATGAAAGGTTTTGGTAGTTGTTGAATTAAAGCGTTTTTCATCCGTTGTTTCATTTGGTGATATATATATAGTGATTGCCGTCCTCGCTTTGAAAAATAATAAGGCTGCCGGTATGGACAACATCCCAGCCGAAATCTATAAATATGGTGGACAACTCCTGCATTCAGAACTGCATCAACTTATTGTCAAAATATGGGTACAGGAGGAAATACAAACTGACTTAAGGGATGACCTAATTACAACAATCTTCAAGAAGAAAGGTGAAAAAACTGACTGTGGAAAAATGCTGAGAGCAACAACCTCTATATATGGCTTTCATCGATTTAACAAAAGCCTTCGATAGTGTAAGCCGTGAACTTCTCTAGAAAATTCTATCAAGAGCTGGTTGTCCAGAGAAGTTTATCAGAATGATGAAACTTCTTCACGACAATATATCTGCAACGGTAATCGCAAATGGCTGCTCTACGGATCCATTCAAAGTAAAATCTGGGGTCAAACAGGGATGTGTAGCTGCACCAGCTTTGTTCTCAATCTTTATTGCGGCTATACTGCACCTGTTGGATGGTCAACTTCCACCTGGAATATACATAAACTACAGAATGGATGGTTGAGTTTACAACATAAGACGTCTGAAAGCCAGAACTAAAACAAATGTTGATTCTCTTATTGAATTTCAATATGCAGATGATAATGCAGTTTGTGCTCTGACTGAAGAGGACCTACAAGCCACGATTAATGCCTTTGCCAATGCATACTCATAATTAGGATCAAACATCAACATTAAAAAAACTGAGGTGTTATTCCAGCCCTCACCTCAAGATAACTGCAGAAACCCTCCTAATATTCAGCTGGGCGGAGAATCGCTGCAAAACGTAGATCGCTTTGCATATTTGGGCAGCCACCTTGCCTCTAATGCCACCATTGACGATGAAATCCAGTATCGCATTAGGTGTGCAAGTGCTGCTTTCGGTAGACTTCGTTCCAGAGTCTTTGATAATAAAGATTTAAGGCTGGATACCAAAATCTTAGTCTATCGGGCCATTGTCCTACCCACTCTCTTATATGCGTCGGAGACCTGGACGACATACCATCGATATATCAACGCACTCGAAAAAATGCATCAAAGACTTTTACGAAAAATTTTAAGAATCACCTGGCAAGATCGTCGGACCAACACCAGTGTCCTGGAAGAGTCTGGTTGCTCTAGTGTAGAGGCTTTGATTGTTAGGAGTCGTTTGAGATGGGCTGGTCACGTTGTAAGGATGAGCGACCAGTCCTATCCAAAGAAAATATTCTACTTTGAGCTAAATGTGGGAGCTAGGAGGGTTGGAGGACAGAAGAAACGGTACAGGGACTGTTTGAAGGAGGACATGAGGAGATGCGGGATTGATCCCACAACATGGGAAGCGAGAGCACTTGAAAGAACAGAGTGGAGGAATGAAGTGGGAGGTGGTGTGGATAGGTTTGAGGGTGAACGGCGTCGTCATGCCGAAGACCTGAGAACAGCAAGAATAGTACGCCGCGAAAACCAACCACGTGCACAATCACCAAACAATAACGCATGCCCGAAATGTGACAGAATATGTGGATCGCGCATTGGACTGTTTTCTCACATGAGAACCCACAATTGAAGCCCTGGAAACCCACATACTCGATTTGAGTGACGGCCATGATGATATAGTGAACAAAAGGTTATTTCTTTGTGTAGTGTTGCAGTTATTGTAACTGCTTGCATATTTGTTTTCAAATTTATTTCGCTATGTGGAATATTTTTATTGATATGTAATGATGATCCACCAATGGATATGTTTGATTTTTTGTTTATGTAGTTGTATAATGAGTAATGTTTTATATTGATTGTGTCATTATTTTTTAGGTGAGTTTTTTGTAGGCAGATTATAGCAGGGCAGAAAGTTTTGATGAGGAGTATTATTCTTCAAAATTTATTTTTTTACCTCTTATGTTCCATTGTAATATTTTGTTTGTCATGAGATTTTTATTTTTATTTTTTGTTTATTTTGTTTAAGAGTTTCTGGACTTTCTTTGTTATCTTTCATCTATCTCCATCTCTGAGGAGTTTGTAATTTTGTGTCTTGTTGGAGTTTGGGTTCTTGTTTGAGAGCGATTGAGTTGTGGTTGTACTGTTGTTATTTTGGGGTCTTTTCTTTTTTTTTTGTCTTGTTTATTTGCTTTTGTTTTCTTGATTGTAGTTTCATTAGTCTGAGCCGTGGTATTTTCAGTTTCCGCCTTTTCAAGGGGTTGGAATCTGTTTTGCATAGTTATTGGTTGAGTTTCTTGTTTTTCAGCAGGTTCTTTGTTTGATGTTTTTTTTTTTCTGCTTTTTTTCGTATCTTCTTGTACTTGAATTGCCGCTATTTTCTTTTTTATTTCTGTTTCAGGCATGTTTTTTCCTTTTGTATTTGGTTTTTCTGTTTTGATTTATTATTTATATTTGAATATAGTTCTTTTAGATTTTCTTGGAATTTTGGCCATTCATTTTGGTCTAGTTTGACTAGTTTTTCAATAAGTTTTCGATATTGGTCATTTGTTTCATTTTGTTGCCTTGATGGGCTTGTTTTTTGGGTTGCTTCTGCATATGTGTTGCTTTTCAAGTATAATTCAACAATCTTCCTTGCTTCTGGGTATGATACATTTCTTTTATGTTTTACCTCTGTAATTTCTTTTTCTTTTTGGTAAATTTTAAAAGTTTTGGAATAGGCTGGGTGGTTTTCATTACAGTTTGGACATTTTTTGTCGTTCTGGCATTCATCTTCTGTATGGATGGGACCCCTTTCACTACATTTCCCACATATTTTCATTCCTCTACATACATCCTGGTGGTGCCCATATTTATGGCATTTGTGGCATCTTAGGGGTGTTGGGATGTATTGCTCTACTTTTTCAATGAGGTAGCCAATTTTTAGTTCTTTTGGGATTGTAGGGGTGTCAAAAGTCAATATATATGTATTAGTTTGTATAGTTTGACCATTTCTTTTTATGGTTATGCGTTTGTGGTCAATTACGCCTTGTTTTTTTAAAGCCGTTCTTATTTCATCTGTCGTCGCCAAGGATAATTCTTGGTTTCTTATAACTCCCTTAGAGGTGTTTAGTTTTCCATGTGGAAAAACTTTGCATTTATAATTATAGAAATTATACATTTTCAATAAATTTTGTGCATCTTTATTGCTATTTACTTCAACAAGAAGATTTCCATTTCTAAGTTTTTTAATAGCCTTTGGGTTGCTCTTACCCGTGAGAACTTTTTTCAATTAAAAATGGCGATAATTCGCTCATTTTTTTTCTTTCTAGAGTTCTATTACTAGAAATCTTGGGTAATTTGTAGGAGAGCTGTTTTTTTGGAAGGTTGTATATTTTTTCGTCCTCCGAGCTTGAGATGTCCGAGACATCGGAGTGGTATCTTTTTAGGGTTTTGGGAAAAAAAGGATCCATGTGTTTTTTGTTTTTATTTTCATCACCCGCCTTGGAGCCCTTTGTGGGAAGTGCCAGGGGGAAAACCCATTCGCCCTGGCACCACAGAGATACAGGGATGATATACTTGATTTTGGTGAAACAATGAGCACCTGTCTTCCTTTAATTTTGCTTTTGGGGTTTTTAAGAAAAATATCAGGGATGTTGCAGCCATGTCAATGTTTTATTCGCCATAACCAATTGACCCTCAGCCACCACTTTCCACCATATTTTGGGGGTATTTATTAGTGGTTGTTAGTGGGGGTTGGAATAGGAATGTTAATTGTAGTGAGTAGATTGGTGTGGGTTTTATATGGTGGGGCTTGACGTAATCAGCCGGTTGATTGGATCGGGCCTCTCCAACCGCCTGTCTAGCCCAGATAAGTGCCAAAGTGAAGTGTTGCAGTGTACATATCCACTACTTTCCCGGGTTATGAACAGCTCAGTCACCAGGATCCCGTCCTTAAGCATCACGGGTTGCCACCCACGGCAAACTGGTGGCCCCGTTAGGGGGTATATAAATTTAAAAAAAAAAATGTAGAGTGAAAGAGAAAAGAGGTGAATTGTTGTTTTTGTTTTCTGCTTTGCAGAACATGATTGAGTTTTGCAAAGAGAAGGGAGAAAAACAAAAAACTTCAATGTTAGGTGCATTTTTGGTCAGGAAGCCTATATCTTCAGACAGCCTGATCTGGTTGCACCAGACGCATGGTGATAAATAAAGGATTATTTATATATAAAAAATATAAATGGATTGACCATAGTCAAGGGCGACCAAAGGCTCTCTTTTTATTGGCTACTACATCGAAATGTAGGGGATGGCTGCCAATCATTTCGCTGGATTACTCCATTTACCCTCGATCCTCACCTTATAATACTGAGTGTTTAGCAAAGAGGTATCAAGTACTATTTTTTAAAATCTTTGGTATGACTCAATCGACGATTGAACTCCAGTCTCCTGGTCCATTAGCAAATATTCTAACTATTATGCCAAACGGCCTGGTCTAAAAGAATTATTTAAACTAATTTAAAGATGGTAAAAATGTATCTTTCCAAATTCTGATATTCTGCAAATGTTTTCGAAATAGCTTCCATCAAGATTTCATTTTGCTTATGGACTTACTCAGTTTGCAGCAAAATTCCACTGACGTTTCTCCTTTTACTCGGTACTGAAGAGCCCGTTCCTAGGAATACAATATGTGGATATTTAACAGCATCTGGATCTGGAAGAAAAAAAAGAGACATTTGAGGGTATTTTTAAACAAGTAAAATTAAAGAAACAATTATCCTGCTCCCACCCTACTAGAAAAATGATTAGTGTCCTGTGATTCGTCTGCCAGGGGGAACACAAGAAAAAGAAAAACACTCTGAGAACAGTTTGGTTTTGTAAACTGGAATAATATGGTATTTGTGAGTGGTAAGGAACAAATTCAAAGAATAAAAATCTTCTGTATAGATCAACAAATATAATTATTTATTATATATTTACACCCGAGGAAGAATTACTTTATAATGCGGATGTAATTGTAGTCGCTGTGCGAGACGTCCATTGTATGTGATCCAAAATGTTGGCTGCCTGGAATAACTCTGCTTTCCTAACTCCAGTTTATCTCATGAAAAATAACAAAGGATCAATAGTTATTTTTCTCTTAAATTTTATTATTATTTTCTAGATGAAATCTGTTCCATCTAACATAAATGAAATAAGCAAATCATAAAAATCCGTCTTGGATAAAAAGATTCTTTCAATGTGTGGTAAAAAAAAAAGTGTTAGTTATCGAGTTGGAAAAAAGTCGCATACAGACATCGTTTGTGTGTGAAATACTATTTATGCAGCATTATTTGATTAAATAGACAGTCAGATGTGAGGCTTTCAGGCTAATCTTTTAACTTAGTGTTAACACAGTGTTAGTTAAGTAAATATTTTTAAAGACAAAAATATCATTTTTGTACACAATCATTTATTCCAGCTTGTGTGCTCACAGCCTTTTAAGCATAGCACAATGAAGGGGCCAGTCAATGGATTAAGACAACACTTTCTCAGACAAAAACAGACGTAATGCTGACCAGCCACTTAACCAAATTTCTGACTAGCTGCGTCAATACCAAAGTTCTGTGGATCTTAGACACAGTGTGGGCATAGAACAATTGATAGAGCAATTAGTCGGAATGCATGTGAACCGTGTGGCATCAGACTATATTTAGAGCCGAGTCACCATGAATACAACACTGCGTGACCCTCAAGGGTCACGATAATATCACACTTTTACATTAAAGATTGTGGGACGTGACGATGGCTAATGACGCAGGCTATCAAATTTGAATCTAGTTTGTTCCACAGAAACATTTTCACTTAAGATGTTGGCAACCTTCACGTGGTCCCTCCTGTAAATACCCAATGTTTTTCTAAAAAGAATTCTAACTAGAAAGATATCGGGGAAACCAATGCCAACAATAGAATCATCTGAATCATACAAAATGAATGAACGATTAAAAATTGCTTTCAAAATTGATTCTAAATAGAAACAATTTAAATCAATTTTGGTTTGTTTCTGAACTTACTAATTCAGTAAACTTCCATTAACAGAAGAAAAAAAAAAAAAAAAACAATTTAATGATTAATGAAATTGTGAAAAACTGTTTATTTCAGAAATATATTAGATACAAACCTTGTCCTTTCATATGTTCACTGACTTTTGTATGAAAATTCTGGAGCTGTTCCTCAAACCCAGGAATTATCCATGCTTCTTTGACATACTCCTCATTGTCTAGATGGATACACTGGTCTCTGGCAAAGAGAAAAAAATATAAGTTCCTCAAATAAAAGAAAATATCTAAAATATTTTGATTTAACACTATGCAAGTCTTTAGAGGCTCAGGTCATGACCTTTTGCCTTGCTTAATAGAGTGTTAAAGCAAACACATTCATGGATATATTTTGTTGATAAGAGAGGAAGGAATATTAAATATTAGAGTGGATATATTGACTGATGGATATATTAGCTTTCTATATTAGTGATTAGGCAGAAAGTGCTGTAGATGGATGTTAGATGATAAGGGGTGACATCATATATTCAGGGGCGACATAATTTTGGTATGAATTTTGAGGCAGTTCTTTGAGAAGCGAACTAATGTGCAGTTGTGTTAAATATGTCTATTGCAGATTTATAGTGCAGCAACATTGAACTGGGATGTGTAAAAATAGTTTTAAAAATTGAAGATTCAATATAAGGTTAATTAAGAAAATAGAATTTTCCATTGAAAGTCAAGTTAGATGTTAAACTTATATGTAAAGGAAGTTGCGTCATGAAGAAGTACATAACAGGGAAGTGAGATCTGTTCTGCCTCTTCTGTATCTAGAGGTACCTCGTGCGGCACTCACTCTGGGTGGGTTAAACCGGCTTCCTCCAAAAGAGGAAGTTTCTAGGAAATATTCAATTCACAATCAGTCCCCAATTGCATGTATATACCGGTCAAGGGAGATGACAACATTAGTTTTTTGCAGGGAGGTGTCGCCGTTCGCTTACATACAGCGCCTGGTATTCTCAGATGGTCACTCATCTAGTACTGACCAAGCACAACACTTCTTAAATTAAGTGATCTAACGAGAACCGGTGTGTCAATGCGATTATGTCATATAGGATGTTCAGCGTTAGAGTAAACAGATGCTTGTTTGAAGGCTTCCACCATTGAAAGGGTAAGATGCAGTTTATCTGAATGTATAGCAAATTACTGTAAAAAGTAAACCAAATTTCAAAGGAAATAATGTCGTTATCTGTTATTCTTTTTAATTGGTTCTATTGTTCCAGCCACAAGGAGAAAAAGGAAGAAAAAAACAATGCCTCTGCTACTGCTACCATTGCTGAGAGACCTCACTATCCATGTAGTTGTTTGCTTTTGTGTCAATGAGAGACAAACATTTCTGTTGATGAAGATGAGACGCAATCTGTGAGAATTGAAAAACTCCCCATGCAATATAACAACAGGACTTACATTGTGATACGTTCAAAGGTGGACAGAAGTTGTTACCCATTCTTTAATGCAGGGATTTACCTGTCATCACCCAACAAAGCAAGATGATAGCAATAAATTTGTTTTCTAGAATTTTCTTCTTGAAAAAAGGCAAGAAAAACAGAGTGATTTTTTTCTCATAAAAGTGGGGTATCATTGTAATGTAGCCTGCGCTAATTCAAGTGTTTTAACATCCGTACAACTGCCATAGTTTGTTGATCGATTATTGATTTTCCTTTGTTCTGCATGCAGTATTCATTAATTGCTTTGTTGATTGATTATTGATTTTCCTTTGTTCTGCATGCAGTATTCATTAATTGCTTTGTTGATTGATTATTGATTTTCCTTTGTTCTGCATGCAGTATTCATTAATTGCTTTGTTGATTGATTATTGATTTTCCTTTGTTCTGCATGCAGTATTCATTAATTGCTTTGTTGATCGATTATTGATTTTCCTTTGTTCTGCATGCAGTATTCATTAATTGCTTTGTTGATTGATTATTGATTTTCCTTTGTTCTGCATGCAGTATTCATTAATTGCTTTGTTGATTGATTATTGATTTTCCTTTGTTCTGCATGCAGTATTCATTAATTGCTTTGTTGATCGATTATTGATTTTCCTTTGTTCTGCATGCAGTATTCATTAATTGCTTTGTTGATTGATTGGCAATTCCTGGTTAGTCATTAGTATACTCAAGACATACAATTTACTTTTGATTGTAAAAAAGCTTCCTGTTTATTTACCGTTTGAGAAAAACAAAATAATTTTCACTTGACAAGTCATTCATGCTATATTTGAGAGACTGCTATACACTAATGTTTGCCAGCAATTAGGCATTTACTTGTCTTTTCAGTCATTAGTGAACTCACAGCTGTCTTTTTTTTTAATTTTTATTTTCATTCATTTGCTGGGGACGGGGCATTCTTCCAAATGCCATACAATCACCCGCTATTTACAGACTCCAACCGAGAGCTCTTTTCAGGATTCTGGCTGTTCCCTTGAGTGCAGTTGTTTGGATTTCTCTTGCACTTGGTTCACCAGGTATACTTGCTAAATACTTTTTCAAGTTCTTCTTCATTAGTCCAGTGGCTCCTATGATAACTGGAATGATAGAGATCTCTTTGAGGTTCCAGTTTCTTTTCATATCATACATTAGACCCTGATATTTTGTTATTTTCTCCCTTTCAGCTCTATTTAGGCCCCCATCATTAGGGACACTGACCTCAACCAAAGTTGCCACTCTCTCTCTCTCTTGTTCCATATTACAATGTCAGGTTTGACAGCTGCGTTTTCCAGATAGGTAGCTGTGAGGATTTCATGGTCATAATGGATGGTGTATGTCTCATTCCCCACAGTTCTCTCAGGTAGATGTTCCCAGTGCCTGCTGCTACATCTGATATTCAGTTTCTTACAGATGGTCCAGTGGAGGTATCTGCACACTCCATTATGTCGTGCTGTATAGGAGCCATCTGCCAACATGATTTTGCAACTCGATATCAGGTGGCTCACACTCTCCACTTCAGTGTGGCAAAACCTGCACTTGTTGTCCTGACTGAGACCAGCCATCTTTTTAAACGCATTTGTCATCAGGCCCTGGTCTTGTGCGGCCATTATAAGCCTCTCCTGGTCGTAGTGGAGGGCTCCCCTTCTTAGCCAGTCCAAGGACCCTTCCTTATCAATATAGTCCTTGGATAGTTCATCGAGGAAGTATGTGGCACGTTTCTGTCCTGACCACTCATCAATGCACCTGTTCTTAAAAGTCTGGGTGTATCTCTTGCGGCTCTTTTGGGCTATCTCTGTGGCAGGATTGTTTGGTGTTTCTGCCTCATCTATATGACAGCCTTGTCCAAAATGCTTGGCCAACTTTGTGATGGAATTTGTTTTGCTGGCTCTTGAATCTTGGTGTTCACGTACCATTTCTAGGCTGGGGTTTAAGGAGCTTCTTAGGTACTGGCCAATGCCGACAATAGTGGCTCTGTGCTGGTGGTTTATCTCTGATAGACCCAATCCTCCCTCTCTTCTGGGCAAGTACAGTCTTGGCAGACACTGATTTCTATAGATGACCCTATGGAGGGTTAACATTTTTCGAGTCTTTACATCTAGCCTGTTGATGGTTTGTTGAGGCCAATCAATGATGCCAAAGCTGTACGTAATTACTGGCATTGCAAGTTGGTTAATGGCAGTTATTTTATTTTTGTTTGTAAGCTGTGTTTTGCAGATCTTTCTGACACGGCGTACATACTCTCTGCCAATTTTCTCTCTCATCCTGGCATGTTGGATGGTGTCATTTTCCTCAATGCCAAGGTATTTATAGGACTCCTGCTCTTCGAGATCTCGTATCTCATTTTCCTCATCTAGCTGTAGATTGTCTGTCTGAATCTTTTTCCCAGCCCTGAGGGAGCACTTGGCGCATTTATCCAAGCCAAATTTCATTCCAATGTCTTTGGAAAAGGTGTGTACAACCTGCAGGAGCTGCTGCAATTCAGTGTCAGAGCTTGCATACAGCTTAAGGTCATCCATGAAGAGAAGGTGGTTGATTTTCTTGGATGGATCTCTCTGGCGTCCCTGACCAAGGTTGTAGGCCTCTCCCCTGTTGTTGAGAAGCTTACTAAGTGGGTCTATTGCCATGCAGAAGAGCAACGGGGATAGGCTATCACCTTGGAAGATTCCCCTTCTGATATTAATGTTAGGGATGGTAATCTTTCCATGGCTGTGGCTTAGTGAGATGTTGGTTTGCCACATTTTTATGTGGGCTGTCATTGTTTTTTTAATTATTGGGTTGATATTATACAGGTCAAGGCACCGTAGTAGCCATGAGTGGGGCACGCTGTCATAGGCCTTCTGATAATCAATCCATGCCATGCTCAGGTTTCTATGCCGCTTCCTACAATCCTTTAAAATTGTTTTGTCAATCAATAACTGGTCCTTGGTACCAAAGCATCGTCTCCTACAGCCAGCTTGTTGATCTTCTAGGTAGTTCCCAGAGGAGAGATGGTCGTAGATGCTATCGGCTACCAGGCCAGTAAAGAGCTTGTAGGTGGTACTGAGACAGCATATGGGTCTGTATTTATTTGGGTATTGTGTCTCTTTTGTTTTGGGTATGAGGCTTGTGTCTCCCTTAGTGAGCCATGGTGGTGTTGCCTCTTCACCCCTCAGTAGTCTGTTGAAGCATTTACTGTAGTGGCCATGGAGTGCAGTCAACTGCTTTAACCAAAAATTGGAGACATTGTCAATGCCAGGTTTCTTGTGATTAGCAAACAGAGCTAGCTTTTTTTTTGTCGCTTCTGTTGTAATCACTGGCTCCGGCATTGTGGGCTTGGTCTCATTTATCCTCTGTATGTCTCCAATCCACTGGGCTTCTTGGTTGTATACTCCCTCACACTCAAACAGGGGTTGCCAGTAGTTCTCCAGGTCTTGTTCTTCAGGTGGTTTTTATACAGTAATGGTATCCCTTATTAGAGTTCTATAGAACACTCTAGGGTTTGCTTCAAACTGTTTGTTCTGGGACTGGGCCTTCTTATTTTCCTCGGTTTTTATTCTTTTAGCAAGTGCTGGTATCTTGCCTTCTAGCTCCCTGACAACGTTGTTTAGTTCCTCACTGCTGGTGGTGTGGTACTTTGCATTGAGTCTGCTGATGGTGTTTTTCAGTCTCCCTTCTGTTGTGGGAGCTGCGAGAAACTGTTTTATTTGGCTCATTTCTTTCCGATGGAGGTTTAATTCTTTTTGCAGCTTGAGCTTCCATGCAGATGTAGTTTTGGAAGCTCTGGGATTAAATCGCTTTTTAACGTTCTTTTGAGGGAATGTTATCCTATCGATATAAAGCCCAGCTGCATATGTGATCTGGCTGAGTTCCGTGAGCGACACTGCTGTCCTGTATGTGCGTTATTGTGTCTGTTTATGTTTAGCTGACTTAGCGTAAATTAGTTTGTTTTCTGCTCGCTCGCTTTGTTGTATCACAGGTTCTGCCTACTCTCCTGTCTCTTTATTTAACTATATTCTTTGCGTCCTCATCCACATTCTTCGCATTAATTCCGATTCTGATATTTAAAGAATACCATTTGTTTATCAAATTTCTATTAACTTATTCGACCTAATTTGAAAATTTCATTTATTTATCAGATTCTAATTATACATTGTTTGTTGATTGACGTCGTAACTAAAACTCTAACACGAAATTGCATTTCCAAAATTCCTAACCAAACTGAATTTTAATAATTTTCTGACTTATTTTTCATTGTTTTGAGTCTTCGTCAGTAATTTATACAAAATTACATATTTTCTGTCTATAGTGTTACATCGTTAAAGTTTTGGAGTTCAGCTTGAAGGGCAGGTGAAGTGCTCTTTAACCTTAGTGGGCAATCATCTAGAGATGGTGTCTCAATAAAAACGCGGGCCCCATCACCTCACTGATATAAATTGGAATAAGGATTCCTGCCATAAGATTAATGATATATGTATTGAAATTATAACACACAAAATGTCTTGCAAACAAAGTATGTTTGCAGCTTAATTAAAAGATCAACTTATCCAATACTGTCCGTTTAAGTATGACAGCATTTGCGAAAGAGGGTTCGTTTTAATGTCACAAGTACGACTGTAAATGTGTCCAACATGAGAGAAGGCTATTTCAAAAGAGGATAATAATGTACTTTTTGCATTTATCCCGCCCAAATTAAGAGAATTGTATTGCCCAATCAAATGGAGCTATTTTAGAAGACACGGAAGGTAACCTATTAATAATAACTTCTTTTTTTATAGTCTATAGAATTTCTGGGAGGAAAATAATACATTAAATAATTTTTAAAAAATTGTTTTTAAACTTATTTGTTTAAGTTTTTAGAAAAAAATAATTTGTCTGTTTCACTTCCTTCAGTTTCTCTCTGTAAAAAAAAGTCTTCAATAAATTTTAATTCATCAAGTTCTTTACTTAACCAAAATTCATTTTTAATTAAATTCACTAGGTCTTTCTCCCTTGATTATTTGTTGGGAGGAACGGTTTGAAAAACTTCTGAATATTTTTTTCATTTTTCAAATCAGTCATCATTGTTTGGTTTGAAGGCTTATACTAAGAATTTGTTTTTTGTAAAAAAATATTTTAAAATCTTATTCATTATAGATGAAAGAAAAATAGAATAATGGAAAATAAATTTAAGAGTTACACAAATACATGCACTTTTAAAAGTTTTAAAATTAAGCAAATTTTATGACATAAAACCGGCCTATTTGGCATAATGTTTAAGTGTTCACTAATGGGTTCAATCTTCAGTCAAAAAACTAAAAGAAAAAATATTACTTGGTGCCTCCTTGCTAAATACTCAGTATTATAAGGGAAAGTGGTGCAATCCAGAGAAAAGGTTTCACTTATTTTTTAAAATTATTTTATGATATAAAAAAGAGAATTTTGTCCAAGAATAATAGTTAACATCTAATTAGAAATAACCTTCGACTTTTAATGGATTAATTTATCAACTGACCTGTTGTATCCTTTTCGTGGTCGTAGGTGATATTTAAGATTTGTGCAGGCCAATTGCATGTGATTATTTCTTTCCTCTTCGACTTTTCCGCCATTTTCTGTTGAATTCAAACTGTTCTTTTTCAACTCCAATTTTTGATGATACAGCAGTGGAAAAATGGATGGACTCAAAAGATTGAGCATGGTTTGAATTTTGAACAAACCAATGTTGGCAATCCCACTGGTCGTCTCATTCAAGATGAGATGTTCAGTTTCAGAAGGAAAACTAAAAAAAAGAAAAAGAAAAAAGAAATAAAGATTAAAAAGATCCATTAAAATTTAATGCTTTTATTATTAAAAAGTTCACAACACTTTTAAGCAGACAATTTTAAAATTTGAATAATTATTTTATATCTCATGTTAAGATGTACCAATGAATTTCTACAGTTTTCATTCCAGCATGCAATCCTCTACCTATATAAGAATCAGATATGTCCCAAGATGGAGTACTTCTGTCACATTTGAGGAGGCACAGCTAAGAGCACTTTTCATTGTACAAAATCAACTTCGCAATCTAGCGTTGTACAAAATCAACTTCGCAATCTAGCAAGGGATGATCTCTGCTGTTCTTTAGAGATCTTCTTCTAGTTATTTATAAATTTAAGAGTAAAAAAATAAAAAAAATATTGGGATTTAGAAAGAAAAGAGTAAAACAAAAATAAAAGCAAAAAGATTCCTGGACAATGCTGAATAATGTATAAATTGCTAGCACTCATTTTGTTTGGTGTCTGTTTGGTTTAATGTGATCAATTTGTGTACAGGTTATATTTTTTTACTAATAAAAATAAATTTAAAACTATGTTTTTGATTTCATTTTTTTTTTAAAGAAAATTTGCTGAGTTTATGAAATAGAAATCTAAGTAAAACTATTTAGAATGAATTTGTTGTAAAAATCAAAGATTTTGTAGAATAACAAACCGAAACTTTTGCCCTAACAGAATCAAACAGTTTATTAACAACTAGCTGTACAAAAAGTATATATGGATGAGTCTCACCCAGAAGAATTCAAGAATTATTTTAATTTATCAACTAGAATTTTTCTTTATATATACAGGGTGACTAAAAAAAAAAAAAACGGGCCCCGTGTACACTTTATGTGATATCTCCTTTATTTATTCACCGATTGCCCTTATTTTACAGGACATGGCAGAATCAACGACCGTGAGTACACCAAGAACTCAGTGGGAGCTAGGACAAAGAATACACTGTGTTAAATTTTACTACAAGACAGGCTCATTTAAGAAAACCCAGGACAGTTTCATGCATCAGTTCGGATGTGAAAAGGCTCCACCCAAAAGCAGAATTCAGAACTGGGTGGACTACTTCGAGAAGTATGGGACCGTGGAGAACTTTAACGCTGCCAGTGAGAACCGTCCAAGCCACTCGGCACGTCCCAAGAAGCGGACAGCCGAGCTGGGCGAAAGTATGAGAGAGTCTCTCCAGGAGAGTCCGAAACGCTCTGTGCGTAAGCGAAGTCAGTCCCTCGGTATCTCCGTGAGACTTGCAGGAGAGTGCTGGTGAGCAATATCAGGGTTACCCATACAGAATACAGACGCTGCAGACCCTTACAGCCTCAGACAAGAAGCAGAGGAGCGCTATGGCAGTCAAGATGCTCGATAAGATCGAGGAGACACCAGGTTTCCTTAACCTCCTTTGGACCTCAGATGAAGCCCACTTCCATCTTGACGGAAAGGCGAACTCCAAGACAAATGTCTTCTGGGGGTACTCCAAACCCAATGAAGTAGCCACCAAGCCCTGCACTCTCCTAATTGCACGGTGTGGGCTGCAATCTCGGTCAGAGGCATCATCGGACCAATCTTAATCGAAGAATCTGGCGCAGCAGTGACAGTCACCAAGGAGTGGTATGTGGAGGTCCTCAAAACCTTCAAGAGTGAGCTCCAGACCCTCTACCCGTCGCTCATGAGCAATTTCTGGTTTCAGCAACATGGAGCAAGTTCTCACACCTCAAACCTGTCCCGAGATTGGCTGAAAGAGAACTTTGGAGGCCAAGTGATCAGGCTCAAGACTAATTTTGAGTGGCCACCCCATAGCCCGAACCTAAGCCCCCACATTATTTCCTTTGGGGCTATCTTAAGGACAGAATGTACACAGGGAAACCCAGAACCATCACGGAACTCAAGGAAGACAGGGAGGAGATTAGAGCCATTCCCAATTCAGTCTGTACGAACGTCATGGACAACTTCGTTCTGTGCCTCAAGAAATGCACGGATCTAAAAGGAGTCCATCTAGAACACATGCTGTAGAACGGAGAAAAAAAGGCCAAAGACCCTAGTGTTTTGATATGATGTTGTGAATATAATAAACTAGTTATGCCCCAAAATTCATTTCATTCGGACAAAAGACTAAGAAACAGAGCCTAATTAGATTTGGGGCCCGTTTTTTTTGGGTCACCCTGTCGCGTTTTTTTAATAATAATTTTTAAAAAATAAAAAAATTAAAAAAAAATAATTTTCATATTTTTCAAATATTTGAACTTTGGTTTTTTCGAAAGCCAACTTATCTATCTGTATTTCTCCTCTGATGATAAGATCTCGATCTTTGAAAAGCCTTGGCTTAAGGAAAGAATAATAAACACTAGTTTATTACTGAATACACCTTGCATTGAACAATTGAAATTTGAAATAAATTTGGACAATCGTCGAATTTTTATCGCTCTTTTTTCTCCTATCTCTCTCTCTCTCTCTCTATATATATATTTTGTTTCTTTGGGTTTTGGTTTTGACTCAATGTCCCCCACTCCCACCACCGTACATGTGAAATTTAACATAAAATGATCCACAATTTCCGAGTCACTCTCACTTTTTTAGGGCAGTTAATTTATCTTCCACAGTCAAAAACAAATTGTAACTGCCCTAAAACACTAACCTGGAAATGGGAGATCATTTCACATTAAATTCATGAGAAACTGATCCCCAACTCTAAATTCTACAGTAATCGTTTTTTCTTTTTTTTACCAAGTATTTCCATTTTTTTTTTAAGTAGAATCTCACTTTTTGGGTTGTTAATCTACAAAACTTTTTTTTTCATACTGAAAGTATTGACTTATATGTTTTAACTTCATTTTTTGTTTTTAAATTCATTAAAATTCGCTTTTTGTATGAAATAATTTTTTGCTTTTAGTCAAATTTTAAAACAGTAAAAATAAACAAGAAAAAGAACATGGCCAACAAGGACTTCATGCAGACCAGATTAGCAAGAGAAAGACCCCAATTGTGTATGTGGGGAAGGGGGGGACAGGAAATCATTCTTTGATGAAGCAAAGTCTTATTTCTTCCTCTACCTGCATCGTGAATCGTTTGAAGTATAGCATGAGGCAAAGCAACGAGATGGAGAAAAGAAGAGAGAAAAAAAAACAGAAAACAAAAAGATAAAGCAAGAGAGAAGTAAGATAAATAAAATTGAGCCGAATAACGAAACAGTAAGGACGTAAAGCTTCAGCAATTCGGCAGAAATCAGTCTAAAAAAAAAAAAAAAAAAAGCAGGAATCTTAAATTTAACAAAAAAGCGAAATTGTTTTTTTTTCTGAATTACAAAAAAGCGGAGATGCAACATCCACGCATTAAGTAAATAAATATATATATACTACACATTAAATACTATAGAATGGCTTGAAAGCAATTAGGTTTGTTCAAGTTAATGAGAATGTATTCAAACTATTTTACCATTGAATCCACTGTTGATATTTTGGATGGTCCATAACTTCAGCTGGAGTCATGTGGACAACAAGTTCAGCAGGAAAATCTTGTTCTCCACTTCTTTGCAGGGAATTTAATTGCTTACTGTTGACTAAAGATTCGAGATAGTCGACACTGGGACATTCTAAAACTGCAGACAGAAAATGAAAAGAAACAACCAATGATAAAAAAAAATATTTTCATGCAGATCATTATTTTTTGCAAAATTAAAGTTTAAATTATTATTTCCGACACTGGAACAGTCAATAAAGTAGAATGTATATAAAGTGATCTTGAAAAAAAAATAGCATCCATGAAATAATCAATAAAATTCCCAATTCTTTTGGAAATGCAAATATTATTAATAATGGTACAAATAAAACTTCAGTCTAGGCCCGACTTATCCACTAAGTTTAAATCATGACTGTTTTTGTTTGAGCACACCTGGATACAACATGTAAAATTATTAATAACTTTGACATATTCCTCTCTTGGCACTCACCTGTAACAAGGATAGTGACCCTTTTGTGGGAGCTAGGGTTCCCCACAGTTAAAAGCCTTGCGCCAGAGATTCTTTGTACTCAGAGGTAAATACGTAGAATCAGAAAACGTGTTATTGTTGTATTAAATATAATGAATGCAGTCAGCCTTTGCTCAAGCAGAGTTAACATCCCGTTGATGGCTGAAAGGTTAAAGGCAAAAACAATATTCGCTGACATTGACATTTAAAAGGTTAAAAATCGGAACAATGTGTTAATAACAAAACACATGTGGACTGAGAGCCGCAATGACTGGCTTATTCTCTTTATCTCCCCTTCCTTTTCAAGTATACATGTATCTCTCTCTATCTATCTCATCTATCATAGCAATAGAGATTGAAAAACTGTTTGGTGATTGACTTTGTGCGCGTCATTCGCATCCTCACCAGCTCAGCCGACTTTATGTTTTAAAAATGTTAATTCTTCGGTAAAAATAAATAATTGTAATTTTATATATAAAAATGTGTTGTTCGTTCCTTCTTATTATACAGCGTTCAATTGCAGCACAACGGTCCCTCAGCTAGAAGATGATTAATTCTCAGGAGAGAATTAATGATGCCAATGACACCGCTGTGTATCCAGATCAAATATCATACAAACAGGTATAACTCTTTCATTAAAGGGATGTGTCTATCGTTTGCCACTCGGTGAGCTGGGTACCATGCCAGGATGTTAACAGCCCTTCCAAAGACGTCTCCACAGCGCACACAGAGTTCACACTCCCAGGCAAGCGGTCGGATCACACACCTGATTTGGACTATGATGACCCTTTTCTGGTCAGGAATAGTCTGTTAATTTTTTTTGGATAGAAGATATTATCTTTGAGATAACCTCACAGATAAAAATCTGAGTGTGAAGCCTATTCAGGATCACACATCCTACTGCTGAGATGATCACCAAAGTGTCCCTGCAGCTATTCCAACAAGTCATTTGGAGTTTGAGGAATTGCCTTATTCTGTTCATCTTTTATGACACCACTTTGTTTTCCTAAACTTCTTATTGACCGTTCAATATTGATTGACGCAGAGCTGCACAGTTGGAGCATATAATTGAACTGAGATAAAATAAAAACCGCTGAACATTCATGACTGAAACTTGTTGGACAAATCAGGTTGGATTGCGGAAAGTATTTTTAATTTTATCAGCGATTACATGGGTGGCATTGTTGAGGGTCACCCTGTACAACCAACAATAAAAATAATTTAGTAATAACAAAAGAAAAAAAATTAAACTAAAAATAAATACACAGAAAATCGTGTAGCATCACAGTCATGTCTGGACTGTAAACAAATGCCCGTTTGTGGCGTCCATGTCTCTGCCTTTCTCAGTAGCAGTAGTAATGACTGCATCATTGTCTGTGTATCATTGATGCGACAGTGTGTGTTGGTTACAGTAGCCGTGAGTTTACAGTTGTCTGCCTCTCTCTCTTTCTACATAGCAGCAACTGCACCCTCCTAAAGTTCAACCCTTCCTCATTGTGGTAGGGGCAGTTGCAACATAATAGTGTCAGTGATACCCCACTAACATTGCTATGGTGAAAATGCAGAAGGAGTCAGCATCAGGATTCGTCATCCTCTGCATGTGGCAAGCAAAGAAGTGTCAGCCACAGAATCTCAAATCAATAGAGTGAAAGTAGCAAGGTTGCTTCTGCGCCATTCCTTTGTGTGTTCTGGGCCAAACCTTCCCGAACTTTGCGTGCAACTGCTGAGCCTTGTTGTTCTTGTATCAGGGGTAAATACATGCAATCCTGCAGGTTAACAAACAGCTGCGACCAACAAGGACTTCATGCAGACCAAACAATCCTGAGGCACGAACTTAGTGAGTTCTATGCGGAAGTCCGAGTCGCCTAACAAACAAACAAAAACAACAGAAGCAACTGCAGTAGTTGTAATTAAGACGCATTATTTCCGAGATTTCCATAATTTTTTTTGTAGGTGTATTCTTTACAGTATTATTATGCAGGAAGTTATCGAGCATTGCATATATCAGTCCTCCCCCTCAACCATTCCTCACAGGAGGAGGAGGGAGAAAGACCTCCAAAACACATCTATTTCCTAGCTTACTATCTGCTACATCTCATTATCCTGATTTCCTGTTCGCTAACCCACCTTCCTTTAACTTACTCTCGTCAAAGTGGAAATTCTACTTTCATGTAACCTACTTAACCAATTCTCAAACTTGCTACAGCGCAATAAGCATTGCCAAATAAACTATATTTTATATAAAAAATGAGTTTAATAAATAAATAACAAAGTGAAAGATAAAAAACTTACTAATTATAGGATATGGTTTTTCTGCTGTGCTGAGAACTTGATCAGGTGTAACCTACAGAATGAAAATAAGTAAAGAATATAACAAATATATTCAACATATAAAGTTATCTTGTCAGATTTTCAAAGTCAGACCAAAATAGCAATCTGTCTGACATATCGATACTTGATTTAAATATTTTATTTCATGTCAGTTTTTTTCTGAAAATAATTGTTCTCGCTCAGACAATTCTCAGAGTGGATACATTTTCCCTTACTCAGCGAATATTCTTAAACATTAAAGGGAAGTAATCATGTAATGAGTTATTTCACTTGACTTCTGCAAAAATAAATATATTTTTAAACATTCAAGGGGAGTTACCAGACACATTAATTACACATTAATTATCTTTTTTATTCTATTAATTGATTAGCATCAAGTACTAAAACAAACTTTAAAAAATCCCTATTTCACAAAATAATTTGATTACAAAATCAAAGTCTCTAATTTTTTTTTAATACCTGGGTAGGTACAGGTAGTAACCAAATAAAGTTTAGAAATTAGTTAAAACTCAGTTAAAGCATGCAAGTTTTAATTTATTTAATTTGTTGATTTTTATAATTTAAAACAAATAACCTCAATTCCATTTAAATAACTTTTCTCCATGTGCGAGCATACAGTTCTTCTCACTCATAAATCGACTCATCTAATATAATTTGTATTTTTCACTTTCTATCGTTATTCTTTTACACTCAAAATATCTTTTTCTGCAATATTATTAAGCTTATGGCTCTATTTAGGTTTTAGTAAGCTCCTCATCTCTGCTATGTCTTTTTTTTGTATTTATATGCTTGTGAAACTATGTTTTTTTGTTCTTTTTTTCAGTTTTACCTTTTTGACGGTCAATAAACCTGTGTATAACAGAACCGGCAGGACAGTTATAAAAGTGTGGGGGGGGGGGGACGGTTAAACACATGCATATATAACTTCATTATTGATGACCGTAAAGTGTGTGTGTGTGTGGGGGGGGGGGGGGGTAAGTCAAAAAGTGTGTGTGTGGGGGTCTCAAGTAAGTAGTCATACGTACCACAGTGCCATCATCTAATGTAACTGATTCCTCATTTTTCAGAGCTCCTAAAAGTGGTCCACTGTTGGGAAAGAAAAAAAAAACAATGAATAGATTCGAATTTAAGAACAAAATTAAGTAAGGGAGATTATTTAGGTAAATTACATCAAATGTACATTTACATTTAAGAAAGGCTTTTTGTTAATAAAAAGTAAAAAAGATTTTCGTTATATATATGCAAGAAGAATACTCGTCCCAGGATGGGTAAAATTTATTCCTCAAACAGAACAGTTTTGCACCATTTTTATGTCCCTTTATGAAGATTGAAATCAAGATATAACGTCTGGACAACTGGTTATATGGAAAAATTTAAAAATTATGACCAAAAAATCAAAATCAGCCAGGAGAATGACTCATATTTTAAATTAAGGAATATAAAAAGAATTATCTCCCTTACAATTAAAATTTTATTTCTTTTTCTGTATAAGTTTTAAAAATGTGTAAACAAATAAAAATTAATAACTAAAATTACTTCACTGCATCCGGGCAATGTTGAGTAGGTACAGCTAGTATATTTATATAAAGCAAAGTTGTGTGCGTGTTTTTCGGCATCATAGTTAAACAGTTGATCTAAAAGCCAAACTAACCGCAGATTTGAAATCAACATCTTCAATCCGATGTCCTTATTGATGTCAGAAGTTCTTGAACCTTTTGAAAACTCATTATTCAAAATTAAAAGTATGTAAAAGTAACATTAGAAACAAATGTTCCAACATTTTTCGTGTTTCCCTTTAGCCGACCAAACCATGTTAAATCATTGTACATATTTGACAATTTGTTTACTTTGAAAAGAAAACATTTTTATTTATTAAAAATAGATAAAAATATTTGATGTTTACTATTATATTTTTATTTTAATAAGAATTTTTTATTTTGTACTTATGTTTATTTAAGACCATTGAACTATTTTAGATCCATGCCGAGAGGTAAAAAATCTCTACCCCCAAATTCATTTAAATAGGTTAAAAGACACAATATTTTTGTTAGTTCAAATGGCTTTGTGGATTAAGCGTTCACCTTCAGTTCCAATATTTTATGACATAATGGGTTCGAATCTCACACTACACATCAGGTATTTTTGCTATAGCATTCCAGTTTTTTCCTAGCCAATATCGATCATGATCATAATATTAAAAACAAAAATGGATGAAAAATATTTAATAGATGTTTTTAACTTCTAATCTTAAAAGTAAACAGTAAAGTGGCCGACCATAGTCGAGAGCGAGCTGAAGGCTCTCTTTTTCATTAGCTACTACCCCGAGGTGTAAAGGAGGGCACCACTCGTTTCCTAGAATTACTCCACTTACTATTGTTAGACACCTTTCAGTGTCTAACAAGGGGCCATCTTTGACTGAGGATTGAACCTTGGTCTCCCGGCTCATTACTTAACACTCTTATTATGCCAAATCTAGAAAAATCAAGAAAATTAACCCTAATCCTCAAGTGGCTGTTGTGCCTTGATAAGCAGTGATGCATTAGTACATAAAAACAAAAAAAAGAAAAACCCAGTATAGACGGGTACTTCAGCTAGCATATATACTGTTGTCTGTCTATTGTCTCTTGCCCGTTTTCTTAAGACACGAATAAAACTTAATTCCCCTTCTTTACGTGATAATTTCCCATGGTTGCAGAGTCTAGGCTGATTCTGTATTGGGTTTGTGCCCTCCGACCTTTTGAAATTGTCACTTTCTACACTGATGCTAGCAAAAGCTTGAAATGCCAACATCTGTAGGTTAAAATAATTGAATATTTATTTAATAAAATATTGATATATATATATATATATATATATATAATGAAAATAATATATATATATATATATATATATATATATATTATGAAAATAATATTCCAACGTGATGGAAAATGAAAAAAAACAAAATTATTTATGTATTCAACCAAAGTTTTGTCTTTATTTCAAAACTTCCTCGGGATGATTGATTTGAAGATTGTTATTTCTTCAAATCAATCGTTCCGTGGAAGTCTTGAAATAAAGATAAAACATTGATGAATGCATAAATAATTTTTTTAATTTTTTTTTTTTATTCACTTTCAATATATATATATATTATTGGCAGGAAAATTAGTAATGCATGTAATAATTAGTACAACTTAATAAGAAACAATACTTACACTGGCACACCAAGATCCACACACTTTTCAAGGAGGAGTCGACGCTTTGCTGAATGTGGCTGCCAAAAAGAAAGACGGACAAAATTTGAAAAAAAAAAAAATGAAAGAAATTATTTGCAAAAAGAAATGAGCCATTTTGTTGACTTTGCTCAGAAGGAATAACGATTCCTTTTTATTTGTTAGCATCAAAATCTCAATTTACCTTTAAGCAACTTTGTTGCATAGTGTCACGATTTCTTCAACCCCCACAAATGTTGTTGGCATTTAGTAAAATACTTTTACTAGATGCCAACAACATAGCAATGGTGTGTAGAGGTAGTCTGCCTCTTTCTATTTCTTCTTTCTTTGTAGCTGTCTTAGTACTGTGTGCAAAGTGTTGTTTTTTTCTTCTTCATAACACTGGTTCTAATAGTTGTGCTCTCGTCATAGTCATTGTGTGTGTAGAGTCTGTCTGTGTCTGTTTCTTTAATAACACCAGTAGTAGTAGTATTAGTAGTATATAGGTTGACAAAATAGGGGAGTAAAAGGGGGAAATCCTCCATTTTAAATAAATGTACTCAACTTCTGTGTTCTTTTTAGATTTTATTCATTTTTAGCAACAAAATAAAACTATTTAAATTCAGTGTTTACTTAGATCTACTTCTAACTAAAATCAACAAATAAGAAATAAATATAGACAAAGAATATTTGAGAACATTCCTTACAATACTGTTGCATGTAATGTTATCTTCCATCCAGGCAATGCCAGGGAACCTTGCTCGTTCATTAATAAATGGACTTTATATTGATTTTTTTTTTTTTTATTAATGAGTAACTGCTTATAAAGGCTAAAAGCCACTTAAGAATAAGGGTTAATGATTTGAATAGATTGTCAGTTGACTGATGATGAATATTATGATTGAACAAAATTTGATTACTTATGAGAACGGTTTATGACAAATATTTGTTGACATTGATTTGAAGACGACCATGTTGTAGTCTGCAGGGAAGCAATCCTGTGGTAATGTGTCCCAGATATGGGAAGTCCTTGGAAAGAAACTCTGTTCATGGAAATTCTGTTTGATGTTAGAAAAGAAAGTTCTTTGCAGTTGTGGTAACAAGGTGAGTTGTTGCTGTGAATGTCTTACAAGAAGTAATGAGAGATTGGCGCTCAGTCGGGCATCTTTTATGGAAATAACGTAGAGTAGAGAAAAACTAGCAACATCTCTTCTGTAAGAAAAGGGCTGTAGAGAAGAAAAGAGATCACCCCCCCTCCCCCACTAGATTGTGAAGTCGATTTTATACTAAACTACTTGCATGACTAAGGCTTGAGAGTCTAGTCTACCCTACTAATTAATCCATAGCTGACGAGAGGATATATGGAAACATACTTTTCCCAAAGGGATCAATGAAAGTGATGCAGTAGTCCTGATGGAACTTGAACCCAGCATGTCAAGCCCACAGTTTGCATCTGAAACCATAACACCATGCGACTTCAATAGTAATTAATTATCTCTCTTGGTAAAGAAAGCCCGATATTTATTGCGATGAACAATCAAGCTTTTTCTTTGTAACTATTTAAAAAATATAAAAAATTGACAATTTCTTTTACTTTCTAAAAGATTCTTATGTAAGCAATTTTCTTTTGCAAGCTCTTATTTCGCAAGATAGATTTAAAATGCATACCTTGCATATATATGCAACTGCTGAACACAATTCTTCTTGTGAGAGACGTTGTTTCTTAGCTGGAACTGAAATAAAATTTAAATAAAAATAATGAAAAGCATGGAAAGAATTCGGTCATCTTCGTATGGATACAAAAAAGTAATTTTTTGTTTATTGAAATCTTTAATACTTAGAAAAGTTATACAAAAGAAATATAAATCTTGTGACATCTTTTATATTTTATTTTAAAATCTTCCATTCTATAATAAAGACCAATGTACAGTTATATATATATATATATGTCTAAAGAAGTTTTGAGTCATTTTAAACAAAGAAAGAAAATGCAGTTTAAATTCCCTGGGATACTAATTCCAAAATATCGCAGACTTAGCACTCGCATAAGCCGACTTACCGCTTGAAAATTCAAATACAAAAGGTGATTCAGGTATATAACAGTGAAATAGAAACAGATGACCTTAACTTAAATTGTGAAATATTAAACGGGGATCATCAGCTGTTTACCATGTAATTTTTTCGAAGATTTAAAAACAGAACAGTTATAAAATTCATGGCTCTCCAGTGGTACTAATCAAATGACCATTTCCCCAATAACCAAATGTAGAAACAATTCAGTTATTATTTTATATATAAGTAAATCATAGAACATTACCTTTAAGACTACAATGTGATATGGTAATTTGCATATCAAATAATAATACTAATTATAACAATAATAATACTATTAAAACACTACACTTAAGAACCATTCTGCGATATGATAGTTAGCATATAGAATTATATAGGAATAAAAGATGCATAAAATAAATGTATATATATATATATATATATATATATATATATATATATATATATATATCTGTCCTATCACATAAAAGTTAGTGAGTAAAAACTGCCGGATAAAACTATTTCAAGTGTTTAGGTGAAGTGAGAAAGGAAATAGAAAGCCTGCAGTCTGAAATGAATTTGGAAAGAAATCCTTCATTCTATTACCATAATGAGACGTTTTCTTTCTTTCTTCTTTTTATACCAAGTCATACATTTTGATTTCTTTTTTGAACTTTCCAGTTTGAGATGTTTTATTTTTTTATTTATTTTTTAACTTGACCAACTGAGACATAATTTTATATAAATATTAGTGGAAACACTGAGGAAGCATACTTTTTCCCCCGTCATTTTTGACGGAGAGTGTACACTCATTTAGAAATGTTTGAGCATTTGGCAGTAAATAATGATTTCCTATTTATGATTAAGTTCCTTTATCTTTTAAATCTTTTTTTATGATTACTAATTGTATAATCAAGCACTTGGAGGGTGTTCACCTATAATCGAGTAGGGGGGGAGGGGGATTTAGTGAAGGGTGTTAATCTACAATACCTTTTTTTATCCTGAAAGTATCGCCTGATATGTATTAAAGGAGACAGGAAAACATTCACTGATGAAAGAAAAGTTTTCTAGATCCTCTACCCATGAATCATTTGAAGTATGGCAAAATTAACATTTTCAGAGAGAGGAGAAAGGGAGGCAAAGCAAGGCAAGACAAAATGTTATGAAGAGAAAAAGAGAAAGAAAGATAAAGTAAAAGAGAGAAAGAAAGAAAATTGAGCCAAATGGGAAAAAACAGGAAATAAAGCTCCAGCGATTTGGTCTTTTCTTATTAAAAAGAAAAAGAAATAAAGTGAAATTAAAAATAAAAATAAAATAAAGTGAAATTAAAAATAAAAATAAAATAAAGTGAAAATAAAAATAAAAAATAAAGTGAAAATAAAAATAAAAAATAAAGTGAAAATAAAATAAAATAAAATTAAGTGAAATTAAAAATAAAAATAAAGTGAAATTAAAAATAAAAATAAAGTGAAATTAAAAATAAAATAAAGTGAAATTAAAAATAAAAATAAAATAAATTAAAAATAAAATAAAAAATAAAAAATGGAGAACTCACATTTTTAAACAATTTTATGTTTGTACCATCTTTTTTATTCATGTTACCAATTTCATTTTTAGAATGGTTATACAATGGAAGCAAGTTGCTAGGAATTGGTTATTCTACAAGGTGACCCTTATTTAGTGGACCCCTATTTAATTTGTTGTTGTACATGATGACCTCTAAAAATGACCTCCATGGAATTGTTAATAAAATTTATAATCCTTCTTGCAATCCAACCATATTTGGTACAAATAAACTTTAGTCGATTCCTGACTTGTTCACCAAGTTTCAATCATAAATATCCAACAGTTGTGTTGATAAAAATAATTTTTGACTAAAATAAATTCAATAAAACTCAAAATATATTTATCGAGGAGAGTTTGTGCCAACATAATTGAATAAAGTATATTTTTTTGTTTTAAGCTTAATAGAAAACGTAAATATCCAAAAAATTTGTAATTATTTTAGTACAACTTTGCAATTCTTCTGTTTGCCAGTAAATAAAATAGATTCTTTTAAAAATTAAAGATGTTTGAAAAAGTGAAAAATGTAAAGTCTAATACAAATTTTAATAAGGAACTTATTTTACATGCATTTTTATTCATTTTTAAAACTAATTGCCATTATTTTTTATGGAAGGTAAAATGAAAAAAAGTAAAAGATCAGCATTATTTTTCTTCCCTAGGAAAGATTTTTTCTATCTGTCGGTTACTTTGATGAATTTCAACTTATTCATGTTTTATTTTACAGTCAATATTCAAAAGTCAAAAGCGTCAGTTCTTGGTAGGAAATTTGAAATTAACTTTTTTTATGTTATTTCCTCCAAAATTTTGGCTAATATCTCTATCTTTATAAAGTTAGGTATGTTTATATATTTTCATGTACAAGATTCACTCCTAAACTAATTTCATCATAAATTTTGGAACACACCTGCTAGTCGTAAGGGGGCCATAATATGAGCAATATCTAATTTAGATGCAAAGAGGGTAAAAAGATGTAACGATGTTATCGTTTCGTTTTGTGACCAACTCTAGTTTTGTAACAACCGTGCATGCGCACTTCAATAAAGGTTCCATGTATATTTTTAAAACCAACAACACGCGTCTCTCGTTTGTCTCTACTAATAAACCACTCAATACGAGCAAACACAGTGTGACTTGGTGGCAGCGGTGAGATATAAAGAAAAATAAGAGAAAACAATGATAAAAGTAAGACATTATATTTTTTCTTTTCGAACCAAAACTTCATAAAACTTCACACACACACGCTCGTCGAAGCTCGGAACAGAACTCTCGCACACACATAACAACACTACTACTACTATGGCTAATATATCTATACCAGTTCCCATTCTTGACTGGGACTCTTCGCCTAACATTGCAGAGTCATTCAAGATATTCCAACAACGTTTGGAACTTTATTTCACAGCGAAGGGAACTAAAGAAGAAGAGAAAGTGCCTATCGTTCTACTCGCAACTGGCGAGGAAGGAATTCGTAGATACAACAGTTGGTCTATGTCAAGCGAAGACCGGAGAGACGCCAACAAAATTTTCAACGCATTTATGGAGCAGCTGGAACCGGCAATCAACCACCATATATGTAGGCTCGAACTCAGTAGATACCAACAAAAGCCTACCGAGACGACCGACATATTTCTAAACAGGTGTCGCTTACAGGCGAAGAAATGCGACTTCACAGCCCATGAAATGAACGAACGTTTAGTAGAAATACTGATAGCCAACACGCCCATACCGGACTTACAAAAAGAACTGTTAAACAAACCGAAGGGCTACACAATAGAAGAGGCTGTGAAATTAGCACGCACATATGAGGCTTCAGCCGTGTATATAAACAAAATACACCAACTACATGGCCTGTCACAGATAGACACCATAAATCGCGGTGGTCGCAAACGCCAGGAAGGCAACAGAAATACCAGCAACTTATGTAAAAATTGTGGACGGGACCATCGTTTTGGCAAGGAGCATTGCCCTGTCAAGAACAACATATGCAGTTCCTGCGGAAAAATGGGCCATTGGGCCAAATTGTGCTTCTCAGTGAGACTCAGACCCAGGAAACAAGGAAAATCCTGGCACAAAAGCCGTAGCCAGTCAAGGCACAGACAACATGAAACAGGCCGAAAAATCGACAGCGTTGCTGAACATGACGACCGAGCCACAACAAACCTACATGCGGCGATGGAGCACCTCACATTCAGCACTATTAACAGTGAACATCCACTGCATAAATAAAAAACAACACAAAATGAAGCATTTGTCAATATCAACGTTATATTGACAGACCACCCAGGTACGCACAGCCTCAAACTGAAGGTAGACACAGGTGCACAAGCAAACACACTACCTTTACGCATATTCCGCAGTATGTGCCCCTCCGCCATAAACGAAGACGGAAACCCAATACCTGGATCACTGAACCCAACGAAATGCGTACTGACAGCATACAACAACACTGAAATAAAATGCCATGGCACCACAAACATCAGGTGCAAATACAAGGACTCCTCATGGCTCAACACTCAATTTTATGTGGTCAACACTCCAGAACCAGCTATACTGGGCCTGCCAACATCTGTAGCATTTAACGTTGTGACAATGAACTGTGCCATATCCGTTCAGCAACAACCTATCAACAGCATAGATGATCTGATGCGTTTACACCCCGACAGATTCGACCGCATTGGCGAGTTCAAGAAAACACACAAGCTCACTGCCAACCCTAACATCCCATGCCACATAGACGCACCGAGAAGAACGCCAATAGCCATGCGTGAAAAGATCAAGGCTGAACTAGACAAGATGGAGTCACAGAATGTCATTCGTCGTATTGAGGAGCCAACAGACTGGGTAAGCTCCCTTACATATGTAACCAAACGCGACAACACAATAAGGGTCTGCTTAGACCCAAGGGCACTAAACAAAGCCCTAATGCGGCCATATCATCAAATTCCAACAGTTGAGGAACTCAATCACCGGTTTGCAGGTGCAAAATACTTCAAAAACCTGAAGAGTGAAGTATCTGAAACATCCCTACTTCACTACTTTGACCCCAAGTGCCCAATCTACATTCACTGTGACGCAAGTCTTCATGGAATAGGCACAGCGCTTCTACAACCAGACGCAGCTGGCAATTTAATGCCTGTCTTATACGCAAGCAAGAGTCTGACACAAACAGAACAAAGATACGCATGTATCGAGCGGGAACTACTGGCAATCGTGTTTGGCACACAGATTCCACACATATTTATACGGTCATGGTTTCCAAATTATCACTGACCATAAACCTCTTGTCATGATCATTGACAAACCTCAGCTCCAGCTCGCCTACAACGAATGCTTATCCAGCTACAGGGATATAATTTCAGATTATCCTACAACAAGGGATCCGAAAACATATTGGCTGATGGGTTATCACGCCTGCCATCACCTGGTAATTCGGACCCTATCGATCTGGATGTTCGAGTTGACACCATTCGTTTCTCTGCTGACCGCATTGAAAAACTGAGAGACTGCACAACAGCCGACCCTCTGCTTAACCAGCTAAGAGATACCATTGTCACGGGATGGCCTGAGACAATCAAGCCTACCGATATCAGAGAATTCTGGAGCCTAAGAGATCAGCTATCAATTGATGACGGCCTTATCCTTAAAGGACAACAAATTGTCATTCCTCAAACCCTCCAAGAAGATATCCTAAAGCAACTCCACACTGCTCACTTAGGACAGGAGAAAACCAAACTCCTAGCCAAAGACACTGTCTATTGGAAAAATATAAACAGAGACATCGAGCAATTTACAAACTCATGTAGCATCTGTCAACAACATCAGCCATCACAAATGTCAGAGCCTCTTCTGCAGCACGACATTCCAACAAAGCCATGGGACGTAGTTGGAACAGACTTGTTCGAGCTCCATGGACATCAATGGCTGATCATAGCAGACTACTACTCCAAGTACCCTGTCATCAAACAGTTACCTGCCCAATCACCAAGCAGTGTTATCGTAAAAATAACGCAACAAACCTTCGCGGAGTTTGGCATACCGTCAAAAGTGGTTAGTGACAACGGGCCGCACTTTTCAAGCGCCCTTTACCACAGATTTGCCACAGAATGGGGTTTCAACCATCAGACCACCTCACCTCGAAGACCACAGGGAAATGGTTTCATAGAGCGCCAGATAAGGACCATCAAGACCATCCTCAAAAAGGCCAAGCCATCTGGGACAACACCCGAAATTGCATTGTTGCACTGGCGCTGCACACATATCTCAAACGCCATATCCAGCCCCGCACAGCTACTCATGGGTAGACGAATCCAATCCCCAATTGCAACAAAAATAGAAAACAACCACCAAGATCAGGATCAAATATATGATGCTTTTAAACAAAGGCAACATAAGCAAAAGAAATATTTTGACCAGCATGCACTCAAGGAAGACCTACCACCTTTATATCCTGGCCAGAGGGTAAGAGCACAAAACCCTACACACGGAAACTGGGACCTAGCAACCGTAGTATCTCAAGCAGATGGTCCCCGATCATATCTCCTAAAAACTGCAAACGGATATGTGCTACGGAGAAACCGGCAGCATATTAGGAGTGCTCCAATAAGGCCAACCCCACCACAAACGCCAAAGCATGTAACATTTGCAGAACCACCTGTATGTACAACTCAGTCTTCACAAAGAGACTCCCAACAATACACTCGCAGTGGCAGGATGGTACGACCACCATCAAAAATGAACTTGTGAACATTTTCTAGAGAATTATAGCAAGCAATTAATGGGGCAGAATAATCCCCTGCTTCGCTGTAGCTATTCAGGCAGTCTACCCTGAATTAGCCCTTACCTTTTTATTATATATTGAATATGCTCAATATCATAATCTTCATATTGGTAAAGGGGGGATGTAACGATGTTATCGTTTCGTTTTGTGACCAACTCTAGTTTTGTAACAACCGCGCATGCGCACTTCAATAAAGGTTCCATGTATATTTTTAAAACCAACAACACGCGTCTCGTTTGTCTCTACTAATAAACCACTCAATACGAGCAAACACAGTGTGACAAAAGAGAGTGGAAGACCTTTGTGAAAATCAAGATACTTTTGATTTTTATGAAATTTTAACAATAGGTAGTCGACATTAATTAATAAACATTCCCCAAATTTCAGTTTCTTTGGAGTATTTTAAAGGGTTTTTAGGGGACATAATATGGGCACAACCTCCCATTTGAAAATTCAAATATAACAGATTTGCATTGAATTTGATCCATAGTCATTAGACACCAACGAAGCAAGATTCACTAAATTTTAATTTCTTCTTAAAACCCCTTAAATTTTAGACACAGATCAAAACTGGAATAAGGATTCTAAACATAAGGTTTAGTAGTATTATATCTTGATTTTAATTTTTGCAAGGGGACATAAAAGTGATGCAAAACTGTTCTGTTTGGGGAATTAATTTTACCTGTTCTGGGATGGATATTATTCTAGTTAATGATAAAAATAGATACCGATCTTAAAACATTTTTACCTTTGTCATCCTCTTCTGCATCTCTTTTATCATTGTTTTTAGGGACAGATTTGAAAGATTTGTCAGCCATTGTTGAATTCCTATTCACAGTGAAGTTGGCACAATGAATCGGAACATATTCAATCCGAAAAGCAGCATCAACATATGCACCCAACTCAACTTCTCGTTTGTCTGGATTAAAGAAAAAGAAAAGATTGTGCATTTAAGGAAAGATTGTAGGACTTTTAATTGATCTTTTACTGTAAAACTTTAAACACATTTACGTGGAAACAATGTAGATGGTATTCCATTGGGTAAAATTTAAAAACAAAATCTTCAATTCAATTGTAAAAAATTATTTTTTTACAGGATATACAAGGTCTACTTGTTAAGTTGAATGTAAAAGAAGTATCTTGCTAAGAAAAAGAACCCGTATTTTGATTTTGTGGATTTGGAGAAAGCTTTTTACAAAGTGTCAAGAGATGTTGTCTAGTGCGTTTTGTATAAATTAGGAGCAAGCAAGCGGTTGGTGAAGGTTGTTCCAGCAATGTACAGAAATGCTCAAAGTCATGTTAGAATAAACAGCACATTTAATGACAGCTTTAATGTTAAAGTAGGAGTACATCAAGGTTCTGTACTGAGTTTGTTGCTTTTCATTTGTTGTCCAAGAAGTTTCATATGGGTTGTCCGGAAGAGATACTGTATGTTGATGATTTAGTGCTTGCCTGTGAAACAATGGAAGGTCTACTTAAGTTAAGTTAAAGACTTTGAAGAATGCTATGGAAAATAATGGTCTAAGAGTGAATGTAACGAAGACCAAAATAATGATCAGTGTTTGTTTCCTTCTGGAAAGGTGTTGGAAGCAAATCGAATTTTTGTGGTACCTGTAAGCATTGGGTACACAAGAAGTGCAGTGGAATTACAGGTAGGTTGAGAGATGTTAACCTGTTGTGTGCAAGAAGTGTAAGACAATGGAGACAGATAATAACTCAGATGTGAAAAAAGCATATTTGGATGGTGAGGCTATTGAGGTTGTCCAGAAATTTGTTACCTTGGTGATACCATTAGAGCACAGAGAGGTGCTGGTGTGATTGCAAGAGTTAGGGGTGGATAGAGTATTGATTTACTCCTCTCCAGGAGTTAGGCACAAGGCCAGTTTTTATCTTACTCCCACAAGTAAGATGTGACCCACGGTCGGGTCGGGAAAGTGGGGTTTAAAAATTGCCTGGGCAGTCCTGTCGGCATTCCTCGGTAGGGCGCCTCAGGCAGTAAGCAATAAACTTACTCCTCCCCAAAGAGGGGAGGCAAAACCTGGGGAGGCAAAACCTGGGAAGGTGGACCTCCCAGAACTGCACAGGACAGACCCATTGACCGGCGTAAATCAAGACCCGAAGGCCAAGACAACACCAGTATGGGGTGCAGTATCCATCGGAACAGATACTACACTTTGCTGCCATTATTAACCAACAGAATGTTACTGCTGTCAATCCAAAGGAAGAGTTTATCAGGCATGTGTACAGTGTGATGTATGGAAGTGAAACCTGGATAGTGAGGGTTGAGCACATGTGTTGCATAGAGAGAAATGATATGATGGATGTGTAATGCAAGTCTTAAAACAGGTTTAGATCTGATGACCTCAGAGGAAGATTACATCAGGATAGTATAGGGAAACGTGTGTAGAAAAGGAGACTTGGTATGGCCACATTGAAAGAAATTTCTTGGGTTAATAGTTGTAGAATAGGTCATTTGGCAGGAGAAGAGCAAGGAAAACAAGTGGAGAAAGTGATAATGATGAATTTGAGAGAAAGAGGGATAAACACAGGCCAGATAGGTTCTAAAAACCGTCTAACACATGCCAGCATGTAAGACAGACAAACCGATGATAATGATGGTAATGGCAACTACTAACTCAAGGTAATGCAGATTTTGATGTGGGTGTGTTAAAATAATATTAGAAACAGGATTTTTTACGTAAACGTTAGATCAGGTAGAAAAGTGGTAAATTCTACTAGAAATCTGTTGGAGCTGAAAGAATTCACCTGTAATGTTACACATCAAAACAGTCTTCATTGAGCATGTTACATGCTACTAGATTCCAAGCTCAACTGACTCAGCTTTTCGGTGTTCACCTTATAAGAAATGTAAGTAGCCAATGATAAAAAAAGCTGAAATTAAGATGAATTTCCCAACCTGAAGTCCCCTTCCTGTGTGTGTGTGTGAAGAGAAGGCAGTCCAAAAAACGACTTTGTTCCTGAAAAACTCCAATCAGTTTCAACTAAGAAAGTCAAAAGAGAACGACAGAGTTTGCATGTGAGGGGAAGGAGACAGAAATCATTCTCTGATGAATGAAGTCATCTAACTCCCCTACTCCATTCATGAATTATTTTAAGTCTTAATCTTCACGGCAAAATTAACATTTTCAGTTTTCAGAAAGAACTACCATAAAAGGGAAAAGGAAGAAAAAGCAAGATAAGATAGAAAGAGGAAGAGGACGAGAGAAAGTACAGGAAAAGAGGAAGAATGATAAATTGAGAGAGAGGAAGAGAAATAAAAATCAGCCAAATAGCGATGAAAAATAAGGAGGTAATACTTTAGTGATTTGGCAGAATTTAAGCGGAAATCCGCTTTTTCTGGATTAAATAAAAAGCAAAATTCTGCTAAAAAGAACTCACATCCCTACCTCATATTGATCCAAGAAAAATGCCAGATTGGTTCGACAGTAGAGTCAACATTTGCATGAGTAGCAGAGACGATCTAATTTGCATGAGCTACTTTGCTCACGGTGACAGAACACACGCGCGACTCAGTAGCATTTTAACGCCTATGTTGCGTGGCCTCTACGGAACAGACACAAAAAGTTTTGACAAAAGAGAACTTTCGCATGATAGTGTAACACACTAATAAGCCATTCGTGAGATCCTGTGAACCCATCATCGTCTCATTTACAGAAACCAGCTAGAGTCTTGTTAACAAGCTGTACATAGTTGGCTCAGTGGGTAGTGACAGAAGTAGTTCTCATATAGATTTTTTTTTAAATTCTTTTTTCTCTCTCTGGCTATAATAATGGAAGCAATTACAAAGAACACCAATTCCATTATTTACTCTGGGCAACATTATTTTCTTGCTGATCCAATTAGTTTTTCTACAACAAGTTTATCTAAATGATTGCATCTTCCCAGGTTTTCTGGTATTAGATATCTTCCAAGATGTACACTCCCCCTCATTTATTTTGCCCCCGGCATCTCTAAATTGTATTTATCTTGGAAGGACACTATCCGCTCCCCAACTTCAACCTGCTTTTCCTTATCATCCTAATAAACCCCACTCAGACGTCGATCTGCTTGTTTTCGGTACTAAACAAACCGGAAAACAGTGGGAGGTCTGAAATTAGCAAGGGTTGGTTGAGCCTTACTAACCTATCCGGATCTCATTTTATTTGGTTGTTTTATTTTTCTTTCTTTTTGGGTAATTTTAGTTGGCCTACTCCCCATCATTCACACATCTGTAAGTATTCCTCTTGTAAATAAAATTTATTAAACACTGGGGACATTTTAAGTAGTTAACCTCATAGGAGCAAATGCGACATTATGGTAAAATGTCTAGTTTAAGAGTAGATTATAGACCAGCATTCCCCTCCCCCATCAAAATTTATTGGCCTTGTGGCTAATTTATGAAAAAATAGGAAAATTTTATAGCAAATAAATATTAGCCACCCCCAACAGTGGTGAAAGAGCCCCGAAAAAAGACGTCTGTTTACTTCAATGTGAACACTGAAGAGGAAGGATCTGCCTCGCTTCTTTCCATGCTGACTTCCTGCTATGATGTAACTTCCTGTACACGTAGCTTTAATTTTAATCTTTAACTTCTTATGAAATGTTCCGCTTTATCAAACCGTATGTGGAAAATTTGATTTTTAACTATTTTAATACACCCATGTCAAATATTGCTACATTAGGCAGACATATTGAATGTTCGTCTCGGTACATTGAAATGGGTTGAAGATACAAAAGAAAATTACAAACAAAATAACCTAAAAACATAATCAACTTTCTAAATTTTAAAAAAAAAATCAGCCTCCAATCTAGGATGTAGATCCGTAGACCTAAAAAATACCTACTCACCCTTAATGTTTCTTAGCAGAAATGGTGATTTCACAAGATTTATTAAAACCTTTTGTGGATTGTTAATACTGAAACCAGCATTCCCAGTTGATTTGTTTTTAAGGTTATTGCTATTTAATCTCATTAGTTGTAAAGAGTTCTGAAAATGGAGTTCAAAACTGTTTGAATTATGCAAATATCCTTAATTTAAAGCTCTGAAATTCAGGGTTCAAAATTGACATTTTTATATGAAAAAATTACTTGAAAACTTGGACCAATTCAGAATAAATTTCATAAGCTAATATAGCAGGTTGAAGTAGCATTCTCAGTTGATTTTTTTTAATTTCATATTATTGTTATTTAATCACATTAGCTATAAAGGGTTCTGTAAATGAAGTTCAAAACTGTTTGAATTATACAAATATCCCTAGTGGTTCAAGTTATGAGAATTTAAAGCACTTAAATTGGGGGTTCAAAATGGACATCATTACTTGAAATGATGGACCAATTCGCAACAATAAATTCAGTGGAATGAATTAAGATGTGAATTTGATGTCACACGATCACGGCCTAGAATGCATCATCACAGCTGAGAATGCTACTGCAAAATTACATATTGTAAAAGATTTATTGAACGCAAGTTGCTATTTTACTGATTTTGGGTGGGGATGTTATGGGTTCATACCTTTCCCCAATATTATCAGTGTGTAATTAAACACAATAGATCCGATAGGATTTTAACTGTGTTCCTAACATCAAACAGAATTTCCATGAACAGAGTTTCTTTCCAAAAACTTCCCATCTATGGAACATGTTGCCACAAGATTTGTTTCCTTGGGGACTACAAAATGGTCATCTTTAAATCTAATGTCAATAAGCACTTGTCATAACCCGTCCTCATGAGTCATTAAATTTTATTCATTCCATTCATTATTTTAAATCCTCTCATAATATTCATCATCATTCAACTATCAATCTATCCGTCTCATTAACTCTTATCCTAGAGTGGCTTTTTAGCCTTGATAAAGAGTGACTTGTTAGTAAAAACAAACAAAAACAAACAAAAAAACATGGCATAGCCAATTCCAACTGTAATCATTAAATTAATTGAACCTTAATTTCTAGAAGAAATCTTTTTTACCTATTTGAATATTTGATGATTCAGCAAATGTTTTTGCCATTCGGATGGTTTGTTCCTGAAAAATGAAAAAAAAAAATATCAGCATTATATTAAATCAGTTAAAAAGAAAAAAACAAGAATTATAAAAACCCTGGTTTCTTGATGGATTATGTGTGTATGTATTGAGAGTGCGTGTGTGTGTGTGGGGGGGGTATCTTCCTTTATGTATGCTATAATATATTTTATATATTATTTTTTAAATTTCTTATTTAATTATTTTTATTTTTTATATATTTTATTCATTAAATTTTTTTTTTAATTATCTATTGTTACATATTTTATTTATTAATTTTTTTTTTATTATCTCATATTATTTATAATAATAATTTTGATTTTATTATTATTTATTATCTTTATGTATAAAGTAAAATAAGTCTTTTTCGATATTTGTCATTGATATCTTTCTTCCTACAAAATCAATATTTGATTCTGCTTCATCAATTCTTTTGGTGGATCATTGCAGCATGTTGTTAAGAACAATAAAGTGCAATTCGATTTAATTCCTTCCAGAAAATACTTTTACAGGGTCAGAATTATTTCCATACGGATACCATCTTAAAAAAAGGGAGGTAACTCTGTATTGAATACAGAGTTACTTGCCTTTGTTTTAAACAAAAATATTTTGGAGAAAAAAAGACGGTATAGTTTAAAAGAAAAAACAAAAAACAAATTGGAAGTAAAAAACACTACTGGGCAGGTTCAACTGGTTATCTACATAAATCAACATGAGACTAAGATCTATGCTTTTATATTTTAACTAGCATGGACATCCGGAATTGCCTGGGAGCATGTACAACATAATTCAGAGTTAAAAAGTGTGTGCAACATCTTTTCTTTTAAAATTCTATTCCAATCTCTTCCTCTCCCCCTCTATCATCAGTACCATTTCACACCAAAAGGTTATAATTTACTTTTCTTCCCTATGAGTGCAAAGTTAGACATACGGTAGTTTTTTTTATGTGCAGAATAACCAGCACCACAAAAAGGAACACTCTGGATGAGGCAAAAATAAAAATTACCCCAGTCAAGAAGGATTTCCCATCCCCCGACCAAGAACAGAACAGATACTATACTTTGATCCTAGCTTGAAGGCCAAAAAAGTGTATTTTTAGTTAAAAATTCTACACCAAAGGCCGAGGGAAAAAAAACAAATTGCTCTATATGTTGACCTCCCCCCGGTGAATAGTTTTGATCCTATTGACCCCCTAAAAAATGAATATTACAAAAAAAAAAAAAACGTGTACATATTCTCTCTGAGGTAATGCTGAAACACACACAAACAACTGCCTTTATATAACATATGGCCTTTACATGTGTGCAATTAAGATGTTTCAAACTGGCAATAAAAGATATATTGATATATTGTCGAAATAAAGATAAGTTAAAAATAACATTTTAAAGTTAGACTTAAATAATTAAAAAAATGAATATTTTGAAAAGTCTTTTTACTTTCATTTTTGTTCGTTCATTGTTAACAGCCTTTTCTCTCAATTTCTTGTAAGAAAATAGTTACATTCTTAGAATGAAAGATTATGTAATTTTTAAAAAGTTGGTTTTGCAGAAAATCGATCAGACGTCTTATGAAATGTTGAAATTAAAATCACAAACACTTGATTTTTTTTTGAACTTTTAAATTTAAAAGTCAGAGGGACATACGTTTTTTTTTGCAACCAAATTCTTTTGTTTTGCATAGGATTTTGAAACTTGAATTTATTGATTAACATAATTAATTAAGTATTTTAAATAAATTATTAAGGCGACATAATTCTGGTATGAGTTGTCAGTGAGTCTTGGAGAAGCGATCAAGAATAAAAAAGCATGATAAATATGATCTAAAGAAATGATAATCTGTAAAATGAAGTGCTTTGTACACTGACTTTTTCTCTTTCTACCCGAAAAAGATTGCCACTTTGAAACAATGTAATTAATTTGAATGTCATTGGTGGAGTGTCACTTGAATAAACCCTACATTCTCTCAAAATGTGTTGTCAAATCAATTGAATAATTATGGTAAGAAAAGTATGTTTGATGACATTTGATTTTCAGTAAGAGGCTCAGACAGACGCATATTTGCGACGGTCCTCAGTGCAGGGAAGGAAACAAATTGGAGATGCACACACACAGTTTGAAAACCTCAGTCATGGGTTTAAATAAATTAAATGTTTAAAGTAAAGGATTATGGCACACATATTTTGTTTTCAGTTAAAACAAATTACTGAAATCCCCTTAAAACAAACTTAAATGGAAACAACTCATGCAAAAAATAGACAAAAGAAATGTTTATTTTTGCACTTTTTTGGAATTATATTACTTAGGTTGCAATGTGCTATTTATAATCATGAAATGTGCCAACTCTGTAGATGTGCCTTATTTTATCCATCCTTGAAAGGGTGAAAAACAAGAAAAAAATTAGGCTAAGCTTAACTCTTAGTGAAAAATAGTAATAGTTGATAAGAGTGAATGAGGGAGGGAGGGAGGGATGTAAGTCTTTGTATAGGCAATAAAAATTAAAAGCTTTGAGTCTAATGTAAACATTTTTTGCTCATGACAGAAACATCATACTCAACTAAAAAACGAGATTGATACAGATCTGGTTTTCTCCATATTTCTGTACACGTGTGAGTCATGGACCATAACTGCGAACCTAGATAGAAGGATACAGAGATGAAATACTTCTGAAAGATCCTCACCATTCCATACAGGGACCACATTACAAATGAGGAATTGAAGAACAAACTCAGAAAAGCAGTTGGGTCATATGAGGATCTACTGAACACTTTGAAGAAGAGGAAAATGAAGTAGTACAGCTATGTCACACAATCATCAGGTTTTGCAAAGAACTGTACAGGGAGGTAGAAGGAAGACCAGAGATTTATTTTATTTTGTTTTACGACATATTAACCCTTTTCGGGGTATTTAATGCTGAATCAGGTCATTTTGGTTAAAGTTTTTATACTTTAAGTACTTTATATCTTCAAATATTTATTTATTTATGGTGTTTGGCTGGGTTATTTTATGGCATATCAACTCTTTTCGGTTTATTTAATGCCGAATCAGGTCATGTCACACAATCATCAAATTTCACAAAGACAATCCTGCACGGAACTGTATAGGGAGGAAGAAGGAAGGGCAGAGAAAGAAAGAGATGGGAGGACAATATCCGAGAGTGGATAGGGATAGCGCTGAGTAACACATTCAGGAAAGATCACCAGGTTATCTTTGGCTCCCCAATGGTCATCCAGACAGATGATTAGATAATGATTATATATAAAGCAAAGTTGTCTGCATGTATGTCGTGACATCACAGTTAAACTGTTAACCTAAGAGCAAAACCATCTGCAGATTTGCAATCGACACTTTCGATCCGATGTCCTTATTGATGTCAGAAGTTCTTGTACCTTTTTTTAAAAGCTCATTTAGAATTAAAAGTACACAAAAATAACATTACAAACAAATGTTCCAACAGTTTTAGCATTCCCTTTCCAAGCCGACTGAACAACATACTTCTAAACCTTTTCACTACTAGTAAGAGAAATAAACATAAAAATGTAAAAAAAAAAAAAAGAGTGTCAAATACGTATGATGACTTGACTAAAACAAAACATGTTTTAGTCAAATGATCATACATATTTGAAATTCTTTCTTTTTTTTTTTTAAATTATAAATGGAACTTCTATTTATTTATTTTAGACAATCAAACTATTTTAGATCTATGCAGAGTTTTTATCCCTACGCAGAATTCATAAACAGGTTACAAAGACAAAATATTTTTGTTTGATTGGTGAATGTGTGGATTAAGCGTTCGCCCACAGTTCCAATATTTTATGCCATCTTTCAGGGTTCAAATCTCATATTAGACAATTGTTTTTTTTTGTTATTTTTTTTGCTATAGCGCTTCAGTTATTTCCTAGATGATATCGATCATCATCATAAACCTGAATAATACACTTTTTATTGTGATTTAAACTAAAGAATAAAAAAACTTTTTCATTTGAACCGAAAAGAGAAAGGTTTGAGGAACCCGGCATCGACAGGTACTTGGGCTAGTAAATATATGTACGAAGATTATTTTCCAGAAAATAAGCTGGTCAGAGTTATTTGCTCAAGTCATAAAAAAATTATGAAAATCTTGTCAGAGTCAAGAAAGTTAGAAACTAACCACCATGGCTGGTCCGTGAATGGTGATCTTCGGAACATTGATTCCTTCCACCGTAAGTGCTAAACCTAAAAAGAAAGAGGTAGCAATTAAAGAAAAAATGAAATTTACTTAAAAAAAAAAAGAAAAAAAAAGAAAAAGTGATTTAAAAATGTTTTGTTGCTTCATTCAAAAACGTCTTCAACACAAATTATGTAAAAATGAAGTACTCCTATGTTAAACATATGATTAAGTTTGTTTTAAAGCAATAAGCTGTTTGAATATACAAATTGATACAATTGAATAGTTAAACATATTTTATATATATAGAAATATAAGGTTATCACAATGCAAAAAGTGGAAATATGCTGGTGTTGAGGAGCACAAAAACGAAATTTTTTTTAGGTAAATCATACTACGCAGTGATCTAATGTGTGTGACTGTGTTCCATAATATATTTCGAGGTAAGACCTCTTCATCAAATCGTGAGTGCTTCAAATCTCCAGAAACTTGTATGGACTTAAGCACTGGTAATATTGTTTTGCATTGCATTGCATTACTGCAGTAAAAAAAAAAGAAGAAATTTTAATGGAAAAAAAAAAAAAAATTTCGTTTTTTTTCATTCTTCTCAACACCGGCATATTTCCATTTCTTGAATTGTGATAGCCTTCTGACTCCTCTATATACATTTGATGCACAATGCTTCAAGCAAACTACATTTTATTATATATTTTTGTTAGTTTTACTATCATGGTGAACAGGATGATTAGAAAGTAACTCCGTATTAAGTGCTCATTATTAATACATTTTTTTTTAAGTCAAAACTGCTTCATAAAAAGTCAAATAAGCCAAATTTGGCTTTATTTTTAAGGCCAATCTGGAAACTACATCAAAAGTCGATCAGCAATATCTATATAGCAAACATTACAAAAATTTGGAAAAAGTTGCTATTTAAAAGTTAGTAAAATAAAAGCTTACCCAAAAGTCCACCAATGTTATCCCAACTGTTGTGTGTGATAAAGATGTTTTCTAATCGTGAGAGTTTGATTCTTTAAAAAACAAACAAAAAAATATTAAATAGAAATCAAGAATGCAAATTATTCTTCACACTTCAGATGAAGTTCAATCTCTATAAAATAAATTTACATAGAATTTGTATCAGCAATCTGGAAGCCACCATCTTTCTCAGAACATTGACTGCCTAGAAACCGTTTAAAGACATGCAACTAAGCGAATACTCACCATTAGACAACTGCCATACTCTGAATACTTTGCTTTTCTGGGTTTGGATTCATTGATTCTCTGACGTCTAGCAACTGACTTAGTAAATACCCACAAAATTATTAACCATCTCATCAACAATAACCCTGAGCCGCTTTTTGATCTCCATGTATCTAACACACATGGACATGCCTACAAAGTCAGAAAACACCACAACTCCTATGACTTTCGGAAACATTTTTTTCACACTCAGAATTGCTGAAGCGTGGAACAAACTGCCTGCAACGGTTGTTGAAAAACACGGCACACAACTGTTGGCGTCGGTGATTGTTGAGGGAACGTGCATATAGTTGTACATCCATACACACGCACACATGCATATCATAACTCATACACTGTTCATTTTCCTGACAATTGTACATTATCCTACGAGCGATACACTTTTGATAAGTGGTAATGCACCTGAGTACTGTATTTCATTATATTCATTACATAGAATGACTAGAAGATTACCCGTCACAGGATGGGTAAAATTAATTCCCCAAACAGAACAGTTTTGTACCACTTTTATGTCACCTTACAAAGATTAAAAATCAAGATACAATGCTACTAAACCTTATGTCTAGAATCCTTACTCCAATTTTGACCAAAATCCATTATATGATTTTGATTCTAGAAAATGTCTAAAATTTAAGGCTTAAGCTTAAGGGATCTTAAGAAGGAATTGAAATTCAGGGAATATTGCTTAATTGGTGTCTCATAACTATAAATGAAATTCAATGCAAATCTTAAATATTTGAACTTTCAAATAAGTGGTGGTGCTCATATTATGCCCCATAAAAACCCTTTAAAGTACTAAAAAACCTCTGAAATTTCAGGAATATTTATTAATTGATGTCTACTCCCTATTGTTAAAATTTAACAAGAATCAGAAGTATCTGAATTTTCACGAATGTCTTCCACCCCATCTTTGCCACCTTTGCATCAAACTAAACATAGCTTACATTACCCACCGTTACACCTAACAGCTGTGGTCCAAAATCAATATTGATCAGTTTATTAGTTTAGGAATGAATCGTGTACATACTAATATATAAGCATAGATAATATTCTTGCAATTTAAAATTAACATTTCAGCTCCAAAATTATAAAATCTTTTGAGTTTATTCCAATTCTTAGTTTCCATAGACGTTAACAATTTTATCGATTTATTACTATATCCAACAGAAAAAAGGAGAAAAAAAACAAATGTGCAACAAATAAATGTTACCAAAGGCAAGATAAGTTGTTGTTCTACTTACCTGGATAAGTTTTTATGTGTTTTAACTTATTCTAAAGCATCTTTTACTTCAATACAAAAGTAGTGTCAAGTCTGTTAAGTTAGAATGGGGAAAAAAAAAATGGCAGCCTAATGAGAGCCACATGAAGCCTCAATAATTGCTCAAATATCGATAATTAAACCAAAATACTGGTAATAAAAAGATACAGTTCGGTTGAACATTAAATTTTCGCCTGTGATTCTGTTTAATTTTCGATTTTTCAGTGATTATTGAAGCTCCGCGTAGCTGTCATTAGACCGCCATTTTATTTTCATTCTAACTTAACAGACTTGACACTATTTTTGTATTGAAGTAAAAAACACTTTAAAATAAATTAAAACACATAAAAACTTATCCAGGTAGGTAGAAGAGCAACTTATCTTGCCTTTGGTAACATTTATTTGTTGCCTCTTTGTTTTCTATTAGATATAGTAACAAATCGTCAAAATTATACTTTCAGAAATAAGAAAATAACATTTTCACCGTAATGTAGCTAAAATGGATTTACTTAATTAGTCTCTTTAATGTAACTTAATAATTATGGTTACTGTCGACCAGCCCTAATCTTGTTTAAGCCAATACAAAGTTGAATTCTATTACTGTCTCTATCCTTTCTTTCTAAGATGGCATCTGTATGAAAATAATTATAACCCGATCAAAGTATTTTCTGGAAGGAACTAACTCTAATTACATTTTATTGTTCTTAATAACATGCTGCAATGATCCACCAAAAGAACTGACAAACCAGAATCAAATTTTGATTTTTTAGCAAGACCAAATCAAGAAAGAGACTGACTTTACTTTATATATTAGCTAGTTTTTTATTATTATTTGTGTTGTAGTTCTCTTAGATGTAACAATATTCAATGTTTATGGGTTAATCTCCAGGCTTCTTTACATTCAACAATAATATTTCAAAGCACAATGATTAGTAAGAAGGACATTCAGTGAATTGAAGCAAAACTGAAGGTAAGGAAATTACATAAAAAATGCATAGAAATTACATATTAAAAGAGAAAAAGAAAAATTAATAATAGCAAAACTGTAATAGTTTACTTACTTATGTTCTGTAGCAATTCGCTGAGTTCCTTCTCCACAATTAAAAAGATACCTGCATTAAAAAAAAAGATAATTTTCAACAATTTGTTTCAATGGAAGACAATTTCCTCTCTTGTTCTACAAAACATTGTTCATAAGTATTGCAAATCCAGTAATCTAGGTCATGTGAAATATTAACTTGTAGTGAATGTTTGTCAGCCTTTCTTGTGTAGTGATATTGGAGGTGGAGTGGTGAACAGTAGCATTAAAGCGGTATTTTCTACACAAGGTTAGATTAAGCATCGAAAGTGGAAAATTTCATTCCAAGTTAAAGATTAAAATTAAAGCTTCGTGTGAGGGACAGGAAGTCTGGAGTGACACGTAGCGATGAAGAGAGAAAAGTCTTTCTCTTTGGCTGATGAGCTGAAACCTTTTCAAACCTCTGTAAGTACACACCTATTGGCCATTGAGTTTTAATAAATATTTGTATATTTCCTATTTTTTGCCATTAGTCTGCTGACTGAAGATGAAGCTGTAGTGATTTTCTTAGCACAACGGACAGGATTTCCAATATTTTTTTCAACCACCAAAATTAATATTAGCAATCGAATTATCACTGTATAGTATTGCCCATAATGTAATGAGTGTAAAAGTGAACAGCTCCGTAAAAGAATGCACATGTTTTGTTCCATTCATCGGGGAAAACAAGATAATTCAAACACTGCTCTAGTGATAACAGACACCAACACCAACACCGGTCAAGGTGATGACGACTCTTAATATCTCTATTTCAAACATCCGGAACAGTAAAGGCAAGATGTGTCGAGTTATACAAATAATTTGTTTTGTATGATCAGTGATATGCAAACATTACTGGCAGAAAATTGATTTATTTGAAGGAGTTGATTGGGTCGAGGAGAACACGATCTGGGAGAATAATTAAGGTGCCAGTCAGACTGAGGGACTACTGTGTTTAAAAGATTTCTATGTAAAAATGGAAGGGCAGAATAATCCCTGTTAGTCAGGAGGGTAGAATACCCAATGAATGCCTAGGCCACTGAGCAAATTCTGTATTGATGTCTTTTGTCACAAGAGGGAAGATAGTACATGGGGTACTAAGTGGGGGCTTCACCGTTTACTCGTAAACACTGGTGTCACGCACACAAGAAACAAGTTAAATAAAGATGGCTTCGAATAGATCCACTTTCTGTCTTCGTGTTATTTGTATCCACACACATCACTGAATGAAACATGCAACACTAACCCTAAACTAACGAAAAACAAAATGGCTATCCATGAGCCTGCACGAGGACCCTTGATAATTGCCCCAAAATCCAAAAGTAAACAAAATACTGGTAGAAACACATCCAATAAATGTCACCAATCGTGCGAAAATGTAATGTTCTACCAGTATTTTGTTTGATTTTCGATTTTTGAGCGATTATTGAGATTCCACGTGACTATGTAATGTCAGCCATTTTCTTTTCGTTCTAGTTTTAAATAGGTTCTAAGCGCCCCCTGAACTTAAAATAAGTAAATACTCACTTAATAAAAGTGCAGAAATGTTAAGTCGAAAAATTCTAAAAAAAACCCAAAAAACAATAGCAAAAACAATTGACTTATACCAAACGCAGTAGAATTTAAGTATCTACCGACCTGTATATTTTAACGTGCTGAAACTAAGTTTTTTTTTTGATACGCCATTATTGTGATGTTTAATTTGTAATATATTTCCATTTAATCTTTAATAAACCCTGTTTGATTTTATGATTTCTTTTTTTAGAAAACAAAATATACCCTCCTGTGAAAAAAGAAAACTAGTCGATAAAATTTGGCGGCCATTTTGGGAGCGAACTGCTTCAATATACTAAAAAATGACAAACTCTTCATTTTTAGTTAAATAAATAAAAAGAGCATTTGTAAAAATAATAATAAAATAGCTTTCCTTAATTTCAATTATAAAATCGAGGGCAGACTTAGTAATGTGGGGAAAATCCATCAACGTTAATTCTATTTTGAAAAATAACAATAAAAATAAACCGAAAAGAAAAATATTGTATTCATAGCAATAAAATTAGAATTCGGTGGTTATTTTTAATAATGAAGACGATTCTCTATTTTCAAATGATTGCTCATGTGTGCCATATTGGCGTTAGAATTTTCTTTTAAATATTTAATAAAAGATATAAACATGTTAAGTTACCGTAAATGAGTTCATTTGAGTCATGTGAGACAAATCCTGGCGGATAGTGCAGGATACTGGCGTATATAAAAAATGCTGCTGCCAGGATCGGGTCAAAACCCTAAATATCCCTAGTGCCTATCAAATAGCTTTTATATCAAAAAAATCCTTCAAAATTTTGTTTAATTTGTCAAAATTATCTTTCGTATTGGGGTTCGTCAAACGGTCATCTAGTCAAAAGGAATATTGACAATATGTTGAATAATTTCATCATCCATCACAAACAGCAGTGGAAGTAATTATGCAACACTTAACAATTGGCAACATAAACTATTTTAAATGAAACACAGTTGGGAAATTAGTCCCAAACAATTTGGTTTAGTAGGTTTACCTACTCATTTGGCCTTTTGGCTAAGATCAAAGTGTAGTATCTGTTCCGATGGATACTGCACCCCATAGACTGGTATTGTCTTGGCCTTCGGGGCTTGATTTACGCCTATCTGTGGGTTTGTCCTATGCAGTTCTAGGAGGTCCACTCTCCCAAGCTTCGTCTCCCCTCTTTGGGGAGGAGTAAGTTTATTGCTTACTGCCTGAGGCGCCCTACCGGGGAATGTCGACGGGGCTGCCCAGGCAATTTTTAAACCCCACTTTCCCGACCCGACCTTGGGTCACATCTTACTTGTGGGAGTAAGATAAAAACTGGCCTTGTGCCTAACTCCTGGAGAGGAGTAAACCAATACTCATGTGTGCCATATTGGCGTTAGAATTTTCTTTTAAATATTTAATAAAAGATATAAACAAGTTACCGTAAATGAGTAATAATTTTGGCGATTTGTTACTATATCCAATAGAAAAAAGGGGGTGAAAAAATACAAACAAATAAGTTGTTTTTGACTAATTTCTCAACTACATTTCTTTTAAAATAAATTATGTCGCCAATAGTAATTTGATGTTTAATTAATCAAAAATAACATTTGTGGTAAAATTTATGGTGTTTCTTGAGTTCAGCCCCAATACGTAAAAATTGTCGCCATTCTTAACATGTGAGGGGGCTTAGCATCTAGATGCACAGCTCTCAATTTAGGATGACACCCTAAAACTTTCACCCTAATTCTCAATAACCCTTACAGTGGCAACTAGCCGTTTAGGGTGAACTAAGTTTTAAACAAAAATAGTAGATTTATCTCCCCTTTAATTAGCTCTTTTTAAAGAGAGAGTTCCTTTTTTCCTCACAAAATATCTAAAAACCAGACGGGGTTTAAAGAAACTTCGGTGAAGGTACAAAATAACTAACAAAACATCCCACCCATCGTCCTCCTCATGTTAAGAATAGGTTTCTAAATAAAGTTATTTAGAAACCGCCGGTAACCATTACTAATACAAACATAAATTATTTTAAAGGAAATATTGTTGGGAAATTAGTTAAACAAATGTATTGTTATTATTAAACTATAATTCGAAGGAACAGTACTTATAAATCGCACAAACAAGAAAGGCTAACAAAAACGTTTTTTTTTTTAAATTTCTGGTCATCCGTACCGGACGTGACGTTGTAAATTTAACAGGAAGCCACGATCGCATAAAAATCTTTTAAAAAGCTAACAATTTATTTTGCTTTACTTACTCATTTGTAACCTGTATCCATTTAAAAAATATATATATATAAGCCTTTAGTTCCGTAAATATCGGATTTGAGAAAAGTGGCCATGTTTGTTTAGTCAGTAACGTAAACAAAAAAATGGCTACTTTCCTTAGATCCGATACTAAAGGCTTATAACTTATATTAATTATTTTTTTAACCCAAACAGATCACAAATGAGTATTGATTTACTCCTCTCCAGGAGTTAGGCACAAGGCCAGTTTTTATCTTACTCCCACAAGTAAGATGTGACCCAAGGCTGGGTCGGGAAAGTGGGGTTTAAAAATTGCCTGGGCAGCCCGGTAGGGGCGCCTCAGGCAGTAAGCAATAAACTTACTCCTCCCCAAAGAGGGGAGGCGAAGCCTGGGAGGGTGGACCTCCTAGAACTGCACAGGACAGACCCATAGACAGGCGTAAATCAAGCCCCGAAGGCCAAGACAATACCAGTCTATGGAGTGCAGTATCCATCGGAACAGATACTACACTTTGATCTTAAATGAGTAGGTAAGCAAAATAAATTGTTTTTGACTAATTTCCAAACGATATTTCCTTTAAAATAATTTATGCCGGTAATAGTAATGATTACCTAGAAATCCATTCGTAATATGAGGAGGGCGGTGTGTGTTCCTCTACAGAAACTTTTAATTTGTTCATTCGAACACTTGGTAACTAATTGGGATCCTAATTCTAATTTAAAAAGTTTTTTTTTTTACTGTTACCTTCAGAATTCTGTGTATAAGTTTTCCATTCGAAACCGTTTGGTGAATATTAAATATTTTTCATAGAAAACTTTCCCGGTGTTTTAAAAAGACAATCTGTTTAAACTCGAGAGGGCAGAGACCTTAATAAAAAAAATAGTCGATAGTTTTATTTAAGGTTAATATCAACAGAAAAAAAAAGATCTGAAGACAAAAGGTTAGAGAAAGGCCAACATTTCTCTTGTAGATTGCGTTACCTTTGCTTCCTCGTCCCGTTTATTTTATTAAATGACTTACCGGAGATGTTCTGTTTGAAGAATAACCGATCGAGGTGTTCCCCGACCACCGCTCCCGATCACCTGAAGTTCGATCTTTCCGGGCACAGGTAATTTCCCCCCGATTTGTTCCCTGTAGCGCACATGTCGGAGTTTATCCTTGACTGTCGCCGGTCCTTGTGGCTTGGGCATGTCGGTTAGAAGAATCTTTGTAAGTTTCCGTCGACGTTTATTGCTAGATGAATTATGGTAATAAAAAAATGAGAGTAGGGGCCGCGGGGGCAGAAGATGATGTTTCGCTAATTTTCCTACAAATTGTTGGGAAAGCGTCATTTGTGGCTGAAATTGCCCGTTCAATTTAAAGTTTACATGTGGGCCATTATTACTGAATAACGGGAACCTTGTAATCTTTAGTAAATAAGTCGTCATAAAATACTAAAGGGAGATAATTCTGAATGACTATTTGCCAATCAAGACCACATTTGAACAATACGAGATATTCGTATTTTTTATTTTATTTTTTTAAATTCAGTTTACAAACCACTTTAATTTTTGTTATTATGTTTTTAATATTATTGTAGATGAGCCCTCATCCCCCCAAATGATTCCCCCTTTTTAGGCTATTACGTGTGAACACCCTGAAAAACTTGACGGAAAAGAAATCAAGGAAAAAAAATTGCCTGAGGGATCAATTTCGCATATAAATTCAACCTAAAATGATCCCCCATTTCTGGACCATGTTCGAACCCGATAGCGTTTTAGGACAATTAACCATTTTTTTGGGGGGGGGGTGTCTTGCCACTCGAACTTAGTGGTAGAGTTAAGGGTGTTTTCTTTTTTTTTGGGGGGGGGGGTACTCGGACTTAGGGTTAGTGGTAGGGTTAAAGGAGTTTTTTTACCCCCCCCCCCCGAAAAAAAAAGAAACGCAAAAAAAAAAAAATGCTGGTTAATTGCCCTAAAACGCTATCCTGTTCGACAATCTTAAAAAATATAGACGGTCGAGCCTATTGAGTGGGTGAGGCCTTCAGAAGGGGGATATGATACCCAAAGGAGCAAAGTCGGACTAGCGCATTTTTGGTTGGGAAAGAGAGGTAGTACAAAGACCTATATATTAGGTTCTGCCTTTCTTCATTCAGTGCGAACATTGGCAGTGGCCAACAGGGTGAACAATGGTGGCGGCCGCCGCCATTCCCCATTCAGACAGACTCTCTTACGAGTCGGAGATTTCAAATTCAGTTTTCCACTTATAGTGATATATCGACAGACTCTCTTACGAGTGAGATATTTGAACTACAGTTTTTCCACTTACAGTATGGATATGGACAGACTTTTATGACGTTGAAAGAACTTCGACACTGAGGAGTTCATTCAGATTCGGATTCACTCAACGAGATCGACAGACACTCTTGCGAGTGGGTGGCCATTTGCACGACATAGGCAGACTCTGTTATGAGTCGGCGTCAGTAATACGACTTTGCTCCAACCAGAGACTCCATTTTTTTTACCAGACCCTGTTGGAGGGTCGCTGAAGGAGCAATTCACACCAAGTCGTATCACCAGAGGAATAAGTCCACAGTCGGTGGTCGTCAATGGCATGTCTCGACATGTGGGAGACGTGTTCCCATGTCTCGATTCAGCGCCGGTAGTGGATGACAGTGATGGCCTATCATCAGAAAGTGCTGAATGGAGAGAACCAGATTCCGATACAAGTAGTAGTGGTTCCACATCTGAGAGTGAGAGAGAGGACAGTCGTTCCTTGGTTGAGCTGCCTGATTCTATTACTAATTCATATCCTGGTACTTCTGATGCATTAGTCAGAGAGGAAGGAATAACTTTCACACTACAGAGGAGTACTAGGATAAAACGACCAGCCAGCCACCCACTGTCACTTGTGTGATCATACGATCAGGAGGGAGTGTGACAATAAAGAACAACACCTACCGGCTGAGCAGAGGATGCAATGTTTCGCGTGTCGGGACTGTACATCCACCAGAGTGTGTGTGGTGGGGATTCTCTTTGCAGAGGTGGCCGTTTGTAGGCGCAGCTGATTAGCATATGTGGGGATCAGCTGCTGTAAATGGAAGGAAGAAAATGGAAGGCGGCAGTTGAAGCTGGGAGAGCTAAAAGAAAACATTGAGTTTGAAGTTTTGAGATTGATCAGTCGGTGTTTGTTGCGGTAATGTTGACGGAGGAGTACCTCTACCTTCAATACTGCTCGTTAACAATTTTCTAATTTCTAATATGAACCCCTTTTTTCTAAATATTAAGTAGTTCAGTAAATATGTTAGGATTGAAATTAACAGAACATTAAATGTCATGATCAGAGCCAGTTTTAAACCAATTAAATTTGATCAAATTGTTCTCTATGCTGTAATGGGGCCCCACGTAAGCTTGAGTGAGGGGGGACGCTATGATGAATTAATGAGTGTTCTGCATGCATAAAGTTATTTGATACTGCAAAGACAGTGAAATTATTCAGGCCGTCATCCTTGTATACATTTGCTAATCGTATGTTTATGTGTGTTTTCATTTCAGTTTATCATCACCATGTAGCAAAACAATTGCTGAGACTGTGTAGTGTTAGGTTCCCCGGCTTTGGATCGGGTATGTTAGATGACGGTAGCGTCTTTATGGATTACCAAGCACCACGCTAAAATTAATATATGTGTAGCTAAATTGGCGAATGAACCAGACCAATAAAAATTTATGTTTTGAATGGATCACCATTTAGCAAGTGGTAAATTTTAACCATAGAATTTTGTTAATAAAAGAAAAGAGAAAATATAAGTTAAAGAATAAAACATTTGTATAAGAACAATTCTACAAAGATGTAAAATATAACAGATCAAAGTTTGTTGAAGGTTGAAAAGTTCGCAAATAGGAAAAAGAACATTAACGTTCAGTTTGTTTTCAAGTTCGTTGTGTGTGTTTACATACTTGGGTTAAGCTGCTATTGGGAGACAGCAGCCATGCTTTAAAGTGGATTCTTGGCTTCGCACTTCAAGTGGGTGTTTCTTGTTGTTGTTGCTGCCTTCATCGAGAGCCGAGGCGTGTTGTTCTGTGTCGCCAGGAAGAACTGATTTTGTTGACCAGTTGCTGTTTTTGTAAGTGTTACATTTCACACCTACTTGTTACTTTCAGATTAAAATCAGTGTGAACTCTTTTTACTGAATTCACACCCTGCGCCAACATCTGTATGTACTCATTTTATTAGCAAATCACCGAGGTGATTCCTTCTTCAAAGAGAAAGAAAGAAAGAAATGAAAAGGAAAGAAGAGGGAAAGAATAAGCCAAACGAACCTAGAAAGAAAAGGGGTAACTAATACAAGCTATCACTTTTCCTCAATGCCCGTTCATCTCATCGATCTTTGATCTGCCATAACTGATCTGTTTTAAAAGTGCACATAGATTGAATGTTGGTACTTATCTTGACTTATATTTCGGAATTTTGAAATGAGGATTGATAATTTGTATTATTTGTATTATTTCGACTACTGTTCTCATCTTGGATCTTTTCTCACGTTTCGACTGATGTAACATCAGACGTTCTTCAGATGTGTCTTGTTGAACTCTAGAATTCGTACAGAATTTCAAATAGAACCATAGGACTAGCTTGTCCTCGTTCTGTCAGCCATGATCAGGTAGAAGCTTTAAGTAATTCTTAATTATATTCTTAGTGTCACCCGTACTGAAGATTGAACCTTCAACTTATAGAAAACTGTTACGTAGAACTGATTATTACTTAACATTTTATTTGTTGCACCACGAGTTCATGGTCAAAATTCCGGACAGATTCCAAGTTTGAAAAGATGCACCTGAAGAATGTCAGAGGTTACATCAGCCAACACGTTGTGCGAATAACATCAGAAACTGAGAACAGTAGTCTGAATATTCCAAATAATCCAAATTATCTTAATTTGTAATAAAACATTAAAACGTTTCATATGGACTTTCAGTTTTTAGTAGATCATTGGAACTAATGTTGGAGCCTCAAGCCCTCAGCGATTTGGAACTGGCATTTGAATATCTCATCTGAATGGGGTAGAGGGCCCTGCTAACACATTTCAAATTGAGCCCCACACTTGATAGGCCGACCTTGATCATGGTTACATTAAGAAAGTACACGTTTCGTTTATTGAATGCTAAAATGTGTTCCTCATTACATTTCGTCATATTTGGTTTAACATCGGCTTTACATGCCGCCGTGAGCTGGACGGCTTTTAGAAATTGACTTCAAACTAACCTATCTCTGCTCAGGTCTTTATTTATCCCTCTTTCTCTCAAGTTCATCATTATCACTTCCTTCCATGTTTTCCTTGGCCTTCCAGGTACCTCAACTATTCTACATCTACTAACCCAGATCTCTTATCCATTCTTTCAATGTGACCATACCAACAAAGTCTCCTGTTCTGCACACATCTCTCTATACTGTCCAAATTAAATATTCCTCTGAGGTCATTAGATCTAAGCCTGTCTATAAGACTCACATTACACATCCATCATATCATCTTCATATCATTTGTCTCCATGCAACGCATGTCCTCAACCCACATTGGCCAAGTTTAACTTTTATACATCATCACATTGCATACACATGTCTGATAAACTTTTCCCTTGATTAACAGTGGTAATGCTCTCATCATCATATTCGGTTTAACGTCCATTTTACATGCTAGCATGCATTGGACAGCTTTAAAACATTGACTTCCAAACTAACCTATCTCTGCCACGTCTTTATTTATTCCTCTTTCCCTCATGTCTATTTTTATTATATCCTCCTATTTTTTCCTGTGAACTGAACCTGCTACCTCAACTGTTCTATATCTACTGGTTAGTAATTACAGAAGTTATTTGAACTTAGTCCGTTCACTCCTAACTCTTGCAGTCACACCAGCACCTGTTCCTCTCTATACTTCAATGGTATCACCAATGTAACAACACTTCAACTGAATGACCTCAATAGCCTTGCCATCCAAATATGCTTTCTCCACATCTGATTTCTCATCCATCCCCATTGTCTTAGTTTTGCATAATGCTATTATGCATAGTTACCAATTATGTGGATATGAGTGTGTGCATGCGTTTGTGCTAAGGCCACAATAAAAAGAGGAAAGAAAACAGCGAAAACCAAGAAATAGGGATGAAGCAATAAAATTTATTTGGGGAAGATACAAACTTGTGTTTTCTAATTTTCTGTGCATTTGTTAAAAAGTTCTGTATGAATTAAACATATATTTGTAAGAAAAAGAGTTGTGTATATTAGCTGGTATGCGAATAGAATCTTGTACTCCTCAAGTAATGTCCATAGAATTGGTGAGCAGAAGAGTATCATATAGTAGCTAGTTTGTGATTTTTTAGTTTCAGCTAATATGCACATGCATTTGTGATCCACTGCACAGGCCGTGATCGTCCTGCCTGTTGTGCCGGTCCAAGGTTGTTGTTCAATTCAGTCAGTGCTACAACAAAGGAATCCTCCCTCCAAATAAAACCATAACTCCAGTTTACAAACAATTAACAGGGGTTATTTTTCTTTGGGGGTTACAATGGTACTCGTTTTCTTAGGTCGAATAGCAAACTTGCAAAATGATATTTTTGCCGAGCAAATCAAAACACAAGTCCCTTAGTTTAAAGCCTAAAAGACCACTTCTCTGTGAGAGGCACACAAATCCAACTGACTCCCAGACATTTAACTCTGACTGACTGCTTCACGCCTCGAGGGCCGGCTCTCACTGCTCTCCCCTGTCCATAGGCTGGAATATATGTACTTTTGATCGGAAATCTTAGATTCTTGTCTTTCTTAGTCATACCCATTCGACCACCACTAGAGATAACGGTCAGCCAGTATCCTCTCAAAAAGGCCTATCTCTAGACAATCTATGAACACTATTTTTCTCAGTATGAATCCATGTTTAAAGATACATTACTTTATTTCTAAAGAGAAATAAAATTCTGGGTGGCTGGACTTCAAATCAGAGATATTTTCAATGTCTTCTGTGGCCCTCTTCTTTTGGCCGAACATCTCTCATCCATAGCAAGTCTGCTATTCGTATGCACCGAAAACATGCAATCCACTAAACATGCAACTGCCATGTTTACACTGATGTCTTTGTGGGGATAAAGTTCTTGTATATTAACTGGTGTGGAGTCTCAGCGAATGTACATAAAGTTGAGGTGAGTCTAAGAGGCTTTTTATGTGTATGATGTCCCATCTCAATTGGACCAGATCTTCCCCTTATAGTGATTGGTTCTCCTGTCAACTGAGTTTCTCTGGACCTTTTATATAAAGTGTGTCTAGAGATTATATGCAAATACTATTTTGGCATTTGTTTAATATGTGACATCTAATGATGTAATATGTTTTTATTATGCATTTTGTTGTAACTGTAAATAAAAAGTAGCCCATAATTTTTCATTTCAGGCAGAAATTTAATAAACTTTCGTAATTATTGCATTTTTCGGTGTCTTGAGATTAAGCTAAATTTAAGTCAGTAGTTGATTCATATTTTGGTCTGCTGGAGCTCCTATGGTTTAAAGAGAAACATGATGCAAAGTATTAAGAAAGTTTGCTGATGTAAATAATAAAATTAAAAAACCCATATTAACTAAGAAATATAAGGAAGATAGAGTGTGGGGTTGTCTTTGGTTTTATAAAAGTTTATTTCTCACCCACTTGTTCAAAACATGTGTGAACAATTTTCTTGAGAGTTTACACTTTGACCACATCTGTTATAACTTATTTTTATGAGCAACTGCCCGCTAGGTGATCCCCTCTTCAAGAAGAAAGAAAGAAATAAAAAGAAGAGGGAGAAGAGGAAAGAAGAGGAGAGAGTAAGCCGAACGAACCTAGAAAGAAAAGGGGTAACTAAACAGGCTAGCACTTTCCTTCAATGCCCGTTCGTCTCATCGATCTATTGATCTGCCACAATAGTTTAGTGGGCTAAGAAATCTATGAAAACTAATTTCAAGAAAGTTGTGTTCATAGACGAATCCAAGTTCATCTTGATGGGTCTGATGTATGCACGTGAAGTTGGATCTGTAAGCAACGTGATTCAAGACAATTTGTTAAATAGCAAAAAGGTGGGGATGGGATCATGATATGGGCTGGCATTGTTGGCAGTGAGCTTGTAGGTTCTTTTAAAGTCGAGGACAGAGTGACAATGAGTGACAATTACTGTGATTTTCTAGAGCAAAATATCTTTGAGTGGCTGGATAACCAACCTTTAGCCAAACATAACTCTTTGATATTTATGCAAGACAACGCACCAAGTCGCACTTCAAAGTTCACCAAAACATTGTTAGAAGAAAAGAGACTTGTAGGGAACAGTTTCTTTCCTTAGTGCATATTGTTACTCGAGCCAACCAATCAGATCTTATCAAAGTATCGGATCAGCAACAGCTTGCAAAACAGTTTAAAAAGGGTGCGTTTCTTCAATCCAGCCTCACAAACGGTGATCGCCTCCAGGGTTGCTGTCAGGTAATCCAGCAGCAGCCTTTTCTCCTCGAATCCCTGCTTGATAGAACAGCATTTTCACTACCACGACAACAATCAGCAACAGCAGCTCCACCCCTCCCCTTCTACAGCATGTAAACAATGTCTGCCATCATAATCACTACCATCACAGCAACTACAGCACCTCACTTCTAAGTAACAAACTAGCAGTAGCTCGAGCCGGTCATCATCAACATCTGCAGTTTGTTCTCTGGCCAGCCCAAGTTCTACAGCTACGTCAAAAGCAACAGCTCCCAGCAAAAAGACCAAAGGACACTTCAATCAGGATAACCATCATCACTGTAATACAGTAATGATTCATCATTTTTTTTGAACTCATGTTAACGGAATCATGAACTCATGTTAACGGTCATATATTTATTTCTTTGAAATAAAATACCACCTTTATATTTTGCTGCATGCATGAGTTTTTCTTTCTTTGCCATTGTCTGTGTCTCTTTCTTAATTGTAAGACCGATCGCCAGTGTCAGAGTCGGCAACAAATCGAATCGATAAGAAAAAGAAGACAAAACTCTTTCTTCCTCTCTTCCAGACACACGTACATTCACTTTTATTATATATGTAATACTAATACTACTAATAATGATAATTAAAAAAGCAAATTTTATTCAATCCAACCAAGGCACATTGATACTAAGAAATAAAGAGCTACTGTGAATTAGGGGTCAGATTTACAGGGGCATCCTCAGTGGGGAGTTGTGCAGCAATGGAGAAAATTCAAAGGCAAGCTGTTTGAGGAAAGAAGCTATTAGAGTAGAAATCTTTCCGGCATCTGTGAACGTGTGGAATTTTGCTGCTTGTCGGGTTGGTTGGGGGCATTTACGTTGAGAGCATACAAGTGCAGCAAGTTCGTCGAAGAACGTTCCGTTGAAATATTTGTAAAACAAGAACAGGAATGCAACATTGTGGCGATGGGACAAAGGATGGAGCTTGGTAGACAATGGAGACTTATTAGGTTTTTTGTTGGCCCAATCTTATCCCTGCTATAGTATTAAAGAAATGCTCTGATGAGCTGGCCTCTGTCCTCTCCAAACTTTACAACAAATGCCTTGCCAAATCTTGCTTCCCTGATAGCTGGAAAATTGCCTCTGTGGTACCAGTTTTCAAGAACTTACCCGCAAAATTATCACATCATCAGTCTCCTCCCACCTCGTTAATGCTAAAAAAATTTTCTGACCAACAGTATGGATTTAGGCAAGCCTATTCTACTGCAGACATCCTAACAGTCATCTCTGAACCCATATACCATACACTGGACAAGGCAGGTGAAGCTAGGCCAGTAGTGCTTGATATATCAAAAGCCTTTGACAAGGTCTGGCATGAAGGTCTTCTCATGAAAATATTTGTATGGTATTGGACGAATATATAATATAATCAGATCCTAAATGGAGGGTAACATTTAATGCTACTAAGACAATGTTCCTTTTCTTTAATAATTATAAGAAACCTTTTCAATTACCAATTGCCATGGCTAATAGCACACTACCGGGGAGTCCAACATTTAAATTCCTCTGCCTAACATTCAAGGGCGATATGAATTAGAACAAATACATAGAAGATACTGCCACAGCTACTGCAAACAAAGTGGGCTCCCTTTACCGTGCTAGAAAACTTCTCACACCTGTCAGTATCCTATATCTCTACAAAGCCACAATTCACCCATGCATAGAGTATTGTTGTCACATTTAGGCTGGTGCACCAACCACTAGCCGCTCTATCTTACATTAGAGGCTCTTTTTTGGATCCTGTCTAATTGGTCCCACACTGTCTACCAAGCTCCAGCCCCTGTTCGATTGGTATTAATTTACTACATAATATAAAGCATTTATATTCATTCCGGAATTAAGCGAATGAAATTAACGAACACAGTTCCTGCAACATTTATTCATTCAACATGGCGGCTACAATTTCTTGATCAAATCAACATCCTATTTAATTCAATAAGCGCCAAGATACTGGTAGACCCCGATACATTTACATTTTTCAAATCATACACCTTTAACACGCATATTATAGAAAACTTGCTCAAATCCAGTCATTTTTATCAACTTCAAATGACCATCAACCGTGTCATTGCTGAATCTTAACATAACACGCATGCCCATAATCAAGCTTAGCTGTATTGACCTATTTTCACATATATTTTTAACTCGAAACCGTGGCGCAGTCGTTAGGAAGGCAGGTTTCATGATCGCCAGTTTCAGCGTTCGATCCCATTCTACTCTACCACTTTTTCCTTATTTTTTTAAATTTATAACATTCGCCAACACGGTAGAGGGGGGGGGGGAAGAAACAACAATAGGCCGTTTCTTTTTTTATTCAACGTCATGCAATAGGTAGTACTTTCTCCCGTGCAACGCCGGGTTCCGCTAGTAATTAATATAATTAAAAAAATTGTTACACATCACAAAATATAATATAAAAAGAACTCGAGTTATAATGGATATTTCAGTTTCTAGGTAAGTTGAATTTTTTTTAACTTATTTTATGTATATAATATTGGTATAAAGTACTTATTCTGTGTTTTGTTGAAACCGTTTAGTTACCACCAGACATTCTTCCATTTATTGTTTGTTTAACTTTTACGTTTCGTGGTTGAAGATTTTGTATATTTTTTCTAATTGAGATTTGAAATCAAATCAAATCAAATACAGGGTGACTAAAAAAGAAACGGGCCCCGTGTACACTTTATGTGATATCTCCTTTATTTATTCGCCAATTGCCCTTATTTTACAGGACATGGCATAATCAACGACCGTGAGTACACCAAGACCTCAGTGGGAGCTGGGACAAAGAATACACTGTGTTAAATTTTACTACAAGACAGGCTCGTTTAAGAAAACCCAGGACAGTTTCATGCATCAGTTCGGATGTGAAAAGGCTCCACCCAAAAGCAGAATTCAGAACTGGGTGGACCACTTCGAAAAGTATGGGACCGTGGAGAACCTCAACGCTGCCAGTGAGAACCGTCCAAGCCACTCGGCACGTCCCAAGAAGCGGACAGCCGAGCTGCTCGAAAGTGTGAGAGAGTCTCTCCAGGAGAGTCCGAAACGCTCTGTGCGTAAGCGAAGTCAGTCCCTCGGTATCTCCGTGAGACTTGCAGGAGAGTGCTGGTGAACAATATCAGGGCTTACCCATACAGAATACAGAGGCTGCAGACCCTTACAGCCTCAGACAAGAAGCAGAGGAGCGCTATGGCAGTCAAGATGCTCGATAAGATCGAGGAGAAACCAGGTTTCCTTAACCTCCTTTGCACCTCAGATGAAGCCCACTTCCATCTTGACGGAAAGGTGAACTCCAAGACAAATGTCTTCTGGGGGTCCTCCAGACCCAATGAAGTAGCCACCAAGCCCCTGCACTCTCCTAATTGCACGGTGTGGGCTGCAATCTCGGTCAGAGGCATCATCGGACCAATCTTAATCGAAGAATCTGGCGCAGCAGTGACAGTCACCAAGGAGCAGTATGTGAAGGTCCTCAAAACCTTCAAGAGTGAGCTTCAGACCCTCTACCCATCGCTCATGAGCAAGTTCTGGTTCTAGTAAGACGGAGCAAGTTCTCACACCTCAAACCTGTCCTGAGATTGGCTGAAAGAGAACTTCGGAGGCCGAATGATCAGTCTCAAGACTAATTTTGAGTGGCCACCCCATAGCCCGGACCTAAGCCCCCCAGATTATTACCTTTGGGGCTATCTTAAGGACAGAATGTACGCAAGGAAACCCAGAACCATCACGGAACTCAAGGAAGCCATCAGGGAGGAGATGAGAGCCATTCCGAATTCAGTCTGTAAGAACGTCATGGACAACTTCGTTCTGCGCCTCAAGAAATGCACGGAGCTAAAAAGAAGTTTATCTAGAACACATGCTGTAGAACGGAGAAAAAAAGGCTAAATACCCTAGTGTTTTGATATGATGTTGTGAATATAATAAACTAGTTATGCCCCAAAATTCATATCATTCGGACGAAACACTAAGAAACAGGGCCCTAATTAGATTTGGGTCCCGTTTTTTTGGGGTCACCCTGCATATATATATATATAAAAAAATAATTGGTACAATTCTGTGTTTTTAATAGATATATATTTGTAATAAAATTCTGAAAATATTATTCTTTCGACGACCACGTGTTGTTTTGTTTATAAAAACGATTTGCCGCTTTTCATAATGTTCCACCACCTGTTATTCTCAACTTTTTTCGGTGTACAATTATTTATCATGTTGCTAGAGAATTCTGTGCTTGTTGGAATTTTTTTTCAAATATTTTTGATTTTGGGAGGGGGGATCAGTTTAAGTTAATTTATATAGGATAAAATTAACGTAAACTGATCACCAACTTTTTGACTATGTTACATGTTTGTTCACCCATTTTTTCACCTTTTTTACGGACCAAAGTTTTTTCTTTTTTCTGTGTACAATGACCTATCATGTCGTTAGAGAATTCCGGGTTATCTAGAAATTTTTGAAAAAAAAATTGTGATGGTCAAAAAGTGGGGATCAGTTTACGTTAAATTTATATAGGAAACTGATCCCCCACTAAAATTTTAAATATTTGAAAAACGAGTGGCGGAACATTACGAAAAAGCGCCTACTTTTTATTCGGTAGTTTAACGAAACTCTTTTGTAAAAAGTTCTGTAAAAATGACTTGTTTTTAATTTGTTCTGTGGTTTATTGGAAGTTTAGCAAAACTTTCTTTTTTGTTTATAAATAACAATAGTTAGAATTCCTTGGCTTTTTGGCTAGGAGCAAAGTGTGGTATCTGTCCTGATGCGGCACTTAGTCTTTTCTGTCCTCGGTCAGTGAATGAGAAATTCTTCTAGACTGAGGCAATTTAAAATTTTGTCCCAATCCAGAGTGCCATTTTATTTTTGGAGGGGGGGGGGGGCTGAATTTTCCACACATTAAAAAAATTCGACATTGTGTCTAACTCTGCCCTCGTGGGGATGAAAGTAAATAGGGAAAAAATAGAATACTTATTCGGAAGTTTAGCGAAACTTTTTTTTGTTAAAACTAAAATTTCCGTAAAAAAATGACGTTTTGTTTTGTAAATTTTAAAATAACGGTATATTCTCTTATTTGTTCAGAAATTTAGCAAAATATTTTTTCTTTAAAATAACAATTAGAATACTTTTTATTTATTCAGAAATTTAGCGAAACTTTTTTGGAAAAAGTAATGAAAGTTGAACTTGGGGATGTTATTGACCCTGTAATCACATACTAAGTCATCCGGATATAGTTCTGATGAAGTCTGGATTTTGTCTATTTTGAGCTCAACTTGTTACCTTCATGGTTTTATGGACACTAATGAAAACAATGAAATCATTTACATAGGCAAGATATCAGGTTTATAGAACAATCCTTTAAAAAAAATTCATGAAATATTTTGAGATTCTTTTTTGACATTTCTTTAATATTTCTTTTTTGATAAGAGAATTGTAAATTTTTTAATTTCAGGTTTTTGCTTGGTTCTGCAAACTCTTTCCAGATATGAAGATGGAACAGCCAAAATTGATTGAACAAATTCAACAGACCTTTATGAAAGCTAAAGTAATTTTTTCTATCAAAGGCAAAGCTGAATTGAAATACGTTTTAGATGCTTCATATGATGCTTATTTTGTAGCTGAAGAACTCTCTACAATCTATTCTAAAGTGTTGCTACTGACATCATTCTGACAAATGGAGCAGTTCTTCAACTTTATTATTGTTCAACTAAAAAACATTTAACGTTTAACATAATGGTAATGTAGCTGAATCACCTGTCTGCAAATTACAATGAAATATTTTGTTTGCTATAGTAAATAAACTTTCAAAAGAATGAAAAAAAATACAGTGCTATAAAAAACCCTGAAAGACTGCAACAGTTTTTAATGTCTCCATTTCAGGAGAAAGCATCTCAAGAAAAAACTCTAGATTGTCCTTCTCAGGATTAACCTCCTAATTTAGCCCTTCCAGAACAACCATTCGTTGCTGCCAAAATAATGATGACACTTGAACAATCCCTTAAAGAATCCCAGGATCAGCTCTTGAACATGGCTGTTAATTTCCAAACAACAAGAGAACAGTATAAAATGGCTTCTCAGAAAATATCTACCGGAAGCAAGGAAAATGTTCAACTCAAAATATCAATAGCAAGGCTTGTAAAGAAACTTTCTAAACTTAATAAATCAGTTAAGACACAGAAAAATGTCATTCAAAGCAAGACGTACAAAAAAAAAAAATTATAATTTGAAAAAATATAATCACAAAATACTTGCAGAAAATAAAGAACGAAGAAAAAAAGTCAAGTTCTTGGAGAATGAGGGACTAAAATTGAACAAGGAAAAAGTATCTTTGCAAAAGACAAGTTTCTTGGGCAAAAAAATTGAAAAATAAGGCCTTTCTAATTCATTACTTATTTTAACCTGTATCGGAGGAAAGAAAAAAATCACAATAACCAGGAACAAGATTTCCAATCGCTTCAATGAAAGTTTGGCTGACCGTTATAGGTCTTCAAGAAATTTATAATAAGCCTTTGTTTAAAAATTGACTGCTGATTTCTTTTCTATAACAGTTTCGATGGCAATCCCTTTTTATTTTTTTTACATGCCGAAAGTTGGTAACTCCGCAAAGTCTTCCAATATTATTTTTGAATTCCTCATCCTAAAATTAGTCAAGTATAAAAGTTTCAGGCTTGTATCTTTAATGGGTAACTTTTTTTCTGCCCAACTGCCATATTACATGCTAAAAATAAGGTTTTTATGAATGTACTAATGAAAATTTGTTTTTTAGCTTAAACTGTATGATGTTATGAATCATAAGTTTCAACAGTCAAAGTTGCTCTTCTGTATTATTTCTGCACAATTTTTGTGACGGCATGTGATTTTCACCAATATTTAAGATTGGGCATATCTAAGAATTATTAATTCCATCTATATAATATTTCTTTTAATGAATTATGGCATTATATTTATAAAGAGTTTTCACTTATTTAAAGCTTTTATCTTTAGTTATACACTGATTAAGTCAGCCTTTTGTTCAGTATCACACAAATTGCAATGTCCGACCAACTTTGAATGGCAATAACTCGGCTACTAATTGAGTTATCAGGATAAATTTTGTATTTTTTAAAAATCTTGCATTATATAGGCGAAGGTGAAAGTTTAGGGGGTCATCCTAAATTGGGAGCTGTGCAACGAGATGCTTGTTCACATTAGTTTTAAATTTCTGCATGTCCGTACAGTCAGAGAAACAGAGAGCAGGGAGGGCGTTGCAAAAGTCGGCAGCTTGAGGAAAGAAGCTATTGGAGTAGAAGGCTCTACAGCATATTGGGACCTCCACAGTGAATGGATGGGATTTAGCTGATTGTCGGGTTGGTCGAGTGTATTTACATCGAGGGGGCACCAGAGCAGACAGTTCATCGGAGCACATTCCATTGAAGTACTTGTAAAACAAGCACAAGGATGCAACATTGCGACGGTGGGACTAGGACTGGAGCTTAGTGGATAGTGAGGGACCTATTAGATTAGATACTCTTTTGGACCTTGTCTAAGAGGGAGAAACTGGTGGATGGTACACCAGCCCAGATGTGACAACAATACTCTATGCATGGGCAGATGGTGGCTTTGTAGAGATATACGATACTGTCAGGTGTGAGAAGTTTTCTAGCACGGTAGAGGGAGCCCACTTTCTTTGCAGCAACCATGTCAATGTCTTCTATGTATTTGTTCCAATTCATGTTACCTGTGAATGTTAGGATGAGACGTTTGAACGTTGGACTCTCACGTAGAGTGCTATTTGCCATGGCAATCGGTATATATATATATATATATATATATATATATATATATATGCATACATACATATATATATGCATACATACATATATATATATATATGCATACATACATATATATATATACATACATACATATATACATACATACATATATATATATATACATACATATATACTTACATATATATATACATACATATATATGTACATACATACATATATATATACATACATATATACATATATATACATACATATATATATACATATATATACATACATACATATATATATATACATATATATACATAAATACATATATATATATACATATATATATATACATATATATACATTTAGGCAACCATTATTAAATAACACGGAGTGGTTTTGTTTGATGCAACTTTTTTTTTTTTTTTTCAATTTTCCGAATTGTCCATCTAATGTGTCAGTCAAATTGATATAAATATGATCCATGGCTTTCTTGTTCCATTCTTTTTTCTTTTTTGCAAGTACTTTCGATTTGAATCGTCAAATCATCTTCAGGCGGTATTAGTTTTAGTGTCTTTACTGTTGTGCTCATTTTTGAATTATAACGGCAAGTAGTTTATATTTGAAAACGCGTCTGTAAAGTTGAAATGTACATGAGAGCGTGATGGCGTTCTACACATACGAGAGATTTAAAGTTTGACTGTTTAAACCGTTAAGAAATTGATGACGTTAAATAAAGTGCATACAATTCAAACGCATAACTACCTAATGGCTAAGAATTTGGTAATGTTAATTATTATGCTAGACACTTTAAAATGTTGCGACTAGTTTCATAATTGACATTATTAATTGTGGGATGTTTAGTTTTTATGTAGAGGACTTTGAGTATTTTTAATTTTTTGATATTGGTATCATGGTGTATTATTTTGGTATTGTAAACAAGGATGTTTCTATATTGGGAGGGGGTGCAATTATGTTTTTTTAGGTGTTGGCATATAGAGCTAGTGTCGGAGAGATGTAGGGTGAGTCTTCGGGATAGTGTTGTGGAAGTGAAACCTATGTAAGAATTAGTTTTTTTATTGTTGTCGGAGATACATTCTCCCATAGGGCATTGGAACTGATATATTACATTGGTTATTCCTAATGTATTTTGGGTTTGGGAAGTGTTATTTTTAACAACATAGTTTGATGTTTTCATTTTTTTTATAATAAATGATAAATCGTATTTTATCATCAGAATTGGTGGGGGGTATATAGCGATGTATTATATTTTTAAGAGCTTTTTCATCCAATTTAAAGTTTGGATGCATTTGGTTACAATAGAATAGATTTATGTAGTGGGAATTATTTAGCTTATTAGTAGGATTATCTAAATTTCTAATCATTAATTTTATTTGTTCATCAACCATATAATTGGGAAAATGATTATTAATTAGGACTTGTTTTATGTTTTTTAATTCATTAAAAAATATTTTTTTGGATGAGGAGATTAATTTTGCACGGTTTAATAGATTTTTGACCATAGCAATTTTATATCTATATGGGCATTCACTTTTAAAACTTAAAATACAGGTGTTAATAGATGTAGGTTTTTATAGCGAGAGGTGATGAATGCATCACTGTTGGAGTCAATGAGAACATCTAAAAACGGAATTTTATTGTTAACATTAAGCTCATGAGTGAATTTAAGAACTGAATTATTTTGAAAAGTATCTTGTAGTTTTTTATTTCATCTATACTATTTACTAAAATAAGAATATCATCAACGTAGCGGGCATAAATGGAAGGTTTAGTGATTATATTAAATATTTTATTTTCGAGGTCGGCCATGTAGAAATTACTAAAGGTCGGTCCAAGGACAGATCCCATAGAAACTCCGTCAATTTGGGTATATATGTTGCCCTTATGGTCATGGAAAGGAACTTCAGTGGTGCAAATTAATAATAATTTTTTAAGTATTTCAGGATCAATTTTTAGAGGGGGGAAGGATGGGTTATTATATATGTTATTAATAATTATATCAATTGTTTTGTATACAGGGACATTTGTAAACAGACTTTCAACGTCGAGTGATGCAGTAATTTTATTATCTGTTTTTTGGGTATGTAGTATGTGTAAGAGCTCATGTGTGGATTTTACACAATATTTACTAGGTAAATAAGGGGATATAAGATCATTAATAGTTTTAGTTAATTGATATATGGGGGTAGTGACTTGAGAAATTATTGGACGAAGAGGAGAGTTTGGTTTATGAATTTTTACAGTGCCGTACAAGTAACCGGGTTTATAAACTCCAATTATTTTGGGGAGTTTAACGTTATCAATTACGGCATTATTGGCTGTAATAAGTTTGCTTACTTGTGTCTTGAGTTTATCAATGGGGTTTCTTTTAATTTGTTTAAATTTCGAATGGTCATCTAAAATTGTTTGTAATTTAGTGTAATAGTCTGATTTGTTGAGAACGACATAGATGTTCGTTTTATCTGCTTTTTTAACAATTATGTTTGGATGGTTTTGAAGTTCATGTGCAGCCATGGATCATATTTATATCAATTTGACCGACACATTAGATGGACAATTCGGAAAATTGAAAAAATAAAAAAAGTCGCAACAAACAAAACCACTCCGTGTTATTTAATAATGTTTGCCTAAATGAAAATATGCTGCCTAAATACACACAATATATATACATATATATACATATATATATATACATACATATACATACATACATATGTATATATATGTATGTATATATATGTATGTATGTATATGTATGTATATATACATACATACATATATATACATATATACATACATACATATATATATACATACATATATATACATATATACATATATATATATATACATACATATATATATATATACATACATATATATATACATACATACATATACACATACATACATATACACATACATATATACATACATATACACATACATATATATATATACATATACACATACATATACACATACATATATATATATACATACATATATATCCATGATAAATGCCAGTATACTGAAATCATCTGCCCTTAATAGGGTTAAGATGAAAATTCATATACACTAAATGTACAAAAGCAAGGAAATTCCCAAATTTTTACACTTTTATTGTCATTAAGGGTATGCGAGCACAACAGGGCTATGTATTTTACTGGTAGGAATTTTTCTTAGTAAAAGACCGAACGTGCTTGTTCCAAGACTCTACTGGACTCTCACTCCATTTTGCTATCGAGTTACCGTTATTCCACTTGAACTATGAGCACATATTTGATGGTAGCTCGGGATTATCATAATCCATGGTTTAGCTTTCTCATCGACGAAGGCAATTTTGAAATGAAGCATTATCTCGATGCCCAAGGTTTTCAATGCTTCCACATGCACACATTTGTTTGTGACAGACAGGATGATGTTGGTGTTACTCATGAACGTTTCAAAATTTTTGCGATCGATGCTGTTACGGATGAGAGAACGTCCGTAAAAGCGATTTAGAGGGCTGAAAAATCTGTTGCAAAGCGGACCATTATTTGTATTTCCTCCACTCGCACATGGTGCATCCATTAACATACCGGTGATTTTTCAGATTGCATCGATACATTCTTTTTTCGCATTGTTGAGGATCCGCATAATATCCAAAGTTATTCATTCCATCCTCCCTCCAGTCCTTCTGTCCACAGAACAACCGATACAGTATCTTTTGAGCAAAGTCAATGAAGGCAATTTGAAGTGAAGAACAGAGAAACAATGCAAGTCTGCTTTGTTAATACGCTTCCAACAGGCTATTCCAATACATACATTTAAACTTTTATATGCACCTTGTCAGTTAATACTTTTAACTTTATGTATTCTCTATATTTGATAAACCAATTGATTCTTGAATTTTGTCATTTTTACTAGAAGCAACTTGCTATGTTTCAAATGAGCCATCTGTGTCAGAAAATCATTTTATGTCTAGATTAAGTCCAAAAAGGTGTATTTGGCCCAAAATGACCAAATATGGTCATTTGGGCCCAGGCCCCCCAAAATCGAAATTTCTGTTTGTCCTTTTTTCACCAGAAGCGACTTGCTAATATGCTTCCAAGATCTCAACCACTATCAGAAGATCATTTCATGTCTAAATTATGTCAAAAAAGATATTTTTGGTCCCAAATGCTCTTATATGGTAGTTTGGGCCCAGACGCCAAAAAAATGAATTTTTTTAAATGTTTCTTCATCTATCGCCAAGAGTATTCCATTCCGCTTCTAACGAGCCATCAACCACTACCAGACGATCATTTTAAACCAAAATATGCCCCAAACAGTGATTTCCCCCCTAATTTGCCCAAGTAAGGTAATTTGAGCCCAGACGCCAAAAAATTGAAATATTTTGAATTTTTCTTTTTCTATCACCAAGAGAATTCCATTCCGCTTCTAACGAGCTCTCAACCGCTATCGGATGATCATTTTTAGTCAAGATATTGAATTTATTCCCATATTTGGCATTCTGAGCGCAATGTGGGCCGCGCTCCTCCACTTTTTAGGAGATCCCCCCCCACTTTTATAACTGTCCCGCCAGCCCTGCAGACAGATTACTTTAATTTCCGGCTTTCTAAGACGATTTGAGGGAGCTTGGGGTTGGAGGGGGACCTAGACAGGCTGACCTGGTTATGGATGCTTCAACTTCCTTCCCAACTCCCTACATACCTTCCGTGGTAAATCATACAATCCCCCCCCCCCCTCTATATATATATATCGCTCTTTTCCCCTCACTGCATTGCCTTCCGTTATGAATTGTGCAATCTCCTCCTCTCTCAAGATATTCATTAAATATATTGTCGCTCTCTCTATATGTATATTGAAATGGTGAGTGTGAATTTCCCTTTTTTCATTTCAAAAATGTAATCACCTCGTTTGGATGCTTGATGAGACCACAGGGTCGAAATAAATTATTGCACCGGTGATTATGTGATTTTGTGTTATTGTATTTTTATTTTTACTCTGTTTATTACATTGAGCTCTCATACCCGGATTTCCTTCTGGAATTTATTTCACTCATATATATATATATATATATCTCCAAATCACAACTCGAGAGGCATCAAGCTGGATTAGGTAAAAAAAATAAGCGAAGGTAAAACGTGCATGACAAATGATCACTGTTTGTGTTTATATGTCATCAAGCGGTGAGCATTGATGACGCATGTTATCAACAACCGAAAGTAAACGAGTTCCAACAGGATGTTATTAATCTGCAAAGATGAACAAACGCTTTTATACTTTGTCTGGTGGCACCATGTACCATTTTAGCCATCAAAATTGTTTTATGACCCCTGGTTGGCAGCTGATGAATACAGGATATTGCATTGCATGTCCTATCACACATGTATGTTAAACACAGAACAAAAAAACAACAATCCAGAAACACCCTTTCACTCGAGTGTAATTATAAAACTAATAGTCAACATTATCAAAATCTATTTTTGTGACATTAAAAAAAAAAAAATATAAAAAAACTATAATATTTTTTTATTAAGACAAAAACTAGGTTGGATAAATAATCGAATAACAATATGCTAAGCCACTTCATGTTCGTATGTATGTTATCAGTTTTCACACATACAAAAAAAACAAGATTGTCCAATTAGCAAAGATGTTGATTAATCTGATGTTGCTAAGGTAAATAATCAGACTTCATCCATTTTAAAATGAATTGTTCCAAAATCAAATTATGTCGTCTCGTCGACCTAAACAGTACAATTTTAAATAAATACATTTCGAAAAGTGACATTCGTTTTATTGATTTGAAGAATATTTTGCTGACAATTATTTTTACGGTGAGACAAAATATTTATTGTTAAAAAAAAATTTAAAAAATTTAAATCGCTACAATTTAAAATAAATAAAGCTATTCGTTTTATTTATTTCAGAATATTTAGCTGACAATGACAATTACTTTTACGGATGAAGAAAAGGTAATTTCTTAATAGTACCAACACTAAAAGCATTTATTATTTAAAAAAAACAAACTTTGTAGCAGTAAATTGTACAGATTGATGTAAAAAGCATCATGGAATTTTCACGAGTTTCTGCTAGTATTAATATAAACCTGCCAATCATGAAAACTTGTTAATTTACTACATAAGTCAGCACATGCACAAGCATCATTATAATAATAATAACAATTTCTTTTCTTCTTTTTTTTTCAAATTATTTATTTGTCATTATGCAATGTTTTACAAGCAAATTTATCGTTCATTAGATAAAAAAAACAAGTTTCCGGTTGAGGAGGACATTTTGGAAAAAGGTGGGTAAAGAAAGCCAATTCATTAAATAATTATAAGATAACTATTTTTAGTTAAAATTTTGAGAATGGAAAAAAAAATTATATGAAACAAATTGAACAGAAATTATTATAGTAGTTATCAGGAATCAGTATTTGGGAGAAAGAAAAGGAATTGGAAGGATATTTGGTGTTTTCTCTACAAAGTGCATAAGGGCAGAAAAAGAAAAGGGTGAGTTCAGAGAAAAGTTCTGCTAAAAACTTCTATTTTTAAAAATCTTAATCAAAAAGAACTAAAAAAACTTGAATAACTGCATTGTCCTTCCTTTCCCCAACTGGAATGGTCACACCGAGACCCCATGACAATAACACTGACTGAAAGAAAAGAAGGCACCACAAATTCTTCCACGTCAAAATTGCTGGCACCTCCTGCTGCTGGTTTGTGCCGTTACTCAATAATCGGGTCCACGAGTGATGATTTCTTTGCAGGTGGGTCGCAGGAGTATGGTGTGTTCATACTGTGCCGTATAACAGCCCTTAACATCACAAAGTGGGGGGTAGGGGACAACAATGCCAGAATCGCAGAGGTTCTTTAGGGCCATGAGATACTTGGTCTGTCCAAGACGGTCCAGCCAGCGGCGACAAAATGCCAAGGTGCCGAAATTTTGGTTTACGACATTCAGCAGTTGTTTGGATTTGGCTACCCTATAAAAAAGAGAGGGAGAGAGAAGACATTATAAGAACAAAAATTGGCTATGTTAAACATTGTTTAATGATTAAAGTCTTAATATCAGATTTAACATTGATTTTCGTTAATGTTTGAAATTCTTTTGTTATTTAAAGTAGTTTTCAAGGTTTCTTAACAAAACCTCTATAAAGTAAACGAGTATGACAGGTGACATAACGGGTCACTCGAATTTGTTGCAATTGTTTGATTTTTCCAGGGTGGGATACATAAACTGTTTCAATCAAAGTTTGTTCGAACATTATGAATTCATTTTTTCTTAGAGTCTTGAAAATTATTGACAGAAGAATATATTTTTCTTTATTTCCCCTAAAGCTGCATAGAATCAACCATGCTGGAACACCATACTTTCTCTCAATAGATTAAAACTCAACGCTACAGCAATAACTAGTAAATAAAGAAAACTTTAACACTTTTGTATTTGTTTTTAACAAAAGACAATTTAATTACAAGGAATAAAATTAATAACTGAATAATGTTGTGTCATTTTCAAACTAGTTTTATTTTTTATAATCATGTACAACACTTGATGGTAATAAAGAATATAATTGTAATCTTTGTATTAATAAAAATTATGTTATCAATTCTCGTGTCTGTATTTTTGTCTGTACGTGACTTACACTTAAATGTTTAATTACTATTAATCAATCGCTTGAAATAAAAAATCCAATAGTGTAAAGTAATAATACAAACTTTAAAAACTACTTAAAAAAAAATAAATTTAATTATGAAATTAAAGCAACCGAAATGCATTTTGGTTCTTTCATAAAGTCAATCATTTTAATCTTTTGATAATAGTTTGGAGCAAAACAAATGAATTAGTGTGACCATTTCGAAATTTTAAAGTCAGAAAGGACTTTAAAATTTTTAGAAATTGAAAGTTTTGGAAGCTATTTACATTCGATAATTTTATAACAATTTGATTCAATTAATAATTTAATGATCAAATGATATAATTTAATTTGACTTTTACAATCCCATTAAAAAACAAAGTAAAAACTCAAGCAATGCTGAGTAGGTAGAGCTATTATATACATATATATGTATATAATAGAGATAGATCAACCTTTCTGCTTACCTAAGTGGAACATGTCCAACTTCATAGTTCTTCATGTAATGAGAACATTCCATGTCATCATGAACGACGCCTCTTCCGGTGCTGCCAAAAGTTTCAATGGCATAGAATTCAAGTTCCTACATGAAGAAGACACACACAAAGAAAAAAAAGTAATAATCAAGATAGTTTAGTCAGGCAATGGAAATTCTGGAAGAAATTTTAGTTTTTGAACATTCCATGAGAGAGAGAGATTTACATTTCATCAGTTTAACATCAATTTTACATGCTGGCATGAGTTGGGACAGCTTTTAGAAATTGACTTCCCACTAACTTATATCTGACCAGGTCTTTATTTACCCCGCTTTCTTAAGTCAATCCTTACCACTACTAATAATGTTTTCCTTGGCCTTCTGTAAATTGAACCTGCTACCTCAACTGTTCTTCATCTACTAACCCAAGAACTATCATCCATTCTTTCAGCATGGCCATAACATCAAAGTCTACCCTTCTGAACACATCTCCCTAGTTGATTTAAAATTTTTTTAGATGATTGTTATTTAACCACAATAAAGAGCTCAGTAAATGGAGTACAAAACTGTTTGAATTATGCAAATATCCCTAGTGGTTTAAAAGTTTTAATTTAAAGTTAAAAGATTTGGGTTCAAAATTGACATCATTAAATGGGAAAAATACTTGAAATCACGAACACCAATTAATAATAAAAAAAATTAATTTCTTCACCGTTTCTCTGGTTTTGGAGCAATTTTATAGAATTTGGCATTTCTGATTCTGCACTCAAATTGTAGATATCTATGCTGTAACCCAATTATTTAGAGAATAAGAGGTAAACATATCAGCGTTTTGTTTTTTTAACATGCAATGCATACAAAGTATATATTACTACTAAAACTGAGGACGTTGTTTGTTATCTTGTATGTTCGTTTGTTTCTGTGCAAAATGGATGACATGGCAAAATGGAGTTTTAAGAAAACAGGCAAATCCTTTATAACGTCACAAAAGGATGACATCATCCAGTAAAACAGGTTGAAGATATCAGGGAGAGATCCTGTATAGACGTAATAGAGGCTGAAGTAACTAAAGGATGATGTCATCCATTAAAACAGGACATAGCTGTAATTTATAATTAACTGAACAAATCACCCATCTCTCTGAGCTATGTATAACATTAAATGATAGACTTTAAAACATTTTTACAAAGTTCAGGGGAAAAAATAAAGACTGTTTCAAAAGGCGAGCAATTCTTTCTTTCTATTTTTCTTCTCGTGCGTGCTGAGATTTGTAATTTATAAGTTCATTTTTTTCCAAAATTGAAAGTTTCAAACTTTGCGGGTATTAAAGCATTATTAAAATTTCACATATTATATATCAAAATAATTCTGATACTCTCTTCTATTTTTTTGCGTACCTTACAATTTTTTAAAGGAACTTCTGTTAAGTTTACTTAGTCGTATTTACGCTTCAACTGGTCGGAGAAAAAAAACTTTCTGGTTGTAGCTTAAAGGGTGTTTTGGTTAGTTGTACAATTTCAAGAATATTGATAACATTGTCTGCTTTAACTTTGAAAAGCAAACTAACATGTAAAATTTAGTCTAAAAAATATATCCATATTTCGCATTTTCAGCTGTTTGAAGTAAATACTGTTTTAACTTGCTGTAAAAAATAATTCAATGGATAAGAGCACACTTCTATTCATTTAAATGTCACCGTGTTCAGGAGCAAGACGTTTTCTGATATTACGCAAGATCACTCTTCAGTTTTCACGGTTCAGCAGTCTTGTATAATCACTTGCTTCCAAGTTTTCCTTGGCCGGCCAACCTTCCTGCGATTTAGGAGATTCATGCTTCGCCAACAGTTTATCCAGGAAGATGAATGTTCCATATGACGAAACCAGCATAATCTATTCATGCTGGACAAGTGTAGTGCTTTCAGCAAATCCTCTGAGCTGATGTGTTAGGCCCAGTCAGACTTCCCATTGCAGATTCATCTTGGATCTGTCATTTCGCTGCAGATTGGCGAAAGAGAGCTGGGCGAGGGCCCAACATTCACTGCCATATATCATGAGGCTCTTGACGCAGCTGCTATACAACTTACCCTGCATGTAGAGAAAGCTTGTGATGTTATCAGAGGCAACAACTCACAAAATTTCGCCCAAGCTGCCTTCACTCAGCATATCTCCAAACCTATGCTCCGATGGTATCACCAAGGTAATACAACTTCGCAACAACATCAATAGCTTCACCATTCAGATATACTTTGTCCACATCTGAGTTATATGAATCACTCCAATTCGGAGATGTATTTTTTGTGAAACCCCCCCCCCCCCCCAAACCTTTCCACCATTCCTTTTAGTCAAGGAGATCATATGCACATAGACCATAAAAATACAATAATACAATTTCTAAATATGGTGTATTGCCCTTTAAACTTATGAGGAATCGGTTGCATTTGAAGAATTGCATTGATTAGAGACTCAACATCCATTCTCAAATGGTCAGAATATACTAGACCTGTTCGGTTACAAACACGATTTGTTCTACTTTGTGTACGCCTGCTCCAAACTTTGAACCCTATATTATAATTTCTAGAATTTTCAAGTTATATTTCCTTTTCATGAATGTCTAGCATGAACGTAGACCCTTCCCTCCCCATCGAAATTAAATATACCACAATTCTAGAATAGTTATATTGGGGGGGGGGGGGATTTATCTCCATAAAAGGAGTTTGTGACAAGTGCAGCATTGAAATTAAAAAAATATTAACAGGTGACAGCACAACTTCTCTCAAGAAACTCAACAATCTCTCCTAACCTTCCACTGCACAGCTTGAAGTTTGATCAATTTTTCTTTGGAAGACATTTCATAATTAATTTAGATGTGCTTGGGTTAGTAGATGTAGAACAGTTGAGGTTGGAGGGTCGGTTGGTAGGGGAAGACCAAGGAAAACATGGGCAGAAGTAATAAGGATGGATTTGAGAGAAAGAGGGATATAGACCTGGCCAGAAATAGGTTAAATTGAAAGTCAATTTTTAAAAACACATGCCAGCATGTAAAATAGATGCTAAACTGATGATGATGATGATGATGACGATGACGACGACAGAATGTATGAGAGTTAAACTTACCTCCATTCTGGTTGCTTCTCCCCCTTTTACAATAGGTACAGTCTTGCCAGCATGGATTCTGTATGGGCCAATCATGTGACCATTCAAATTACGAATAGATTTCACTGAGGTGGAGAGAGAGAAAAACATACACTGAGCATAAGGTTAGATAGAAATATTTTAATTCAATAAACAAAGAGTATTTTTCTTGTTATCAACAATTATAAATTACCAAAAACAATTTTATTTATGTCAAACTGCCCATAGAAAATATTAACAGATTCAAAGAATAAACTTTATAGCTTGTAATAGGTTTCATAGTAAAAGTTAATTTAAAAGTGATATCTATCGATAACAGAATAGAGTTAATCTATCTATAGACATTGTAAGATTCTTTCTTTATGAGTTTCAGGGGAACAATTTTGCTCAATCAACTTTAGCCTTTCCTTCTCCCTACACATCAGTGGAAAAAAAAGAAAAGAAAAAAAAACCTTTCCAAAGCATATATTTTTTTCTTTTTAAGTATTACCTTGATAAGTTTTTCCATCTAACTCGACTTCATAAGATTCCATGACTTCTTGTATAGCTTCTCCTATGTCACACAGCCTTACATCTATACCCGCTTCCTGAAGAGAAAAATAAGTATACTTTCTTTAATTTTGGCATACAAGTTTATCCTACTGTTTATTTTTTTTAATTTAAAACACAAAACAGCTTCAAGAAAAATAAACTAATGATATGTAAAGTATATGTGGGCCGCCACTGCCGTTTGGCAGTAATAGCACTAGACTGAACAGTTTCTGTTAAAAAAAAAAAAAGTATGGTTTCTAGTGTAAAAGTGAAACTGAAAAACTGATTTTTCGGTAAAAACAGCCATCTTTAGTTTAAAACACCCATAGAATTTACAGACTATTTTTAAGGCTAAAATAATTTATAAATTATAAAGATAAAATTAAAAAGTCCTGTTACTTTTAATAGAGGTTTTAGAGTTGAGGAAAAAAAAAAAAAATGAAGAATTGATTGAAAACGGTTTAAAATAAAGACATAGCTAGCCGTTCAACTAATGACTGAACCAGAATCATGCCAACCATAATAATAAAATAAAAAAGTAATAATTTAATAATTTATAAAACGATATTTCTAGACAAAATAAATAGGTTATAGTTTGGAAAATATTTAAGAAAAAAAAAACAAAAAAAACTATACTTTATTAGCTTTCAATTAAAACATATATTGAACTCTTAATTTAACCAATTATCTAGAAATTAAAAACTTTCATAGCTTCAATGTATTCTTAGGAAAGATTTTTCATTACAAACTAAAAATCTGTTTGTACATCTTAAACACTATTAATAGATTTGTTCTAATTGGTAAACCAGTTACACAAATCTTTGTTAATAATTTTTTCTGAATACAAAGAATTCATATAGGAGAAAGTTTTCTACCAATTTCAAATTGATTAGATTCAAGTTATCCATTTTAGTTGTCTTGGGGATATGTTGAATGCTGGAGATGGTTGCGAGTTTGGCTCTACCATTTGGGTAAAAATTTTTATGGGGTAAGTTCCGCAATCTGTTGTCAGTCCTGACATTGCAAGCTACCACTCTCACTATCAAGGGTAAGGTATATAGCAGCTGCGTTAGGTGTATGAGGCTGTATAGAGGTGAATGCCGGGCATCCACCCAGTCATCATTCGTCTGTCTTTAGCGTAATAACAGAACAATAATCAGATGGATATGAAATGTCGGACCAGACCAGACATATCAGATTCTTGGATAAAAAAATGCAGTGAGGTGTAAGTCCGGAGGAAAATGAGGCAACCCAAGAAAACTTGGATTGCAAACCATCAGCAAGGATCTTAGAAAATGGAATTTGAACGGAATCAATCCTAAAGGATGCCAAGCTTGGAGACCGAAAGGGAAATAAGATAATATGAATGATGATGTTTCGGGAAAACACTGGTTTGTGTCTCAAGGGGTCTAAAAATGCCCCCCCCCCCCTGAAAATTTCTAAAATCTAAAATTTTAATTTTTTTTTACTAAATTAGACAAACATCCTATACTAACTGTGACAGATATTCAATAACGCAATGAATAAAATAATTGTGTTGACAATCCTCATTTGAGATTCAACTTTAAAATATACATAATCCACATTCAAGATACGAATTAATACCTTTCAAATGTAAATAAATATATCTAAAGAAAGACTAATTTACCTTTATGCCCGTCTCTGTGGCATCATGAACAGCCTTTATCAGGTCATCATATTTGGGATTAAAAGTTAACGTAAAGGCACAGTCAATTATGTGACCTGCAAGACAAAAAGCATAATTCAAATTATGAAATACACACAAAAAAAAATGTAAATCTTTATGATTGAAGTAATTTTTTGTTTAAATTTCAGAAAGTTTATAAAGATAAAAAAACAACAACCCCAAACCAAACTTTTTAATGACAAGGTTTTCAAATATAAATACAAAAGAACAGTCAGTTGAAATAAAATTTAATTTTTAATAAAAGAACCAAGCTAAATGAATGATTTTGAAAAAAAAAAAAAAGAAAAAAAATGCCTAAAAACATGCAATCATCTATTATATTAAAACCGAGAGAGGTGACGGTGGCTAACGACACAAACTGACAACTTGGGTGTGCTAAGTTCGAATCCAGTTTGTTCCAACAACACTTCCACTTAGGATGTTGGCAACCTTCCTGTGGCCCCTCTCGTAAGTACCCAATGTTTTTTTAGAAAGAATTCTAACTAGAAAGATATCGGGGGAAACCAATGCCAACAACAGAATCAATGGATGAACTAAAACCAAGTTAATCAACATTTGTTTCCCCATAGATTTTTTTTTTCATATACTCTAATCACATGCTAAAATAGTTTGGATTGAGTTATGTTTAAAAAAATTCCATTTTAATTGTTCTAATTAGCTGTGATTTGCCATTTTCTCACAAAGTCACATATCTCTTAGTAAGTTTCTGTCTATTACTGGATGTTGTTGAACTCCTACTGTTATTTAACACCGTGTCTATCACTCTCGCTTCTGGTCATTAAAAGTCAAATGTAATAAAACTATGAACTCAAAATTAGAATAGACCATTATAAACAAAAGGAAGTATCACCACATGTATTAAACAGAGAGATAAAGATAAAAGAAATTGAATTTTGTCTTTATTTAAAAAAAAAAAAAACTGTTTGCAAATTCTCAATTCTTTTTTAGTATTTTTATATAAAAGAATTTAATCCAGATAAACGATATGAATAAACTAAGTGAATAGAAACGAACACAGTATTACCACGTGAATAGAAACGAACACAGTATTACCACGTGAATAGAAACGAACACAGTATTACCACGTGAATAGAAACGAACACAGTATTACCACGTGAATAGAAACGAACACAGTATTACCACGTGAATAGAAACGAACACAGTATTACCACGTGAATAGAAACGAACACAGTATTACCACGTGAATAGAAACGAACACAGTATTACCACGTGAATAGAAACGAACACAGTATTACCACGTGAATAGAAACGAACACAGTATTACCACGTGAATAGAAACGAACACAGTATTACCACGTGAATAGAAACGAACACAGTATTACCACGTGAATAGAAACGAACACAGTATTACCACGTGAATAGAAACGAACACAGTATTACCACGTGAATAGAAACGAACACAGTATTACCACGTGAATAGAAACGAACACAGTATTACCACGTGAATAGAAACGAACATAGTATTACCACGTGAATAGAAACGAACAAAGTATTACCAAGTGAATAGAAACGAACAAAGTATTACCAAGTGAATAGAAATGAACAAAGTATTACTAAATGAATAGAAATGAACACAGTATTACTAAATGAATAGAAATGAACACAGTATTACTAAATGAATAGAAATGAACACAGTATTACTAAATGAATAGAAATGAACACAGTATTACTAAATGAATAGAAATGAACACAGTATTACTAAATGAATAGAAATGAACACAGTATTACTAAATGAATAGAAATGAACAAAGTATTACTAAATGAATAGAAATGAACAAAGTATTACTAAATGAATAGAAATGAACAAAGTATTACTAAATGAATAGAAATGAATAAAGTATTACTAAATGAATAGAAATGAACACAGTATTACTAAATGAATAGAAATGAACAAAGTACAGGGTGGGCAAAAATAAGGGTCCTATTTTTAAAAATTCATAACTTTTTTATTTATTGATTTTTTTTTCCTTTTTTTTTTAGAATAAGTAAAGGACCCCTTCCGAAGCAAGCATGAGCCGTATTAGCCCTAAGGAACGTACCCTCATTTAGAAAACATTATTTTTGCTTAAAAAACTCAAAACAGTGTAAAAAACAATACTTTAGTTTTTGTAAGTTTTAAGTGTTTTTCGGCTAAAATTTGTTTTGTTTATTTCAAAAAATCTCGGAAGGGTCAGTCTACACACACATAAAGTTTGGTGAGTTTAACTTTTATTTTGTGGAAGTTATTCAAATTCAAGTTATTCAAATTTAAAGATAGGACCCTTATTTTGGCCCACCCTGTATTACTAAATGAATAGAAATGAACATAGTACTGATAATGAAAATAACACAGTAAATATTTTAAAAACTGATTTTTATATTTATTTGAAAAGTGATTAATTATAGCACATTGGTGCTAAATGATTTTTTTTTACTATCAACTATAAGACACACACACACATATAAATAAATCTCTTTTGAAGTTAATATGCAAATCACAAACTTCAATAACTTTTGAACCGATTTTTGTCAAATTTTAACCAGTTAATTTCATTAAAATCCCTAACTAAATATTCTACTTCTAACAGCTATTATTCGAGACATTGAAAATTCACAAAAACAGACTGTCTGCAGTTATTCAGATTAAAATATGATTTTTGCCAGAATATACATACAGGGTCTGCCATAAATGACTATAATTTTATTTCAACATCATAAATGCAACATGTACATGTAACGTATGGACATAATCTGAAATAAAAATGAAATAAAATTTGCATCAAAATTTTTCTCAAAGAAAAATAGGATTTCAGCTTTCAAATGATACATGAAATGGAAGAAATGTCTAAATATCAAAGTTACAAACAAAAGGAAATATACAGTTACTTATGGTGGACTGTATATTAAAACAGAAGTAATGGAAAAAAAAAACTACAAGAATTTCCCTCCTAGAAAGGAACAAAGTAAAACGAGTGAAACAAACATTGCCATCTTGTACTAGCTTTTCCTGGACGTTGGAAAGGGTGAAATGCACTGCACGCTCACCGGATTGGCACATTTGATTTTTTTCTTATGGGGTTTCTTAAAAAATGAAGTTTTCAGAAAACCACAGACAATTGATCAATTGAAGTCATTTATTGAAGAGAAACGTTTAAGAATAACTCCGGTAATATTGGAAAATGAGATGCAATCATTTGTGAACCGTTAACAGAAATATGTGGCAAGTAGGGGACATTCATTTGAGTCACATACATTTTTATTATTTTTTTTTTTATTTCATTGTGTATAAGTTCTGTTATTATCAAAAACAGTTTTGATGCTATTAACATTTTAAAATAGATGATGACTTTTTGAAGTACCTATATAGAAAGAATGTTGATATGACTTTCCAGTTTTTCCTCCAGCCGAAAAAAAAAAAAATGAAGCCCTCGCCTCTTAATGTACTTTTATATTTCGTAATCCATTAGACAAGTGAATGACTAAATGTTGTGAACTGCAAACTTACCATTAACATGCGTTCCAAAGTCGATCTTGCACACGTCATCATACTGCAGCACTGTATTGTCTCCAGCATTTGGAGTGTAGTGAGCGGCACAATGATTCAAAGAACAACCGGTTGGGAAGGCTAAACCAGCTTTTAAACCGTTTTCATTGATGAGTTTACGGGCTATTCCTTCTAAGGTCTCACTAAAAAGAAAACATTTTCAGAAATTACATCAACAACGATTACATATTCAAACAATTCAACACGAGACAAAAAATAAAATCCATTTTAACTAAAAGTACAAGATTATTCGTCCCCAACGTGCAACATTTGGAGAGGACGTCATGGGAGAAAATGTGCTTCTATTCGTGGATGCCATCCTCATTGGAAATACTTGGATGATGTTTTCATGCTTCTGGGCCACTACACCCCTTCCTCATCTAATGGACCATTTTATGTGCTTCAGTTTGAGATCCCTGGTGTAAAAATTCTTAAAACGCCTAATAAACAGTCATTGTACATTTTATTTGTTTATAGAATTTTAAAAGCCTGTTTTAATAAAATACTGTTGTGCATTATTTGTTTTCTTTCAAAAATTGTATTGTATCATTTTTATTCCGTATAAGCAAGGGTTGTTGTATATTAGAAAGTAATTGAAGAAAAGGATAACTACAATTTTAAAAACACATTTCTGAAAACCAGATTTATTTCAAATGAAATTATTTATACAAAACACTTTTTGTTATCTTTTTTTCTTCTTAAATATGCAGAAAAATTCACTAAAAATTGAAAAATAATACAGTAATCCACATTTACTTTTGGTTGTGCATGGTTTTTATCCATGTTATTTTTTAAGTAAATTTTTAATTACTGAATAAGAAAAAAAATTCCCTGGAATGTTATTGATTAAGCATTACATTTTCAAATTTTAAGCATATAATAGGGTCTTTATAGTTGTAACAGTGTTCAGCCTGGTCAGGTTTAGACAGCTTCTTTCCTGGCCTGCATCACATCCCGAACCATGGCAGCTTATGCAGGGCGATCATGAGCAAAATCGCACAAAATCGTTAACCGATCACGATTCTTTGTCCAAGGCTGACTACTTATGGCCCTGAGAGCTCAGCCAAGTTCTCCTTTATGGTTGTATAGGACCCTTGTGGAGATTTTCATTTTGCCATTTGTAAATGGGAGGAGGAGACTACTTTTTTAACAATATAAAAATGACTCTTCGAATTAAAAAGTTATACAAATTAGTATTTTTAAATCTCTATAAGCAAATTTAGAAAAAATGCCTTCGTACACTCACTCACTATCCAGGTTTATCATTTACGTTTCCTTTGACAAGAGGTTTGATGCTGTCTGGCTGTCCGTATGCTAAGTCTCCAGTGATCATGATTGTGGGGGATTGACTGTGTCCATTTGCCACTGTTTACGGTCTTACCTGATGGTTTCTTTCCATGTCTTCCAAGGGCACCTGGCTTTCTTTTTGCTGTCCAGCCTTAGGTCGCTGCATGTGTTGATATATCCCTCGCTTCTTTCAACATGCCCGAACCAGTGAAGACGGTTTGCCCTTATTAGGACATCAAGTTTTGGAATGGCCAATTTCTCAAGTAGTATCTGACCTAATGTTCTTAAACTAGTCCGACTTTACATTGCATATTCACTTAATCATTGCCCTGTCATTTCTCTGGAGTCGGGCAAGTGAGGCCTAGGTGAAGGCCCAACATTCACTGCCATACAACATCATGCTTCTTACGCAGCTATCATAGACCTTACCCTGGGTAATAATTGGGATGGCTCAGGATATTAGGATTGAGAGAAGTTCTTTGAACTTCTCTCAAGCTGTCTTGACTCTGATGGTCACACTTAGTTCGCAGCCACCTCCAAGGTAACAAAAGGAGTCTACTATCTCCAGGGTGTCCCCGCCTATTTCAACTTCTGTGTAAGAGCGACCCTCAATTGGGTGTGCAAGTCCTTGACATCTCTTACATCTGAAATCTGGTGTGAGCCTACAATGCACGTCGCTGCACTTTTTATGCACCTATAAAGTGCAGTGAGTGCATTGAATCACATTGCTTCTAACCCCCTTTCTGCAGTTCTGGGCCACTAACCATCATTTTTGTCTTTCCAGTGTTTACCCTCTTCCAGCTCATTCATTGTCTGACCAAGTTATCAGCATACAGTAATTCCCATGGGTACCCTGTTCGAAACTCACTGGAGAGGGCCTCAAGGACAACAATGAACAAAGGACTGATCCTTGATGTACTCCAACATTCACACTGAACTCATCGTTGTAGATGTCATCTACCCGTATCTTGCTTCTGGCGTTTCTGTACATGCATTGTACTAGTCTTATAAGCCACTCCTCCACACTAAGCTTGCGCATTGCCCACTATAGCAATTCTCAGGGAACTCTGTCAAAAGCCTTTTCTAGGTCAACAAATGCCATGTATTGTCCACTGTCTTCACCCTGATCAGGTTTAGACAGCTTCTTTCCTGGCCTGCATCACACCCTATGCACGGCGATCATGAGAAAAGTTGCACAAAAGGCATTTGACGTAGAATGAAGACTGTATCTGTTGTGCCTCGACCTGGTACAAATCGATGTCAATTTTCTGTCTAACAATGTTGTCTGTTACTCTACCACTTTCATCGCTTGTTCCAAGAGCTTCAGGCCTCTATAGTTTCCTCTGTACAGTGAATCACCCTTGCCCTTGTAACAGTTGATGATGTAGCTCTCTTTTCAGCTCTCTGGGGCACACTCTTCCCTTATGGTGGTGTTTGCTGAGTCCGACATGATCTGGATGCCTATCTTTCCGGATGCTTTCAACATTTCAGCTACAATACCAGACGGTCCAGCCGCTTTCCCATTTTTCATCTTTCTTAGAGCCTTTTCAATAATAGAATGACTGATCTCAATTGGTGTTTTCTTTGATAACTCTTCTGGATTAACCATTCAAATTAAATGTTGAGTAGCTTTTCGTAGTGTTGTTTCCAGGCATTTTGTTTGGTCTTGTTATCCAGCGAGAGTTCCCATCATCATTTATGCATTTTTCTCCCACAATATTGTGGCTCTCCCTTCTCATTTGTTTAGCAAAACAGAATACATCATTGTTCTTCGGCCCCAACTGTCCGAACTTGACTGTAGCAGCAGCCTGCTTAGCTGAGGACACAGGCTTTTTGTCTTAGTTTGTATGTATTCATCTCGACTTCTCCCTTTCTTCCATGCTTTGTAGCATCTTCTCTTTTCTTATATCGCACTCTTTACTTCTCCACCCCACCACCGAGTCTTTTTCCTCCATTGGTGTTTCTTCGTCAAGCCACATATAGTATTGGCACTGTTCAGGAGCCCATCCTTCAGCTGTTGCCAGCAACCCTCTACACCATCTGCTTGGTAGTTCTGTGCTTGCAGCAAAGGCTTCGTGGTATTTCCTCTGTACTTCTGCCTCCTTCAACTTCTAAATCCTCATTCTAGGCTTGAATTTATGGCGCTCTTGTGATCATGTTGTGACCATCATGGTTGGTTGGTTGTTTTACGGCATATCAACCCATTTTGTGTTATTTAATGCAAAATCCGGTCATTTTGGTAGAAGATTTTATGCTTCAAGTTCTTTATATCTTCAAATATGTATTCAAGGAGTTTGGTTTGTTTTGTAAAGGAAAATTGTTTTTGTTTTTTGAACATGATTGAGTTTAGCAAAGGGGAGAAAAAGGGAGAGAAATAAAAAAAATAAAAATAATTTAATGGTTTATGGCATAAGAGACATCTAGGGGTTATTTAATGCCGACTAATGATGTCGAATGAAGTCCCAAGGTAGATCAATTTATTTTATATTGTTTTTGGGGTAAAAAAAAAAAAAAAATTGAGATTAAATTTTTTTGAACAGTCCAACTTCTTTGATGATTTTGGGTAGATTTGTCTTTAAACAGGTCCTTTAGATTTTTCGAATTGTAGTATTTCCTTCAGCTTTGTTGTAGATCCGGAGTCTATTAATATATGTTTGACTGTAAAAGGTTCTTGACATGATATACAAATTGGGGACTTTTCACCTTTCAATAAATGTTTGTGGGCAATATATATATGTCCTATACGAAATATGGCTACTATAACCTCTTCTCTTCTTGCATTTCTGTATCCTAAGGGCCACACATCAATAGTTGGCCAAATATTGTGTAATTTATTACTTTGCCATTCATCCCAAGATTCTTGCCATTTTTCTTTGATTAACCTGTTTATAGAAGGTCGATGATCAGTGTATGGAATCTTAGTATTAGTAGGTATCATGTTCAGTGATTCTTTTGCTGCACTATCCGCTTTTTCGTTTCCACAAACGCCGACATGACTCGGTATCCAACATAATTTAATTGTACACTGCTTCTCGTTATAGATAGGTGATCTTATTTAACATTTTTGCGATTAGAGGGTTATCCATTTTTTTGTTCTTCAGTGTTGTGAGAACTGATAAGGAGTTGGAGAAGATTATGAATTTATCTGTTCTACTACTTTCTATTATTTTTAGAATCAAGTATATGGCTATAGCTTCTGCACTAAAAATTTATGTTTTGTCAGGTAGTCCACATTGCTTTTTAATCTTATTCAAAATAGCAGCGCATCCAACTGTCTAAATCAGTGTAAATGTATTTGTATTCAGGGTGGTGTTCCAAGATCATTTGAAGTTCTTGAAAAGTATATGGATGAGTATTTTTCGTGTCTAAGTTGTTCAGTGCTAGGATCACTTCTGGAGGTCTGATGATCCAAGGTTCAGTTTCAGATAAAGTGAAAATATCAATGGAAGAAAGTTGGATTTTAGATTTTTTTATAATGGGTTACATTCTTAGGCCTAAAAAGTTTTATAATTTTTCTTTTTTGTTCAAAAAAGGTTCTGAGTTTTGGGTTAAATATGCAGTCGTATGCTGGGTTGTTTGAACATGATTTTAATTTTATTATTTACTGCAGGGCCAATTTTTCACTTCTCACATACCAATAGTGTATGCTGGGTTGCACACTCCTCTTCCGCAATGACCAAAATGTCCTCGACCTGTCTGAGATCTTTCCACCTCAGTAGTTTATAATCAACTTAGGTTTTCACTCCGCCAGATTCGTAAGTGATGAGGTGGTTATCTTTCTTCTTGAACCAAGAGTTTCCTACTACTAGGTTGTTGGCCAATTTAAACTCCAAAATCCTATCACCTTCGGAGGTTCGTTCACCAATGCCATGTATACCGTGCACCTCCTCGAAATCAGACGCTGCTTTATCAATGTGTCCATTCCAATCACCACAGGAGATGAGAAGCTCTTTTCCTGGTATCGTACAGATAACCTCCCCCAAACACTCATAGAGGGCGTCTTTTTCATCGTCACTGCATCCTACCTCCGGGGCTTAGATACTGAGGAAGGTGAGAACAGTACTTTCTACTATAAGTTTGGCAAGGATGATCTTGTCAGACGGACGTTGAATATCAAGCACCTTGTCAATCCTTTCTCAGCCAGAAGAATTCACACACCTGCAGTGTCCTATCTATTACCAGTCCAAAAGAGCTTGTACCGTGTATCTTTGCTTTGAATCATGCAAGCTGATCCTCCTTTCCACCTAGTCTCCTGTAAGCAACACAGGTCGATTTTCCTGTATGTTAGTGTTTCCACCACCTCTTCCACCCTTCTCATTGTGCCAACATTAAGAATGGCAAATCTGAATCTGTTGTGGGATTTCGCTTGATACCGATCTGGCCAGCCCACATCTAGCCCTACCTTTGACTCTGTTGTCTCCAGCTCAATGTTCACTGGTGAACTTTTCATTGACTGCCATGCAGGTTTTTTTTAATGGCTGGATGCCTTTCCTATCATCAACTCTGACACTTCCAGCAGTCTGAGATCAGTGTTTGTTGATGTGGCCAGTGGGTAGTTATTGTCAACCTCATATAACCTTTACCGCAGTACAGAGCAATGCTACACAATAAAACATCTGGCATCCCATGAGAGGTACTATGGAGACCGTAGCTTGCCAATCAGATGCAGTGGCTATGGTTACCAGATACTGGTCAGACACATCTCTAGGTTTGCTAGTTATCCCTAGTAGGGGCCTGTCTTACTGAACACAAGATCAAGTCTACACACTGGTTGGTCATGTGTGTCGCAGCGACAGGGGACAGGTTCTCCGGACGTTTCAGTAAGGGACCTCACCCTTAGTGTGGAGGCCTGGACCACATTTGAAGTAAATACATAGTTCTCTTAAGTGGATGATATATCATCACCGCTTTCCAATCAAATGATATATACACACACACACACACACACATATATATTTTTAAAATGAAAACGCTTTACAAATAAGTAACTTGCCAGTTGAAACAATTACTCTATATTGAGAAATCCACTGACCAGCGATATGAAAAATAAATATGTATTTCTTTCCCCTTTTTTGTTTGTTTTTTAAAAAGATGCTGTCCAAATAAGTAACTTGCCCGCTGAAACAATTTCAATAATTTCTCTATATTGAGCGATCCACACAAGAAATGCTAAACAATATTGTAAATGTCTAAGAAATGCTACCTTGATGTCTACTTACCAAATATCAATCATCTTCATTCCAGGCTTGATATAATCTCGCATATATAACCGTGTCTGTAAAAGAATTGAAATCATTAGACAAAAATCAAAATTGGATGCTTAGATTAAGATGAAAGGAAACATTAGTGAAAAAAAATTTTTTTTTTTTTATATAAATAAAAATCGATAAAACCTGAGAAAAAGTGATATTTTTTTTTTTTTTTACAATCTTTAAATGTAAGTTATCTTGTCCAATATTTAAAGTCAAACCAAAATAACAATCCATCTGACATACCGATACTCAATGCAGACTAGTTATTCTTTCACACCACTATGTTATTGGTACAAATATATTTTATTTTGCCGTAGTTTTTTTTCTGAAAATACGTATTCCAGAACTGTTAGAATGGAGACACTTTCCCTTACTAAAACAGATTTAAGGGAAATTATTGTTTGCAATTATACAGAGTTCTCTCTCTTGAGTTCTTTAACAATAAATATATATTAATTAAATTATGCAAATTCAAGCGTGTTTCTTGCCTCCACATTAATTACACATTATTTGTTGTTCAATTGATTAGTCAAAAGTTGTTTTTTTAATCCCTATTTCACAAAATAATTGTATAACAAAATTCAAGTTATTAAAATTTGTTTCTTCATAAGCAAGTCAGTTATTTTTATTTTTACTCCAGGCTAGTGCTGGACAGGTACAGCTTGTGTTGTATAATGTTGAAAAATCATTTATATTGTTAACAGACCACCAACACAAGAGATTTAGTAGCACAGGTATGTTAGATCAGTCAGATTAAATTCATCAACCCTTTTCTTTTGGTTAGTAGAAAAAAAAAGTGTGTGTACTATGTCATATGAAATGTGGAAAATTACTAAAAGTATCCCACTATAAAAAAAATCAGTTAACTCGACTGGTGTCACAAATGCACATGAACAGAGTATTTCAAATTTATTTTCACCAAAAAATAACCAAGTGCAACAAGTCACGTAAAAAGAGAGAAGATATTTTCATCTATACAGTCTGAATGTTTGAATCAGGATATGATAGACACCGTCACAAACTCCTTTGGTTCATCTTCATCTGTAGGTGCCCGTGGAGCTCACAACTTGGTGCTGGGGTGAAAACCTCCTCGAAAGCATGATGCTATCTGCCCGAATTATGCCTCCCCCCATCCCCATTGCATTTTCTGCTGGTAAGTGTGGAGTGTCCCGTCAGCATCATGATGGCCAACCATTAAACACTCTCCATAACGTTTGCGTCAAACTAATTCCTTTTATTTATGAGAATTTACATTCCTACTTAATTGTAAACAGCTTTAAAAGATCACAACAAAAAATTACAATTTATTTTTTGCTGTTTTATGAGAGATTTAGGTACAAGCATAACACCCATTTTTTTTTCAAATTAAGTTGAAACAATAAAACACTTTGGGGAAAAAGTACAACAGAGCAAGTCAAGTAATAAACAAGACCAAGTTTTGAACCATAATATAACCACAGTTTACAGAGTTGGTCGAAGTCGACTTGTGAAAGTCAGTTTAAGAAGAAAAAAAAAGAAAAAAGATTCAAGTAAATTGAGAAAATGGAAACACTGAAATTTCAAAGGTAGATGTTGATAGAATAATTTTGTAAAACAACTAGAAGAATACCCTTCCTAGGACAAGTAAAAGTAATTCCTTGAACAGAACAGTTTTGTACAATTTTTATGTTTCCTTACGAAGATTAAAACGGAGATATAATGCTACTAAACCTCATGCCTAAAATCCTTACTCCAATTTTGATCAAAATCCATTACATAATTTTGATTTTAGAAAATGTCTAAAGTTTAAAGCTTAAGAAATTGAAATTCGTGGAATCTTGCTTAATTGGTGTCTTTCGACTATGAATCAAATTCAACGGAAATCTTTAAGATATTTGAATTTTTAAAATGGGAAGTGGTACTCATATCATGCCCCTAAAAACCTTTTAAAATATTTCAAAGAAACCAAAGTTTGCTGAATATTTATTAATTGATGTCTAATACTTCTAGCTGCACCCAACCGGCGTTGCCTGAGAGTTAATTTACTTTTAATTTTTATTTTGCTCATTGCGTTGTAATTTCTTAGAAGAAAAGGTTTTTTGGGAAACAATTTAATCAAAGAATAAGAAAAAAAAAAAAAAAAAAAAAAAAAAAAATTTTTTGCAATGAAATTGATAGAACATATTACGAAAATGTAAATCTCAATCCTTACATCGATACACATTTCCTTCAGGATTCAGAGTAAGGTCTTTTCGGCCTGTGTTCGCTCTGCCATCTTGCATGAGAGTTAAGACATGGGTCCCCAAACGTTTCAGACTTGCAACAGCGTAATGATCAGGTGGATGTGTGGCAGCAAACTAGGAGAGAATTCCCTCAGTCACGTTCTATCAGCCGCTTGGTATTGGTCGGATTTGGGATGCCTTACACTCTGTTTCAGGTGGTTTGGTCATGTACAGCGTGCCACCTCCTACGTAAACAACTAACATGCATGGATACCCCAGGCACGAGAGTGCGTAGAAGACCAAGGAAAACCTTGCTCTAGTGCGTACGAAGTAACATGACTTATCAACCTTATGGATCAGACTGAATAGAGAGCAGGCATGAGACGTTGCCTAGTGTTGCCCACCCCGGAGTCTGGGACACTTGCAGTACCGTAAATACTAAAACTGGATGATGATGAATATTTTAGTCTTTTTCTTTTTACAATGAAATAGATGTGCTATAAAACAGCTGTTGCATGCTGGTCCCATCCTCTGAATCAGATTTTGTGAAAACTGATTGAATTACTTTTTATTTAATGTATTAACAAGTCACTGCTTCTATTTATCTTCCTCCCACAAGGTAAGATGTGACACAAGGTCGGGAAAGTGGGGTTTGAAAAACCAGCACTCTGGTCATTAAAAATTGCCTGGGCAGCCCCGTCAGCACTCCCCGGTAGGGGCGCCTCAGGCGATTAGCAATAAACTAACTCCTTCTCAAAGGGTGAGAAGGCAAAGCCTGGGAGGGTGCACCTCCTAGAACTGCACAGGACAGACAAATGATAGACCGGCGTAAATCAAGACCTGAAGGCCCAGATAATACCGGTCTATGGGGTTTCCAAGTCACTGCTTATCAAGGCCAAAAGATCACTCAAGGTTAAGGGTTAATGAGTTTGTCAGGTGCACAGTGAAACAACACCGTGAGAATTGGTAAGAATGGTTGAAACTGGGCAGAGTTTTATTGTTTGGTAATTACATTAATTGAATGAACTGGTTTAAAATTATAAAACTTTAAAGTTAATTTAAACTTACACTTGAACGTGAATTGCCAGACAGATAATAACTTGCCTGACAATTTTATTATGTAGTACATATCTAATAAGTAAAAGAGTTAAATTAATGTGTAGAAGGGAAGTGAGATCTTTTGTCTTACCTGCCGATGAGCTTCAGCTGCAGTACGAATCTCTTGGTAAATATTCTCATGGGCTCTGTCTAGTGTTCTTTTCTCTAAACTTGTGAATCTATCTTTGGCTGTTCGGCTGAAGGAAAAAAAAGAAACCATTTCTTTTTTAATAAAAGGTTAATATAATCTCCACTTTATAATACATACTTATATGTACCCCCATCCTGTAACGCAAAAGTTAGCAAGTAAAACATGTGCTTTTTTCTAGCCCCCAGATTAAACCATTTCAGGTGGTGAGGGGGAGCATGAAAACAAATAGCAAGTCAGATGTACCCATCCGTCTAAAATGCATTCGGAAAGAAATTCTTCATTCTATAGTAAAAAGTAAAGGATGGATGATAATTTATATATGAAAAATTACATTACTAAAATAATTCTATGATTTTATATGAATATTTTAGTAATATATTTAGAAAAATAGCAAGTGAAAACACGGGTGAAGCATTTTTTCCGTGTCATTTTTGATGGAGGGTATATACTAATTGTTAGATATTCTAAATTGGTAAGTTAACTATGCTTGTGCATATCTTGGTGGTTAGTTTAGGAGAAGGGAGCATTGTAGACACGAGATCAAGAAAAAGGTCAGTAGGATTATGATGTATTGGTTTGTGAGAATGGAAGTCAAATACAAATTAGCAAAAAATAACGCCAGATATGAGGAACAGAGAATCTCGCTCAGTCTTGGTGGAAGCATTCAAGTTTGTTGGAAGTTTTTAAAATATGCCATCTCGTGTGCTATTGGTCCAGAAGCGAATTTTCAGTATATAACTAAAAAGGCAGGCTTTGAACAAGTGAAAAGTCCTTATAAATGTAATATCATCTTGTGCTAAATGAAAATTAATTATGTTAACAATTATTACATCAAGCCAGCCTAAAGATTGGGGAAAATCCCATTACTGCTAGAAAAAAAAAGGTACAAAATGATAACAGCGCTAAAATTGAATTCTTTTAAGTTTTCTACTGAGATTTTTTTGTGAAAGACAACTTAAAAGCCTATATTATGCCCATCATATTGATGAATGGCCTTTTCTTTAAGATGGGATCATTTTTATATGCATAGAGACACACGATATTGTGCGCATTAAGTTGAAAAATATCAACAATAAAAAAATAAATCACCCTTCATTGAAAATAGTAACTTAACTTGAAATTAGCTGGGGAAAAAAAAAAAAAAAAACTGACACAAGAGAAAAAAAATTGTAAATTTATAAAGAAACTAGAACAATCTAACCGTGTGGATTAATTAAAGGGTTCAATTTGAAATTCCATATAGGGATCTATAGAGAATTTCTAACTGAACCCTTTATTTAATCCACGGGGGTAGATTGTTCTTGTTTCTTATACCATGACCGGGTCGAAGTGTTAATTTATTATATCATTCTTAGTTTTTATTTCTTGTAGTAAGCACTGAACCTTCAACCTCCAGAAAACAGTCAATTAGAATTGATTGGTAATCAATACCGTTATCCATTATGCTACGTGCCTTCTACTCAGCCATGGCTGATGGAACAAAAACAATCTACCCCTGCGGATTAAATAAAGGGTTCAGTTCATAATTCTGTACAAGTTGCCAAAGTTGAATAGAAATAGACTGATGTTTATGTTCTACACTACGCCTGCCACTTGCATTTGCCCGCAAAGTCACAACTAGAGTTAAATTCAATCGAAATATGTCAAAATAAAGTGACACTACCACCAGCAGGTGCAATGTAGACAATCAAATTGATGGCACACTACACAGAGTCATCTGTTGGCTGTACAGTAAACTAGTCTGACAGCAGTGAGATCAAATGATTTTGTCAGATTTACAAGAGATGATGAACAATCAGTAAATAACCTATAAACTGGTGTTGCACCGGTACTAGGTTGAGTAAGTTTGTGCGTTGCGTTAAAATAATTGGAAAGGGTGCATTTTCTGCTCCATCCACCTATACTCCATAAGTTGTTCCATCTTTGGTGAAATTGAAGTTTAAGAATTTTTCAAAGTCAGAGGATTGGTATCAAATCAGAAAGCTTGCACATTGTTGAAAGATTGGACGATGATGCTCCTAATTTTGAAGAACAGATATTTTTTGAGTAAATTATTGCATAAATCAATTTTAATACAGCACACAAACTTTTTTCTGCAACTGAATACAATAACTTTCTGATGATTTGAAAATTTTAAATGAAGGTTTAAGTTCTGATTGAATTTTAAGATTAAAACGGAATTGTAGACATTATTTGTTGAAATAAAAAAGAAAAGAAAAAGGAAATGTCAACTTACGAATCAAGAGGATGCTTTGGTGTCGGATGTTCCACTTCTTCTCCGGGAGGAACATTGCCATCAGGGAAGAGCTCCACTATCGGAATGGAAGGAGGCACAGTTTGTTTTTTGACCCCGGGTGGAGCTGAAGTGGATGCTGTCTCTCCTCCTGCAGCCGCTGTGGCTATTTTAAACAAAACAACAATAAAGCATTTTCATGAATTCAGCATGGTACTGGTTTCTTTCAACAATAAAAAGACAGACTAATATGAAGAAAAAGAGATTAACGCACGGTCATGATTTAATATTGCACCCTCAAGAACAAACATGAAATAACAGTCAATATTTATACATTGGACATCGATTTTTACAATATCATATTTGGTTGAAAAAGGTGACATGGCATGCCAAAGATTTTCACTCCGGCAATAGGAAAAGAGAACTATATATTTAACAATCATACTTAAAAAAAAAAGAAAAAGAAAAAAAAAAGAAAAGTCCAATCAAACCAGAGCGATTTAAAACGCTGAGTTTCAGCGATCTGTAATCGATTTGTTTTGTTATTGATTTCCTACAATAACATATATAAAAATACAAATAATTTATTTAAAAAAACTATACGTTACATATTTCAGAGTCGTGCCGCAGTTTAATCCAGATCGACCGACTTTATAAATCATTAGATACCCCATCATATTTTTAAATATCTAACATGATAAATACATGAATCTCACTAATTAAACGCCTAGAAATATAACTATCAAACCCCATTAAATTAAAGAAATTATAGATGACTAAGACCCCCCATCTAACACAGACCCTATAATAGACTCAAACATTACATAAAGCAACCAGAATTAACTAAATACAAAAACCCAACACGAATGCATATTGCAATGATAGTTAACACATTAGATATCCCTTAGATAAACTCTTTCACTGATAAAGATATACCCTCCTTCAACATCCAGCCACCACATAGCAATTAATCCACTCAAATATAGACCCCTCCATTAATATATACTCATTACAAAACTATAAATAAACAAATAAAAAATAAATAAAACAAGCCACGCATGTGTGGTCCCCCTCTGTATGTGGCGAGTGTAAAATGCAATAAATTTGGGCAATTTGGGATATTTTTGACCCCCTATGGCGAGAACCAGAATTTTTCTGAGGTTAAGGATGCTCATTTTATATCCAGAACAATTGCCTCTACATTTTGGCCAAGTTTCAGAAAAATTGAATGTATGGATCAAACGTTATGGGAGGAAAGGGTCATTTTTTGCCATTTGAGGGGGCTTTTGACCCCCTGGGGGGCATGAACCAGATTTTTTCCAAGGTCAGCGATACTTATTTTCTATTAGGAACAATTGCCTGCACATTTTGGCCAAGTTTCAGAGAAATTGAATGGATGGATGAAAAGTTATGGGGCAAAAAAAAACGTCATTTTTTGCCATTTCGGGCCTTTTGACCCTCTGGGGAGCTAACCAGATTTTTTTTTCAAAAATCGGAGAATGTCACTTTCTAACCTGACCAAAGTTACAACTTCATGCAAAATTTCAGAGAAATTCAATGGATGGTTGCGGAGAAAAATCCGGACGGACGGACACACGGACGGAAATGCCTCAAAACATAGGTCTCCCGATTTTATAAATCGGGGGGACCAATAAAACACTTAAAAACATAAAATAAATAAAATAATAATAAAAAAAAAACTTAATAAATCCCACCCGGACCTAATAAACTATGCCACACAGTTACCCCTAAAAATAAACAACCGTGAAGCGGTAAAACAGGCAACATCTATTATCAATAATTAAATTATTTAAAATAAAACTCAATTACAATTAAGACCCATATATAACCCTGACCCCGGTGCTTCCTTCAAAAGAGACGTTTCAGCAACGCACCGTTTAACAGTGAATTCAAACGCCATTCCTCTTTGTTTTCATTGACACGTTGAAGATTCCTTATAGGCTATAGACGATTTAAAAAAAATTTAAAAGTCAGTCCATCTGGGTGAAACTCTGAAATATGTAACATAGTTTTTTAAAGAAATTATTTGTACTTAGCTCTCAGTTTTTGCAATCAAGCACTTTATTGATTTCTTTTCAACATAACCTGACACACACATACGTTATATATAAAGAGAAAAATAAGTATTTTTCAATGTTTTTTCTTTTCCATTTTCGTGGCCACAACAATCATTCTTTGCTATATGAGTAACATTGATAATCTGACTGACTTAATTTTATATATTAGATTAGATCAAGAATAAAAGAACTAGAAAAAAGACAGGGGACACACTAGTAACTTAAATGATGTGATAGTCAAAAGTAGGTAAGATATTGCTTAATGGCACATCAACCCTAAGGGTCATTTCATGCCATGAATGTAGAAGGAAATATCCTTCATTTAAGTCAGTAGGTCATTTATAGTCATTAATTAAGAGCTTTGGTATTTTGAATTGTCATTTTGATGAAGGTTTTTATGCTTCAAGTACTTTATATCTTCAAATGGTTAATCATGGTTTTTGGTTTGGTTGTTTTGTTTTACGACATATCAACTCTTTTTGGGTTATTTTATGCTGAATCCGGTCATTTTGGTGAAGGTTTTTATGCTTCAAGTTCTTTAGATGTTTAAGTATTTATTCATGGTGTTTGGTTGAGTGAAAGGGGAGGGAAGAAAGAGGAGAGAAGGAAGAAGGGAGGGAGGAAAATTGTATTTTGTTTTGGATTTTGCAGAACATGATTGAGTTTTGCAAATGGAAAAAAAACCCAAAACATCAATGTTTGTTGCATTTTGAGTCAAGAAGTCAATAACTTCAGACAGCCTGATTTATTAGCACCAGTAGGTTCTATTTGACCCATAGATGGGGCCCTTACAGGTACTACTAACACTCCGGGCCAGAGTGGACCTGGGAGCAACTCCACATTCCCCACAGCTCCCAAATGGAGGCTTCACCACTGGATGTCTTTTAAGGTCATACCCAGGACCGACAAAAGTAGGAGATAAAACCACTTAATGATCACATTTGTCATTTCCTATAACTTTCTTTTAATGGTATTGTAAAACGTTTTATCTTTTTCTTTTTTAAATAATCAATTAAAAAAAAAAAATCTGATCTGATTTCATAGTCAGCAATTTTTAAGCTAGATTGAAATTCAAAATGTAAAAAAAAAGAAAAAGAAAAAGGAATTAGGATTTAATGAATCTAAAAGACAACAAAATGAGAAAAAATGAGTTTGAAATTCAAATACTAACGTTTTTTCTTTTTTTTCTTTTTCTTGCTGCTTGAACTGGCATCTCCAGTTGTTTCGGTATCTGGAAATTAAAACATTACAACTATAAATAATACAAACAGAAAAGTTATATTGAAGCGGTTAGCTTTAAAAATAGCTGCCAAATTTTAGCAATTAGTTTTGTTTAACTTTGCAAGCGGTGACAGGGCAAAATAATCCACCATCTTAATTGGTTTTTGATTTTTGCAGATTTTTTCTTTTTATTTTGTAAATATTAATTTGTTTTGATTTTTACGGATTTCGTTTTTTCCTTCATTTTTATTTTGTAAATATCCTGGATCATGTATGATTAAAGATTTGCTGTGTGTCTAGCTAAAAATAAAAACCATGTAAGACACCCCCCATAAACCTGATCTATATCTTTCACTGTTGCCTCAGAAAACATTGTGGGCACATTTTTCTTTTTGATATTAATTTTTTGGGGGGTGGGGTGGGTGGCTTGGATGGAATCAACAGTTGTTGCAACCTTTTATTATTATTATTATTATTATTGCCAGAGAAAGTAGGGGTGACAAGAAAGAGGCGAGAGCGAGTTTAAAAGAAATATGTTACACTTTTTAACTCTTCTATTTTGTTGTCGATGTGCCTGTGCAACGCCGAGTAACCATGCAAGTTGAATAGAAACTCTTAAATGTCTTTATTGAAACTTGCTCATATTATCAAACTACGATAGTAGCAATACCCACCGACTATAAAACGGTTCGGATAATCACAGATTTCAAGATAGTTCTACTAAAATAGTAATATTTTAAAAACCAAAGTATTTTAAGTCGTCAAAATAGCACCATTTTGTTCGTAAATGAATATACCTTCACATTTTATTATTTTACTTTATTTTTTAAACATAAGTCACCCCAAACAAGGCAGGACGCCACTGTAGATGTAAGGGGCTACTGAGAAAAAAGGGAGAAGGTTTGGGAGGGGGGGGTCCAACCTAAATTGGGAGCTGCGCAGCGAGATGTCTGTTTACATTAGTATTAAATTTCTGCATGTCAGTACCGCCAGGAAAACAGGGAGCAGGGAGGGAGTTCCAGAGGTCAGCAGCACGAGGAAAGAAGCTATTGGAGTAGAAAGCTCTCTAGCATCTGGGAACCTCCACAGTGAATGGATGGGATTTAGCTGATTGTCGAGTTGGTCTAGTGAATTTACGTCGAAGGGGCACCAGAGTAGCCAGTTCATCGGAGCATAATCCATTGAAGTATTTGTAAAATAAGCACAAGGATGCTACATTGCGACGATGGGACAGGGACAGGAGCTTGGTTGACAGTGAGGGACCTATTAGGTTGGCGATTCTTTTTTGGACCTTGTCAAGGAGGGAGAAACTAGTAGATGATGCACTAGCCCAGATGTGGCAACAATACTCCATGCATGGGCGGATGGTGGCTTTGTAGAGATACAAGATAATGTCAGGTGTGAGGAGTTTACTAACATGGTAAAGGGAGCCCACTTTCTTTGCTGCAGCCTTGGCAATATCTTCAATGTATTTGTTCCAATTCATGTTACCTGTGAAGGTTAGGCTGAGGAGTTTGTTTGAATGTTGAACATGTATTAATAAATAATATTCTACATCATATATTTGAAGGGTTTTCAGCAAATAAAGTCATAAAAATGTTAACACTATTTTCGGCCATTTACATACCTTTTTTTAACCACCTGTTCTTTCTTTTAAAAATGCTGTGTATGAGGAATTTGCATCACAGAATTCAGAAAACAATCAGGAAAAATATCAATTTCAATTATTGTCGGGGTACAAAATTAATTGATCCATTATTTTTTTGTAATCTTAAAAATAAAACTTTAACATGACGTGTATCGAACATATGAAAAATTTTTTTATTCGTACCCCAACTAATAAATAAATCTGTTAACTTTTTTTATGCATTAAAATTATAATTGTATGTTATTTTGTCTTTTAGTAGTAGTAATTCTGAATTACCCTATCCGAAAAAATATGGTCCCCCTTTTGAGCAAAAGTCAACAATGGCTGCTAGTATTGCCAATCAATCAGCAGCAGCAAGTTATAAAGTTAGTTTTGAAAATTTTTTTACAAAAAAAAAGAAAAGAAAAAATGACAAAAATACTTTTTCTGCTTAAAAAGTTAATGCTGTTTGTGGTTCTACTTCAAGAAATACTGGTTTTCAAATATACTCAACTTTCGAACTTAATTCTAGTAATAATGATAAGTAATAATAAATTGCCAATTAAAAAATGATTAAATAAGATTCTACCCTTTTTAGGCGATTACGTGTGAACACCCTAAAAGTGGGGAAAAAAAAAAAAAAAAAAAAATTTTAGAATTGGGGTGAGGGTCCAGTTTTGCATATAAATTTAACGTAAAATGATTTCCCATTTCTCGGCCATTCTTGCCTTTTAGTGCAATTTAAAAAATATTCTTTCTAGCTGAAAACATGATATAAAATAAATAATTACTCTACCACTACGTTCGAGTGACACACCTAAAAATACTCCCTTAACTGTGGCCTACATAATGTAGTAAACTAGTTTACTATTACGATGGCCACGCCTTAAACCTAACATTCAGTCCAAATGGCTACTTCCATCCAAAACAAATCCCCTTCTTTAACCTTATTAACCCTAAGTCCGAGTGGCAAGCCCCATATAACAAAAAGCCCATTAAAACCACACATAATTGTCTAAAAAAAAAAAAAAAAAAAATCAGCCACCCATAAAGAAAAACGCACAAAATTTATTTCCCAGAGAAAAAAAAATTTATTAACTGACCTAAAATGCTAGAATGGCCCAGAAATGGTGAATTATTCTACATTAAATTTATATGAAACTAATCCCCCCCACTCTAAAATAATTGTTTTCTTTCTTTCTGCTAAGTTTTCAGGGTGTTCACACATTCTCTAGCCCTACCACTATACCGAAGTCCGAGTAGCAAGCCCCCCCAAACAACAAAAACAAACAGGATTTATCTCCCATAGAAAAAAAAAAAATGGTTAACTTCCCTAAAACGCTAGAATGACCCTTAAATGGAGGATTATTTTACATTAAATTTATATGGAAAACAAATCCCAACTCTAAAATGATTGTTTTTGTTTCAAGTTTTTCAGGATGTTCACATGTAATTGCCTAAAAAAGGTAGAATTTCATATTTTAGGGAGGCGATTTAGCGGAAGGTGTTAATCTACAAAAATACCAAATAAATTTTACAATATATTCATTTTTAAACAGTCCTAGTATTAGATTTTAGTTTCTTGTACATAAGATGTATTACAATTCAACTTCGAGTTCGCTAACTTTTTATTTTTTATTTTTTTTTACATGGTATTTTTAAAGTATTGCATTTCAGTGACATATCCTGATTCCTTGTACAAAAATTAGAGATGGGCGGTTTTACCGAAAAACCGCGGTTTTTCGGTTTCGTCTCCATACCGTATACCGAATCGGTTTTTTTTTTTAAACCGTAACCGTTCGGTATTGTGTTTTTATTACAGTAAGCCACCATATACAAGGAAACACGGTTGAAAAGATTTTCCGATTTGAATAAAATTGAATATTACCAACAAATGTTATATTAGTAAGAGGACAGATTGAACAAATATATTACTGCAATTACTGCTATAAACACGAGGCGATTTTTGTTTATTTTCATTCTAGAACGAATTTTAAACATTTTAAAATATGAATATAGAAAATGTTGTTACATTTTTCGTACCCAACTAGTAAATAAATTAATCTTTCATCTTTTTTTATGCATTAAAATTATAATTGTACGTTGTTTTGTCTTTCGGTAATAGTAATTTTAAATTATCTTATCCTAAAAAATATTGTCCTTTTTTTGAGCGAAAGTCAACAATGGCTACTAGTATTGCTGATATAACAATCAATCAGCAGCAGCGTCTTGTAAAAAAAGATAAAAATACTTTTAAAAAAAGTTAATCCTATTTGGTTCTTTTATAAAAAATACTTTAAAAAATACTGGTTTTCACTCAACTTTCGAACTTCTAGTAGTAATGAATTTCTAGTCGCCAATTTAAAAAAAAAAAAATTAAGATTCTACTTTTTTAGGCGATTACGTCTTAAAGTCTTGGCGAAAAAAGAAAAAACAAAACAACAAAAAATAGTTTAGAATTTAGAGTGGGGGATCAGTTTCGCATATAAATTTAATGTAAAATGATCTCCGATTTCCCGGGCATTCTTGCCTTTTAGTGAAATTTATAAAATAAATAATTACTCTACCATTAACTCTAGGTACGACTAACAAGCCCACCTCCTAAAAATGCCATCTTGAACGTATCGTACCATTAACCTTAAATATGAGTGGCAAGCCACTCCTAAAAAACTCCCTTAACTCTAACACTAAGTCCGAATGGCAACCTCCATCCAAAACAAAACCCCTTCCTTAACCTTATCACTAACCCTAAGTCCGAGTAGGAAGCCCTAATCCTACAAAAAAGCCCATTAAAACCACACATAATCGTCTAAAAAAAAAAAAAGCAGACGCCCATAAAAAAAACGCACAGGATTTATTTGCCATAGAAAAAAATTGATTAATGCCCTAAAACGCTTGAATGGCCCGGAAATGGTAAATTATTCTGCATTAAATATATGTGAAACTAATCCCCCACTCGAAATTCTAAATGAATTGTTTTTTTTTCTTTCTGGGTGTTCACACTTAATTGCCCCTAGCCCTACCACTAACCTGAAGTTCAAGTGGTAAGCCCCCCTCCTCCCACAAAAACCCTTATAATCGTCTAAAAAAACAAAAAAAAACCCAAAAAACAAGAAAAACGCACAGGATTTATCTCCCATAGAAAAAATAATTAACTGTCCTAAAACGCTAGAATGGCCTTGAAATGGGGGATTATTTTATGTGAAACTGATCCCCACTTTAAATTCTAAAATAATTGTTTTTGTTTCTTTCTTTTTGCCAAGTTTTTCAGGGTGTTAACATGTAATTGCCTAAATAAAAAAAGTAGAATCTCATATTTTGGGGAGGTAAGGGGGTGAGTTAGCAGAAGGTGTAAATCTACAATAATGCTACAGAAATCTTGCAATATATTCATTTTTAAACAGTCCTAGTATTAGATTTTAGTTTCTTGTACATAAAATGTATTACAATTCAACTTTGAGTTTTCTAACTTCTTTCTTTTAATGGATTCATGGTATTTTTAAGGTATTGCAGCATATTTATGTGCACTTAGTGCAGATTACTTGGAAACCATTAATTTCTGGAGATTTTCAGTTGCATATTCTGATTCCTTGTACAAAAATACACTTATATGGTAAATTTCATGGCTTAATCTTATGTTTTAACAAAGATATAACATTTTTACTGAAAAATTAGTGTAAAAAATGTGACGAAACGCATATGGTATTAAAGAGGGGAAAATATCCAATTGTGCAAGGCACAAAAATAGTTATAACTTCCTTATTTTTAGTCAGATTTAAAAAATTTAAAAAGATTCTTTCTTAGATCATCAAGCTCTTCCTATGTATGCCATTATTGAGATATTTTAAGCAATTTAAATTTTTTCATGTGTATTGCTACTTGTAGGAAGAAATCTTTGTTTACAATTTGTTTATTAACATTTTGAATTTTCAAATGAAAAAGAGAGAAATACGACAGACAACATGACATCGTATTTTTAGCATAAACTATTTTCAAATGAAAAAGAAAAAATCAAATGCGTTCCGTATGATGTCGAAAATCTATTTGATTCAACTCAAAATTGTAAAATAATTATTTGTTTGTTTCAGAGTTATCTAAAAAAATAAGTTATTAAAATGAAATTTTGAAAAAATACTTGTAAAAGTAAATAAACGAAAAGTAGTGAGTAAGTATAAACATTTAAAAAGAAAAAAAGTAGTTGCCAATGCTAATGTCACTTTATTCGGATTTTTAAAATTATTTTAAACATTAGGCATTTCATTGTTTACTTTTGAAAAGCCACTTCATACATAAATTGTAATTTCTAGAGAACTATCTCTTAACTATACCGTTTTCTCTCCCAAAAATGGGTTATTCAAAAAGTAGACTATGCAACGATTTATATTTTACTAAATTGTTAATATGGTATTTATTTAGAGTTGACAATTTATTCGAAAGTTTAATTATTAAACTTTAATCCAAGTCATGAATTCTATGACTAAAATTACCTTAAAGCTTAAAAAATGACTTTAGATGAATTAATAATCTCTACTTTTTTTTAACCATCCTTCCTTTTCCCTTGGCGCGGTTTTCGGTTGTACTACTAGTCTTTTACGCATGTCTATAAAGTTTTATTACCCTGTCTTAAAAACAAATATTAACCCCAACACGCACCAGTTGACAGAACTTCGAGCACACAAAATGACAGACATCCCAACAGTCAACACCGGCAATTCGAGAAGTATATGGTGTGTTTATTTTACGCGACAAAACACAACGTCTTGCAAACATTTTCACCTATTAAAAAATTAAAATTTGTATCTGTCAAATAATTTTGACAATATTTCATTTTCATCATCATTTTTGCTTAATTTTATTTGTAAAATTATTTTGTTTGTTTAAATAAATTTTCGTTTTTTAATTTCTTGCATTTCTGAGTTATATTTTAGCTTCTGATGGGTTAAAGAATTAGATAGAATGTATATTCAAACTCAGTTTTATTCTTCAGAAATCTTTCATGAATCTTTGGTCACTGTTTTAACGAGTTAACTGTTAAAAAGGTATCAGAACTTTGATTACAACAGTCAACACCTTAAAACTTATGATTCATATCATGGAGAATGATTCAGTCACAAAATTATCGAAACAGTGGCATAATTCAACTAAACGTTGAATAATAACTAATCATCACACAACAGAATGAATAGCTTCCATAGTAAAAATTTTTTTTTCAACAAAACCGAAAAACCGAACCGTAAACCGAGGTTTTAAGGGAAAAAAACCGAAACCGATACCGAAACCAAAATTTCAAAACCGCCCAACTCTAACAAAAATACACTTACATGGAAAATTTCATTGCTTAATCTTTAAACAAAGATATAACATTTTTACTGAAAGATTAGTGTAAAAAAATGTGATGAAACGCATATGGTCAGGGAAATATCCAAGTGTGCGAGGCACAAAAATAGTCATAAATTCCTTACTTTTAGTCAGATTTAAAGTTTTTAAAAAAGATTCTTATATCATCAAGCTCTTTCTATATATGCCATTATCGAGATATTTTAAGTAATTTAAATTTTTTCATGTGTATTGCTAATTTAACAGACATCGAAAAGGCAAGAGTGAAGGTAACCAGTCATTAGAAACATGTCCAGGACTATCATCATGCTGACATGTGTTGGATGGTTTTTAGAAATTAACTTCTAAACTAACCTATTAATGGCCAGGACTTCACTATTTATCTCAAGTCCATCTTTATCATTTCCTTGCAAGTTTTACTTGGTCTTCCCCTGTGAACTGAATATGCCACCTCAACTGTTCTACATCTACCAACTCATCTATTCTTTCAACGTGGCCATACCACCAAAGTTTTCCGTTCTGCACATATATCCCTATACTTTCAAGATTTAATCTTCTGAGTCCACCAGATCTACGTCAGTTCTTAAAACTCGCATTACACATAAATTGTATCATTCCCATATCATTTTTCAACATGCAACACATTCTCAGCCCTCACTTCCATATAGAATCACACTGCATACACATGTCTGATAAACTCTTCCCCCTGATCGACAGTGGTAACGCTCCGCTGGTTAGTAATGACAGAAGTTCCCTGAACTTACTCTATCCACTCCTAACTCTTGCAGTCACACTAGCACCTACTCCTCCCTGTGCTCCAATGGCATTATCAAGATAACAAAACTTCTGAACAACCTCAACAGCTTCGCCATCCAAATATACTTTCTTCACATCCGTCGATTGCACACAAACTGGTTATCATCTCTCAACCTACTTGTAATTCCATTGCACTTCTTGTGTACCCAATGCTTGCAAGTACCACAAAAAAATTGAATTGCATTCGACTCAATCTTCACAAACCGAGTAAGGGGAGCTTTCTTCTTTTTGGAGGGATTTCCGACACTACAACTACTGATCATCACTTTGGTCTTGGTAACATTCATTCTCAGACCTTTACTTTCCATAGCCTTCCTTCAACAAGTAGGTCATCCATTGTTTCACAGACAAGTACTAAATCATCAGCATACATCATCTCTTCTGGACAATGCTTCTAAGACACAAAAGCAATGGACTCAGTATAGAACACTGATGTACTTTTATACTCATTATTTCAAAAGGAACAGTAAATTATACAAATTGATGTAGAAAGCGGCATGGAATTTCCAGAGTACTACTACTCTATATTAATAAAGTAATCATGTGTGTCTAGCATTAATGTAACTTATTTTTATTATCTATCGAATATTTATTGAAATTTTTTTTTTTTAAATGCAATAGCATAAAATAAATTGAAATTTAATAAATCCTATTTATAAAATAATTTAATTACGAAATTACATCCACCAGAATGCATTTTGATTTAAATACCCCTATCACTAACACAGACACCCAGTGTCCTTCATTTCTGCATTTGTCATGTAAATCTTCATAAGCATGCCTGCTGATATTATAAACAATTGTTTTCGCTCGCTTGATCTTTCTAGAAAAAGGTTATCTTTTTGATTTTAATTATAGCTTTATAATGATTTTGTTCAATAACTTAATGACCAAATAATACCATTATTAAATTGTAACTTTCAAAACCTTATTAAAATATAAAATATTAAAATCGAAAGTATTTGAGATTTAAAAACGTCTGATTATTTTTTTTTTAAATAAAATTTTTCATTGAATTATCTTGCAAGAAATGTAAATATTTTCTTACAAGCCAACGAGCAAAAGATAAATGCAAGTTAAACAAAGGTATAGCTAGTTACTAAAAAACCTCAAATCAACATTGCACTTTTGCCGTTGCTGATGTAATCATTGTTCACTAGCACAAAGATTTTTTTATGCAATCTAAGCATGCGATTGGAGCGCTATATATGTATTAGCATGAACAACAGTGGCATCATTTTCTATTTATAAGTTTAGTTTACCTTCTATAAGACAGGAATTTGTTGATGAAATTAAAAAAACCCTAATGGGACCCTGTGGAAATACTAGTTTCTTTATGTATAAAAATAAATTTGTATCGACCAACATAGTACCTCTTTGTTTTGACCAGCTTGATTTTGTTGTTGGCATTGGTTTCCCTAAATTTTCTTTTTAAATGGAGTACTTACAGGGTTGACCTGGTGATAGTTACCAACATCCATATGTAAAAGTGATGCCATGGAACCGACTGGATTTGAACATCGCACACCTACGTCATCAGTCAGCGTCGTTCACCATTTCACAACCGCCACCTCCCATTTATTGGTATAATTTACTGTTAATCATAATACATATTTTAGGAGAGTAGAAAGTGAACCGTGGGTTCACTTTTGTCAGCCTCGTAACTCGCTTCCCTTATTTTGTTCTTTAGTCCTCACATTCCATCAGCGATGTTTCTGACAAAGGGGGAAGAATTTCTGTTTTCTGGGTCGGAACCTATCTAACTAACACTTATCATTGACTAGTTTTTGACCTTGAAGTAGTAATTTTTTTAGCTCCTTACATCAAGTGGCTTCATGCCTTGTCTGGAGTGATTTCCATTAAAAAAAAAATCTCTGGAAATAATATATTTTAAGTATTAGTTATTACTATATTGCCATTGTCAGCTAAAATTTAAATAAACGAATATGTCTGTTATTTACTTATTTAAAATTCAAACACTTCGATGTGTATTAAAATGACATGAAAGTAAAAAGAAGGCAAAGTTTGTTTTTTTTAAAGTTAAAACGGGACAACAGAATTCAATTTGGGAACAATTCATTTTAAAATGGGTAAAGTCAGAACTTTAACAACATCAGTAGATTTTCAATTAATTTTTTACAGTGCATTTCAACTTTGGCAATTGTACGATCTCATTAAAATAAACGGGCATGGAAGGTGATAATGTATGTATGCCTTAGCGTATTATTATATAGAGAATTAAATGCTAGATAAATTTGCTTTACATACTAAAAATGAACCTTCCTTTAAAATAATAAAAAAAAGAAATCAAAAGTGACTGATGATAAAAAGAATTTGGTTAGAGGATAAATCCTCTGCGCATAAAAATCTTTAAAGTATGACAACGAAATATCGGACAATAAAAAGCAAAAGAAACCAACTAAACACTTACCATCTTTAGCATTCAACGTATTTGCCAATGTTTCAGTAATTTTTTCAACATCGTTTTCATTTTCATTACCAGTTGTGCCGTCTTCTGTAGAAGAGAAAAAAAATTCATTCTGGATCATAAATGCAAAAGTTTTTTTTCCACCTCTTCTAACTATATTAAAAATAAAACGGCTTATGCTTATTTAAGATTTTGAAACATTGTGTGTGTATATATATATATATATATATATAACCTCCAAACACCCACAGGTATTCCTTATTTGCATATTTATGTTATAAAGAGCTTCTAATAAATTAATATTCTGAAAATATACATTTCTAATTTTTATTACCAAATTTTCTTATAAATACGCAATAATTTGGTCGATAGTAACATAATTATTAATAAAATTAAAGCGATGTAATAATAAAAAGATAGTGTTTTAAAAACGTTTTTAAAATTTAATTTTTGAGGTAGATAATTTACATGAAATCTTCCGGTTTAAACTTATGTCATTAGTAAAACTTCTGATGTCGGTGTGATGCTGAGAACAGATACTACACTTTGATCTTAGCCAAGACACCATAAAAAATGTTTTTGTGACTAAGCATCTTTACATAAATGAAGAAAAAAAATTAATTGGAATATCTTTTAATGGGTGTGTGGTGTAGTATTGGTTCAGTTGTCACAAGACCGTCCTTTCAAGAATTACCTCCTCCTATGAAGAGAGGGTAATGTATTATTTGATCTGTTACAATGAGACCATATTCCCAGGGACTACCTACTTTCCCATATTTTTTTTTGGGGGGGGGAGGGGGGGGGAAAGTATATGTTTTTGCCATGATATCATATTCACAGGCATTACCTTCTCCCTTTATGGGGGATACTCCCAGGTTATTACCTCCTCCTTTTTTTTGGAGTGGGTAGGTCAAGTTTTCACTTTTTAAAGAATATCAATTTATTCTGGGCAGAGAAAGTTGTGTATTGGTATAATAAATACTGATACCAAAAATTAGATCTCTTACTTGCATCGTTATTTGAGGAAAGGGCATCAAAGATCGTTTGCATAAATGCTTGAAAAAAAAATTCCTGTTTTTTCAACATTTGGCTTATAAATCAGTTAGAAAACTTTGCAATTTCAATATTTAATTTGGTCATTTTATTTCATGAAAATTAAACAAATAAAATAACTAAAATTAAAAATTGCTGCTTTTTACCTAATTCATTAAGCTGTAAAAATTCAAATATTTCAGATTTGCATTAAATTTGATCCATAGTCATTCGACAACAATTAAGCAAGATTCTCTGAATTTCAAGCTTAAGCCTTACATTTTAGACATTTTCTAGATCAAAATTGCAATAAGGATTCTAGATATAAGGTTTAGTAGCATTATATTTTGATTTTAATCTTTGTAAGAGGACATGAAAGTGGTGGCAAACTGTTTTGTTTGAGGAAAAATTTCCCCCATTCTGGTACGGGTATTCTAGTATAGATTAGCATTCTCAGCCTGTCAGCCATTATTGTGCGACATTGACGAATTTGTACCTTAATTCATTCAACTTGAAATTTCTAGGTTATTTCTGGACAAATTAATATATATATATATATATATATATATATATATATATGGTTGGAAATAGAATAAAATAGTCTTTTCGAATACGTAATTTGTATGTGTTTTTATCCATTGAATTAGTTTTTACAGCGAGTTAAAACTGTATTAACTTCGGACAGCCGAAAATTAGAAACATGAATATTTTTTTCGAGACTCAATTTTACATGTTAGTCTGTTTTTCAAAGTTAAAGCTGCCAATCTTTATCAATATTCTTGAAATTGTACACCTAATCAGAACATATCTTAAACTAGAAACAGAGAGTTGTATTTTTCTTCGACCAGTTGAAGAGGAAATACGATCAAGTAAGCTTAACAGAAGTTCCTTAAAAAATTATATGGTACGCAAAAATAAAGCTCCACTACTTATTAATAGAAGTCTCAGAATTATTTTAATATATAATGTGAAATTTTAATAATGCTTAAATTTAAGTTTGTGAAATTTTCAATTTTGGAAAAAAATGAACTTAAAAAAATTACTTTCAATTTTGAACAGCAAATCTTTTAGCTTTAAATTCTTATAACTTTTGAACCACTAGGGATATTTATATAGTTCAAACAGTTTTGAATTCCATTTACTGATCTCTTTTTATATCTACTGTGATTAAATAACAATAATCTAAAATAATTTAAAAAAAAACTGAATTATATATATATATATATATAAATAAAAAATTAGTATTATTTATGGTAAACAATTTTTTCATGGGATTTAAAAAGGAAAATAATTAAATAATTGTGTACAATGCTCAAGTGTACTACGATAGGACAAATGTCAGGGAAATGAAGAGTGTACGAGTAAAAATATGCATGTGTTTATGGAGAGACGGGATTGACAGTTTTGTCGAATTTCATGAAGCATGAAAATTATAAAATGATGCAGTGTTTCAGCAGACAACAACTGATGCAATTCTGAGCATAAAAAAATGTTTCTTAAAGTCGTGGAAGATGTGCCGTCATCTGACTTTGTAGGCATGTCCATGCGTTAGACACAGATCAAAGAGGTGTTCAGTGTTATTGGAGAGATGGTTAATAATTTTGTGGATGTTTACCAAGTCAGTTGCTAGACATCGGAGTTGGAATAAATCCAAACCCAGGAAAACAAGGCATTCAGAGTATGGCAGGTGTCTGAAGGAGGGTATTTGTTTGGTCGGACATCTCTGAACGGTTTCCAAGCTGATAATGTTCGGAGTAAGATAAGGGTTCCACACTGATGATGTGAACTCTAAGTGTGGTTACACCATAAATGTATAGAGATAAAAAACAAAAACCTGATTTATTTACACTTCATTTGGGTTTTTTTTTACCGATATATTTAAATTGTTGCATTGTATTTTCTATTTGTAAATTATTGCCTTTTATTTTGTAATTGTTTTCTAGTGTTACTTAAAAAATTAAAAATTGTCAGTCATGTGGACAGTTCATTTCTTTGGGTAAATCGTTTTTCTAAAACATGGTTTAAGTAGCAATACCCATTGACCATAAAACAGTTTGGATAATCACACGGATTTCAAGGTAGTTCTACTAAAATAGTCATATTTTAAAAACCAAAGAACTTTAAATCCTCAAAATACCACCGTTTTGTTTGGAAATGAATATCGTTTCACATGCATTAATAAATAATAATCTACATTATATATTTGTAGAGTTTTCAGCAAATAGAGTCATAAAAATGTTAACACCATTTACGTCAGTTTTTAACCCCCCCTCCTTTTAAAGATATCGTACCATTCGTCTTTGGGGAATTTTGTCATGAAATTTGCAAAACAATCAGGAAAAATATCAATTTCAATTATTGTCGGGGGCGGGAGACAAAATTAATTGATCCATTTTTTTTTTGTAATCTTAAAAATAAACCTTTAACATAACGTGCATCGAACATTAAAAAACAAAATTTTTTTGTACCCCAACAAGTAAATAAATCAATCTTATCTTTTTTTTTTATGCATTGAAATTATAATTCTATGTCTTTCAGTAGTAGTAATTTTAAATTACCTTACCCGAAAAAATATCGTCCCCTTTTGAGCGAAAGTCAACAATGGTTTTTAGTATTACTGATATAGCAATCAATCAGCAGCAGCTAGCCATAAACTAGTTTTGTAAAGTGAAAGTCCGTAAGCGAATTTTACAAAGCTTTCTAAAGCTTTGTAAAATTCGTTTACGGGCTTTTGAAAAAAAAAAAAGATTAAAAAAAAAAAAAAAAAAAAAAAGATAAAAATACTTTTTATGTTTATAAAAGTTAATGCTGTTTGTGGTTCTTTTATAAAAATACTTAAAAAAAAAATACTGGTTTTCACAACTTTTGAATTTCTAGTAGTAATGACTTTCTAGTCGCCAATTAAAAGAAATAAATAAGATTCTACTTTTTTTTAGGTGATTACGTGTGAACACCCTAAAAATCTTGCCGTAAAAAAAAAAGGCAACAAAAAAATGATTTAGAATTTAGAGTGGGGAGAGCAGTTTCGCATATAAATTTAACGTAAAATGATCTCTCATTTCCTGGCCATTCAATTAAAAAAAATTTTTCAAGATGAAAACTTAAATAAGTACTCTACAAATAACTAGATTCGAGTAACAACCCCACCTAAAAATACCTTCTCTTGAATATGTCATACCATTAACCTTCAATTTGAGTAACAAGCCACTCCTAAAAATAAAAAACTACCTTAACCTTAAGTCCGAATGGCAACCTCGATCCAAAACAAAACCCCTTTCTTGACCTTATCACTAACCCTAAGTCCGATTGGCAAGCCTCCAATCCTACAAAAAGCCCATTAAAACCACACATAATTGTCTAAAAAAAAGAAAAAAAAAAGGACACCCATTAAGAAAAACGCACAGGATTTATTTCCCCTAGAAAAAATAATTGATTAACTGCCCTAAAATGGTCCAAAAACGGTGAATTATTTACATTAAATTCATGTGAAACTAATTCCTCACTCTAAAATAATTGTTTTTTTTTCTTCTGCTAAGTCTTCACGTAATTGCCGAAGTCCAAGTGGCAAGTCCCCCTCCAATAAAGACCCTCTTAAAACTACACATAATCGTCTAAAAAAAAGAAAGAAAAAAAAGGAGAGACCCCCCCCAAAAGGATTTATCCCCCATAGAAAAAAAGTAATTAACTATCCTAAAACGCTAGAATGCCCCTTAAATGGGGGATTATTTTACATTTAATTTATATGTGATACTAATCCTCACTTTAAACTCTAAAATAATTGTTTTTGTTTGTTTCTTTCAAGTTTTTCAGGGTGTTAATATGTAATTGCCTAAAAAAAGTAGAATCTCATATTTTGTGGAGGCAAGGGGTGATTTTGCGAAAGGTGTTAATCTACAATAATACCAAAGAAATGTTGCAATATATTCATTTTTAAACAGTCCTAGTATTAAATTTTAGTTTCTTGTATATAAAATGTTTCACAATTCAACTTTGAATTCTCTAACTTCTTTTTTTAATGGATACATGGTATTTTTTTTAAGGTATTGCAGCATTTACTGCAGATTACTTGGAAACTATTAATTTCTGGAGATTTTTAATGCCGAATTCTGATTCCTTGTATAAAAATACACTTATATGGAAAATTTCATTGCTTAATCTTGTGTTTTAACAAAGATAACATTTTTACTAAAAAATTAGTGTAAAAAATGTGATGAACCACATATGGTCTTAAAGAGGGAAAAATATTCAATTGTGTGAGACACAAAAATAGTCATAACTTTCTTATTTTTAGTCAGATTTAAAAATATTCTTTCTCTTTCTACATATGCCATTATTGAGATATTTTAAACAATTTAAAATTTTTCATATGTATTGCTAGTTTTAGTAAAAATAAGTTGTTTTGGAGAAATGCCGAAACCCATTGCATTTTACTCTAAATAATTTAGGTGATTGAAATATGATAAATTTAAATTTCTCTCCAAGTTGTATAGTTTGAAATAAATCAAGGAAAAAACAAAACAAAAACAAAGCAACATTTCCTTGAGTATTGTCAAAATGTCTGGCATTAAGAGAAAAAGTAAAAACAGATTGAAAAATAATGAGATTATATTAACCATAAAATAAGCTGACTAAAAAATTCAGCGTGATTGTATGTTTTTTGCTTCAGATGAGGAGGGAGGGCGGAACACACAACAAATTCCTTTGACCTCTTCTCAGGTCATTGAAAAGATACAGAGTGAAGGGGGAGGGTTACAAGTTGTAATGGTATGTTAATTCCTCCTTACTAACCTCTGTATATATCTATTTATATAAAGAGAGCTACATGTATATGTTTATATTTTTGTATGTACAGCTTTCACTTACAAACTAATTAACCAATTATTATGAATTTTGAAAAACAGCTGCTAGGTAACACGAGCTATATTTAATTTTATGCAAAGGGGACAAAGAAAGTGCGTCAGCCCTTCGTAAAAATTCAGATACCTCAGATTTTTGTGAAATTTTAATAGATATTAGATATCAATAAATATTCCCCAAATTGCAGTTTCCTTGGAGTATTTTAGTAGGTTTTAAGTGGGCATAATATAGGCACAACCTCCCATTTAAAAATTAAAATATTCCAGATTAGACACCAATTAAACAAGATACCCTGATTTTCAATTTCTTCTTAAGCTTAAATTTTAGACATTTCTTAAAATCAAAATCATGTAATGGATTTTGATCAAAATTAAAATAAAGATTCTAGACACAAGGTTTCGTAGCATATTTTGATTTTGATTTTCGTAAGGGGACATAAAAGTGGTCTAAAACTTTTGTTTGGGAAATTAATTTAACCCATCCCATGACAGGTATTCTTCTAATATATATATATATATATAATATATATATGTAAGCAAAAAGAATCCTTGATGGAAATAAAACTAATACGAAGTAGACATGACAGCGCTTGCTATTGTTTAAATTTTTGACATTTCATGCTTTGTTGATTTTTATTTATCAGTCGGATAATGAAATCTTTTCAGTACAAAACTAAGTTTAAGTTTAGGCTAAAAATATAAACATTAGATAGCAAATGTTTTATTTCAAAGATTAATTTTTTCTTTGTAGAATTTCGTATATTTGGACTACTGTTATCTTGGGTGTTTTTATCACGTTTCGGCCGATGTAACCTCCGACCTTCTTCAGGTGTACTTTGTCGAACTCGGGAATCTGGACGGAATTTCGAATGGAACCCTTTATTAAATCCACGGGGGTAGCATGCTCTCGTTCCATCTGCCATGACTGGAAAGAAGTCTTCAGTAATTCGCAATTCTTTGTATCGCCCGCACTTCGGATTGAACCTTCAACCTTCAGATGATTGTCACTTAGAACTGAATTATACTTAGTACTATATCCACTGCGCAGACTTCTTCCCAGTCATGGTAGATGGAACGAGAGCATGCTACTCCGGCGGCACTTTTTATACTTTTTACACTCTCCACCTATCACAATAAAAGATTTGTTTCACGTGACTCAAATTAACCAATCAAGGGCAAAAAAAAAAAAAAAAAAAAAAAAAAATCGTCAGCTCTGAATATTTTAAGCTTTTTTATGATTTAAATATTTGCAGATTTTACAATATTTTTAAGTATCTATTTTATACTATATTTTTCTGTCCCCAGTCAGTGAAGCAAAAATCCTTCTAGACCGAGGCAATTTTAATTTTTGAGAGTACCCCCTTTTGGGAGCTGAGGTTCCCCCAAATTAAAACCGTAAATTGTGTAAAGAGATGTTTAAAAGAGTAAAATCAGATAAAACATGGAAAAACACGTATGAAAGTTGAATGAATGATAAAAACATAAGTTGAAGAAAAAATGAAATAATTTAAAGGTAACACAAAATATTTATATATTTACAAATTACAAAGCATTAAGTGTTCATTTCAAGTGTCCAGTTAGAGGAGCGATAAATGTTCATTGCTTGTGATTTATGAATGTGTATGTATGTGCGTAGTGTAACCGTGTGCGAGGCTTGGCGTTAGTACGTCGAAGTGTGTGAATGTGCGTGCGAGCGTAGAGTTGATAATTCGTGTAGGCATTTGTATGTTTGTGTCTTTATCAGAAGTGTGAGGTTGCATTGAATAATGATAGGAGTGTAAGCCTTTGTGTATGTGTGTGTGTGTTAGTTGAAAGTAGCTGCTGTGCGTGCATGAGTTGAAATGTCAAACAGCCTCTCTACCCCTGTAGGCCGTGGGGTGGGAGGAAAGAGTTGAAGCGAAAACCCTGTTGCCGGCTCGCTGGAATGAGGAGAAAGAGAAAAGAGGGAAGAGACAGATTTTGTTGCAAAGTCTGCTTTTATATTGTTTCACAATGGTTTGGCTGACGTAGTCGAGAGCACCTCATGTGATCAACATTTTTGGCTTTTTTGCGCCTTTTGGTTAGACTGTCCCTGATTTTTATGGCCCCAGTTTTAGCTGTTGTTGTTAAAGTGAATTTGGGTTGGTTTCTGTTTTTTTGTTACTGCCGACGACAAAATATTAGGATCTCAATCCCATAACTTTACCCTCGTGGGGGAAGAAAGTATTTTTTTCTTTTTACACGTTGAAAAGTTTCTTAAGTTCGCTTAATAATAAATTTTTGAGCTAACTTAAGTTTTCCACATGTAAAAAGAAAAAAAATATACTTGCCTCCCCCATGAGGGTAAGACTTTATAATACGGGCCCCCTGTAAACCACCTGGGCGCATGTGCCAACAAACGGAAAAATCGTCGAAATAGACGAAACCATCATTGTAAAAAGGAAAAACAATACGGGTTAAGTCAACAGTGGTTATTCGGTGGAATTTAACGGAATTCAGTTGGCGAATTCAACTATTTCGTAGAATTAGTAAACAACCGAAACAAGGAAACTTTAGAAGTTATAAAGAGGAAGATAATGCTGGGTACAAGAATTATAAGTGATGGCTGGAGTGCCTACAGTGGGCTTATTGGTTTAGGGTATCATCATGATGTGATCATACACAAACATAATTTCGTTGATCCTAATGATACTAGTGTGCATACACAAAATATCGAAAACTCATGGTTGCACCTAAAAAGATTTCTGAGAGAAAAGGGCACTAACAGAAATCCCCATCAACGGGAATATATTTGTGAATATTTGCTTAGAAAAGAACACAAAGACGTTTTTACTGCATTAGTGAATAAAATTAACAATTTGCATCTTGTTTAAATTTAGGTGTTTGTTTTTTGGTCCTCCGATTTATAAAATCGGGAGACCTATGTTTTGAGGCATTTCCGTCCGTCCGGATTTTTCTCCGCAACCATCCATTGAATTTCTCTGAAATTTTGCATCAAGTTGTAACTTTGGTCAGGTTAGAAAGTGACATTCTCCGATTTTTGAAAAAATATCTGGTTAGCCCCCCAGGGGGTCAAAAGGCCCCGAAATGGCAAAAAATGACATTTTTTTGCCCTATAACTTTGCATCCATCCATTCAATTTCTCTGAAACTTGGCCAAAATGTAGAGGCAATTGTTCCTAATAGAGAATAAGTATCGCTGACCTTGGAAAAAAATCTTGTTCGCGCCCCCAGGGGGTCAAAAGCCCCCAAAATGGTAAAAAAAAATGACCCTTTTCTCCTATAACGTTTGATCCATACATTCAATTTTTCTGAAACTTGGCCAAAATGTAGAGGCAATTGTTCTGGATATAAAATGAGCATCCTTGACCTCAGAAAAATTCTGGTTCGTGCCCCCAGGGGGTCAAAATTGCCCAAATTTATTGCATTTTACACTCGCCACATCGAGTCACATACAGAGGGGACCACGCACGCGCGACTTGTTTATTTTAATTTTATTTGTCATTTTTACCCAATAGCGCTTTCATTTGTTGGCGCATGCGCACAGCCAGGGGGGCCCCCGTATCAAAGTCTTATCGTTTTCCGACCTCACAAATGAGTCAGTAAACCCAAATAAATTGTTTTGGACGAATTTACAATTTAGCTTAAATTATTTTAAAGGAAAATTAGTCCAAAACAATTTATTTGGGTTTACTTATTTGCGAGACAGGAAAAATATCAGAGACACTTGTGCAGTTTAGTAAACAGCGGCAGATAATCCACCGGAAGTAACGACCAATAGATTAAAAAAATTTGATAAATTAGTTTCTGAAAGAAAAATATTGTAATAAAATAAAGTTTATTTTCAATAAAGTAACATTTTGGCCAAAACATTGTAATAAAATATAATTTTATTATTATGTTCGTTTAATAACATTTTAAATTATATATATAAAAAAAAATCAGTCAATTTCAGAAAGTACAATTTATTACAATGTTTTGGCCAAAATGTTACTTTATTGAAAAAAAACTTTATTTTATTACAATGTTTTTCTTTCAAAAACTATATTTTATTAAATAAATTTATTAAAATGTTTAAATCTATTGGTCGTTACTTTCTGTGGATTATCTACCGCTGTTTACTAAACTGCACAAGTGCCAAATCAGAAAACTGCAGACGATTTACTGTTTGCCATTTTGCTTGGGAATTGACAATTTTACCAAATTGATTTTAACACCAATACGTCGAGCCTGTCATAATTTTAAACATTTTTTTTTTAACTACTGCATATTGTCTTTCTGATAAAATTACATGTGTCGGGAAACATTTATTTGTTTTTCAAAGCTTTATCCGCTTAAAAAATGATCAATAACATTGAAATGGTTTCGTTTTAACTAACACTGTCTTATCTGTGGTGGAATGGGCCACAAACTTTTTTTAAGCACGTGGGTTTATTCCGCGCGAGAGGCATGTTATTTTTTCTTTTAAGAGAGAGAGAAAGCGATTAGACATACTTTGACTAAAATACTAAGTATCTCTCTATTTCTATAAAAAAATAAAATTCTAACTTAAATAAATTCAGTTTAAAATTATCTTAATTTGAATTTAAAATTATTATTCATGATTTTTTTTTAAGAATCTTATAAAGTTCTTCAATTGTAGGTACCTAAACGTTACCTAAAAGTTAGAATCAAACTAATAGTAAAAAGTATTATTTTTGTAAAAATTTAGTAATCAGTTTCAAAATATTCATTTGTGAAACACAAAAAATAAATCAATAAAAAGGTGGGTTTGAAGTTGAATGTGTCAAAATTTAATTCGCTAAAAGCGCTTTTTTTGACAAATCTTAGCAAAAGACATTTAAAAAAAAAAAGAAGCAAATCAATATAGAATTTCGTAAGGCACTTACAATTCATTACAACTTAAATAAGACGCTTGTTTAAAATATCATCGAGATTAAAACTTAATTAAACTAATCTTCGATAATGAAAAATCTGGGTCAGTGGTTTTATTATCCAAATTGTAAGCAAAGTAAAAGCAAACATTAACATTTGAAATCGACATCACATTACATGCCGAGAACTTAAAATTGTTTTTTTTTTTTTTTAATAATTTTAGATTTCTTGTAAAGGAATACAAAATGTTGCATTGTACTACTTAAGTACTGATCTAATAAGGATATTTATATCTAATAACTAGCTTATCCACCGGTGCTGCCCGGAATTTTCTGTTTTTAAATTATTTTCTAAATAAGATTCTGAAAGTTAAATTTAAGTATTATGATATCGTTTGATGATTAAATTATTAATTGGATCAAATTGTTATAAAATTATAACGAATGTTTAAGGTAATGTTTTAATCTCTATAAAATTATTATTGGATGTAAATAGCTTTCAAATACATTAAGATTTGCTGGGATTTTTAAAGCTAGAAACGAGTTTCTTTCGACAGTTTAAATGCTTCCAAATCCCTTTCCAATTTTGAAGGGTCCTAAAGAAATTCATTTTTTTGTCAGCTTAGATTAAAATAACCGATTTATTTACAAATAAATCGAAATGCATTCTGGTGGGTTTAATTTTGTAATTAAATATGTACATTTTTTAAATAGGATGTTTAAAAAGTTCGTTTCAGTACCTTACGCTATTGCGTTTTTTTTTCAATAGTACTACCTAATTAATAGTAAATAAAATAATATGTAAGAAACGTACAGGAGAGAAACAAAGACATACGAGAAGTGATCACACTTTATTACTGTAGTTGGTACTTTTATAGATTAGGACCCACGCTTACTTTGACCCTAACCCTCACCATAACGACGGGGTCAAAGTTAGCGTGGGTCCTCATCTGTGAAAGAACTCTAAGTTTTAGATGATATGAGCATAGGAAAAGACAACCCGATTCAACAAGATTTCTTACCACATGGTCGTAATTTAAATTGGCGCTATTTCAGAAAATTAAAAACTATTGTTAAAAATATTAAAAACATGAAAAGAAAAAATCGGTAACATGACTTAAATGAATTAGGGATCAAAGTGTAGTATCTGTTCTGTCCTTGGTCGGTGGAGAAATCCTTTTAAACTTTAGACAATTTAAATTTTTGTTCCAATACAGAGTGCCTCTTTTTCGGGAGTTGGAGTTTTCCTACATTAAAAATCGACCTTCTGTCTAACTTTGCCCTCGTGGGGAGGCAAGTAAATAGAGACTTAAATGAATTAAAAAAAAAAAAAAAAAAAGGTACTTCTACAGAATTTGAACAGAACTGTTGTTTTTTTTTTATCCTAACCCAAGTTTTAGGTTTAGTTCGGTTTAAATTCTGTAGAAGCACCAACGCTTTTAATTATGAATAGCTGCTGAAGAAAATGCCTTTATCTTTGACAAATTAAATTGAAACAAAATATAAAATAAAATAGTTAAGATTAATAATAAAAAAAAGAAGTTAAGGCTAATAAATTGAAACGAATCTAAACAAGCAATTTCGTTTAGTTTCCTCGTGAGAATAACGTGTTACTGTTAGCATTCACGAGGGTCACCACATGGAGGGGGAAGATATACGAGAATAAACATCATGTGAAACTTTCTTTTCAGAAGGGATCAAGACTCAGTTTTACTTTCTAAAAAATAAATTAGGCTTAAATAGAAGTTTTATTTTTATTCTTTTAATTTCTAGATAGCCAAAAAACTACAATGTAGTTAAAAATCGTCTAATTAAAGCGAACGTTAGAGAGTGCGTAAAAAGAGGAATCTTTAAACCTAAGAGAATAACATGTAAATATCTATGTAAGAGCCAACAAGTAAATATCAATTTAAAAATAAAATTAAGAAAGGGTTATTTTTTTTTATTCAATAGAAGAAAAATAAAAAAATTGGTAGATTCATGTTTTTTTCTTGTTTTTTAAAGAAGAAAAAAAAAAGAGGGATTTTAATAATAGTCTCGCCAACATACCGGCCTTCTTCTTCTTTTTTTTCTTTTTCTTTTTTTTTGCAGCTGCATCGGCACCATCAACAACTAAGCCAGCATCATCCTCATCAGCGATTGTTTTGACATCACTCATTACGGTCACTTGTTTAGCTTTCTTACGTCTAGCGACGGAAGAAAGTTCGTCTTGATCGGTAACCATTTTGAAGACAGGAGAGAGTTGCAAGTTTAGCTAAATAATTATCTCCTCTCAGTTTGTGAGAGTTCTCCTACTCTCGAAGAAGAGACACTTTCATTTATTTACTATTTTTAATCTTTCGTTTTTCCATACAAAAATACGTACTTTTCGATTTCTCGCAATATATATATTAAATTATTTATTATTTTTACAGTATTTCAACTTATTACGTTAATGTTTTACTTTTACTATACTTATTATTAAAATATTTATTTTTATTTTGCTTTTAAATTTAATGAAGTTTTCTGTTTGATTTTGTGTATTTAGCTTATAGTAAGCGGGATGAATTGTATTTAATTGTTTTAAACTGTTCGGCTGGTGAAATAGATATATTTCAATAAAACAATTAGGGTTAGAGACTATTTTTTCCCGCCATGTGGAAGATGTAAAAACGCTGCAAGGGAAATAACTCTCAAAGAATTTAAAGAAAATTTCTGAGTTGCGTTTCTTGTACAGGCCTTATAACGACTATTTATGTTAATATTAGTTTGATTTAGTACTAAGTTTGTTTTACAAATGTATAGTTTTCTGAATTTTAACATATATAAGACCGTTTAGTGATTCAATTCCATTTCGTTGTTTGTAAATCAAAGTCCACGAAATGAAAATGGCTACAGGTCTCCTATTTGTGTTAAATAAACGAGACGGTAATCTTGCAGTATAGTTAACAGCCGAGAAATCGAAAAAAATTACAAGTAATAACTTTCACCAAACGCACTAAAATTAAATTTTCAACCGACCTGTATACTTTTAAAGGTGTGGAAATTGATTGTAATATTTATTATCTTTTAGCTGTTGTATGTTTATCGAATAAAGGAGATACATCAACTAAAGGGATATGTAGATTTATTCGCTGGAACAAAGGAATAGCACATTCTTTATACATGGGGTTGAATATATATTGACAAGGCAAAATAACCTTTTTTCGGAGTTCGTATGTTCTCTGCCATCGGCTTGGCAGAGAACGCAGGATCACATCCTTTCTTGTTGGCTGTAAGTCACAAACTGGTTAACCACGCTGATCACGTGATTTGGGTTTTGCGACAAATTACGATTTCTTGCATGAATCTCGTTCAGTGAAGAACGCATTTCCGGTCAAGCATGTGACTGCTACAATACCTCCTGCTTAGGCTTTTAGCCAATAAAACAGAGAAACTTTATTGATGAGAATACAATTGAAAGAACATGAAAAAATAGATTATATGATTGATAAATTTGAACAAGAATGTCTTTGTTATGTTGGCAAAATGTCCTGTTTTGCTGAAAAAGAAGCAAACATGTAATAATCTGAAGTGAAAAGAGAAAAATGTTCATTTGTTCAAAGGTGAAAAATGTTCTGCTATTGCATAAAAATGTAAATGTTCATTTGCAGAAAAGTGAAAGAATTACAAATATTTTAAAAAATGGAACAGGGTTGATTCAAAAGGAGAATTTTACACATGCAGGTGCAAAATTATAGAAGTGGTAGTTAATTACTTCAGGAAATGTAAATGTTAAGATATAGTTGAAAAAAGTGTCGCAATTGACACAGTGAAGCTAGAGGATGTAGATCGATGAGAGCTTTGACTTTTTCAGGAAGGGGCGAAATACCTTCCTAGCTTATTACATGTCCAAAGAAAACAAGACTTGTGGCACAAAAAATACATTCAACAGGGTCCATCCCAACATGATAATGCTGCAAACATACAAAAAGAATGCAAAGATGTTTTAAATGTTCCTCAGGTGATGTGCTAGCTATGAGAATGTCGTCTATATAGGTTTTAAATTCATAATAGAATGAGCAGGTTTTTTTATCCCAACATTTAAGTCCGTTAGGTCAGCCGCAGAAGCAATAACAAATACATGGCTAATAATAATAATAAGCTGATCAGAAGCTTTTCTACTAGATAATGACAGGTTAGTGCTAGAATCCGTAAGTCTTCGTCTGCGCAAGTCTGCCATCAAGTAAAAGTGGTGCAAGAAATAGCACCTAAGATGGGGTGGTAGGAACAAAAGCAATGATAAAGGTCCCCGTGAAATCTTTGCGTAGTTACACATCCAAGGATCATTCAACTTGACTACACGTGGGTACTGTAGAACGGTTACAAAGTGATGTTGAAATCAGCAGTCCGTGTGATTATACACTGTAGCAAGCATGGAGTACAAGTCAGTGTGCTGTTGATATCTACTGTTGTGCGTGGGAAATGCATGTGTATATGCACTGTGCGAGTAAGTGTGTGTGATTACTGCATTGTGGCACATAAGAAGTGTATGTAAGCGGTGTACACTGTGTAGGAAACTTCCCTGTTTTAACGATTTTGCTATGCCATGGACGGCGAAATGTGCCTAAATCTGGAAAATACAGTGCCCTAACTTCAAATAGGCGGCAAAAAATAACGTGAATGGTAGGCATCACATGTTGAGATGAGGCAAGATGTACTATTAGAAAAAATACTGTATAAAAATACTGAATTGAATTACAAAAAGCACATGGACAGTGAAAAATGGCTAAATTGGAGATAGCATACATATTTGGTAAAAATATGTGAACAAACGCCAATGTGAAACAATAATTCTTACAACTGAAGTCTATACCATATAGGATGATTTAGAATTATAGTTATTTAAAAGCAATTAACTTAGATGTGAATTAGCCATGAGGAGTCAACCACGCAAAGGCAAGACACATGCCACGTGGGAATATTTAAAAACTGGGTAGGGGAGAAGCATAAGAAAAGAAAAATACGTTATTAAAATTACAATTCTGAATATCGTAACAGACCTTAATTCAATTGCGATTTATTAGCAATGAAAAATGTATTTTATAACAGAATCAACAAGATTTGATTGTTATTCCCTATTAGTCTGAATCAAAATGTTAAAATACTAGCTTTCTCTGACAAAAAATCTGAACGAATTGCAATGAAAATGACATGCAAGGAATGAATAAAAACTAAGGCGATTCATAATACAGGCCTGGCAAACATGCGACTGAGGTCCACGGCTAGGGGTGGACAAGCGAAATCCAAAATTACTACTAAATAGTAATTACAGAGAAAAGTTTTAGTAAGAATTTTTTTAGCAATGTCCAGTAATTAGCAACTATACATATTAGGAAATAGCTTACAATAATTGATTTATTTGCATCAAATCAAATGTAAAAAGTACAAAAATATAAAAGAACTAAATTCACAAAAAATCACTTTATTCACCATGAATAGACACATTTTAGATATTTCAAAAATCATGAGTCAATTTATTTATATCGATTACTTGATTACAGAAAATAAAATGACATAATACAATCAGAAAGCAAATTCAACATTTTACAAAATCAAATACTTTATGAAGAAAATAATGTTCGGAGAAACAATTTTGATAATTTTTACAAAATTTGTAGTTTGTTACATAAACAATTTGTTTTTACAGAAAATGAAGAAAATGCTTATTTCTTCATGATACGATAATACATATTATACACAGTTTTAATCATAAAATCAACTAACATTAACCAATAAAACCAATAAAATATATGTAAAAAAGAGGGAAATGTAAAACATCGGATTCAGATAAATAATTATCATAAGTAAAATCTTATGTCAGTTTCTGATATGCATCATTTCAATATAAAAAGAGAGGATAGGTTTATATTATCCAATATATTTCACCCAAATCATTGTTTGTTTTATTCACCTAAGGCAATTCAAGAACAAGCACTAAATGTTTTTAAATTATCTTAAAATATTATTTATAAAATAAAAATGTTTATACAATTCTCATGACAACATAATCAGTATTGATAATGCATAATTTTTCAAAACAGTTATCAGATGTTTTACATATATTTTATATTAAAGCAAAGATCGGGAGTAGACTGATTGGGCGGTAGTTTAGAAGATCAGTTCTATCTCCAGAATTCTTGAAGACTGGTATCACAGAGGCAATTTTCCAACTATCAGAGAAACAAGATTTAGCAACCATTTGTTGTACAGTTTGGAGAGGACAGGGGCCAACTCAGCAGAGCATTTGTTTATTACTATTACTGGTATAAGATCAGGCCCACAGGCTTTGGAGGTGTCAAGGTTTTTTATGATGTCTCTGACCTGAGATGAGGTGAGTACCAGGTTCTTAAGTGTGGCTTCAGTCCGTATTGGGAATTTAGAGAGGGGGTGGTTTGCTGAGTCCAAGGTGGAGTTTAAGGCGAACCGATGGGCAAGTAGTTCAGCCTTATCAGTTGCCGTGCAAACAACATCGTTGTGATTTGATAGCGGGGAATTGTCAGTTGTTCATCACACTATTGTAGATTTTCCAGAAATCACGAGTACCTAGTTTCTGTGACTTAATGCGTTTTTTGGTTATTTCTGTATACCTTCTCTTTGATTCATCTATCACTACTTTACAATCATTTCTTGACTCTATAAATTTCTGTCTATTCATAGTAGACTTATGGCGGCCGAAGTTTCGGAATGCCTTCTGCCTCTCAGCAATAGTGGCTGCACATTCTGAAGTAAACCATTGAGGAGAATGCGGTTTGCTGAAGAATTTTTGCGTGGGGACATAAGCATCAATGCCTGCTTTGACCCATTCGGTTAGCTCATTTGCACACTGATCAGCATGAAGTGAGAAGGTTTCACCCCATGGAGCGTTGCTGATGTGATCCATGAGGGATTCAAAATCAGCCTGCTCATAGTTTCTCGTCGTTTTGAGCAACGGCTCTTCAGCTTTTGGGTGAGTTTTTAAGTATCATTACCACAACGTGATCAGAGTTTCCGAGCGGGCTATGGGCATTCGCCACACAAGCCTCAGGTAGTGAGGTCAAGAACAGGTCGAAAAGTGAGGCTTGCTGGTCCGCACGATCAGGAAGGCGGGTCGGAAAAGTAATAGTCTAACGTATAAACCCATCAGCCTGTACGGTATATATAAATGAAAGGGAAGGGGGTATGCTAAGTCCGAAAGAATGGAAATTATTATGAACTTTTAAACTTTTTCTACTTACCAAATTTGAGGGCGATTCTCTTCCAGAGATGACATTCTTCTAGAAGGCGTTTGCTTTCTCAAACCAAACAAGCTTTGGTTTATAAGCATCGTCAGTTCTTGCTCCCCTTTTCATAGATTTCTTCATTTTATTAATTGTCTTCTTAATATGCATCCTTCAAGTTTTTTATTTTCTTTTTCAAATTCTCTTCGCCAGGAATCTCAAAATCAACCTCAATTAGTTCATTAATTAAACATTTAAAACTGTGCCCCCTCGTTTTTTTATTCATATAGTTTATATTGTTTGTATCCGACAAACCTTCATAGTTTCTGTAAATATCGAGAAATCAAACTATTTCATTACCTGACCACTTCAAATTCTGTTTTTCTGTCATATTTAATTTGTGGGGAAACAAACTGAGTGACCGTGTGATCAGATTACGCCACTATGGAGTTCCTAGTAGCCGCGACTAGATCACATGATCATGAAATCACGTGCTACCGGCGAGTAAAGTTGAACATGTTTAACTTTAGTAGGTATGAGTAAACTGAGTCGCTGGTTGGATGTGCTACTGGCGACTAACCGGTCACACTTTGTGACTAGGCTGCTACTACTCGCTGCTACTGTGACTGACGCTTTAAAGAGACAATTTAGTATAATACAAATAATCAAAATATTCCCCCCCCCCATTTATACGGCATAATCATTTGATACACCAGTTCTCATTAGATCACCGAAGTTAAGCACCATTGAGCCTAGCCAGTAGCAGATGGGTGATCATGTGGGAATACCATGTGGGAGGATGGCGAAACCTCTCTGCAAAATAAAAATAAAAACATATAGCCCTGAAGATGTCTTTAGCAAGTACTTCTGTATAACGTGCTAATCCACAGATGTGTTGACGACACAATAGAACAACTGCCCTTCCCCCCCTCACTGAGCAGAAGTTCTGTTCTCAATCATTTGGTGAAGTTCTCTGGACAAAGTATGCTATAGTTAGTTCCTATTTACTTGCCTCCCCACGAGGACAGAGTTAGACCTAAGGTCGGTTTTTAATGTGGAGAAAATCCAGCTCCTCATAAAAGGGGCATTTTGGATTGGGACAAAAATTAAAATTGCCTTAGTCTGGAATGATTTCTTCTTCACTTACCGAGGACAGAAAAGAAGAAGTGTAGTATCAGAACAGATACTAATACCTGTCTTGATATTCCCTCTTTTTTATAATGGACTATTCCAATCTTTGTATCCTTTCCTGTATTACCTTCGACTGTTAATAAACAAAATTGAGAGAGAGAGAGAGAGAGAGAGAGAGAGAGAGAGAGAGAGAGAGAGAGAGAGAGGTATACGACGTATAGAATAAGAGCAGGTAAAAAGCATACAGTGGGAGAGGGTGAAAGTTATAGATAGAAAGTTAGTAAGAAATGGATCACTTGATGAGTTTATTATCAATTATGGCTAATTAAAACGGAAATTTTTTCAAACATAACTAAAATCATTAAGTGAGGAATATTTTAGCATGTATTTTGTGTGATTGAAATGTATAAGAAAAAAAACCTTAAGGAAACAAACGTTGATAAACTCAGCTTGAGTATAATAATAGATGGACATGAAAATATACATTTATTCAATACTAAGAAACTACCCAATCTCTGACAATAAACTCAACACGTACAGAGCGATCCGGACACTCATTGAATACATGAAAGGCAAATGGTCTTCCAAAGATGAAAGTCCATCTTATGTTTAATCTTTTGCTTCCATCTGTGAAAACATACGAATCATCAAATGCCTTTTTCTCAAAAGCAGATGCACTATTGTAGCTAACTCACTCCGTAAACTACAAAAACTCCATACAGAACATCTAAGAATTGAAAAGTGCACAATCAGAGCCGAAGAATATGTAGACTTGCCAGGCATAAATGCCAAGAACAATGACATAGTAAACCCCATCGATCACAAGAACCAGGAACCATCATCAAAAAAAAAAAAAATGTTTTCCAAATTCGGCATACCCCAAAGAGTTGTTAGGGACAATGCTCTCTAAAGTTCAACCTTCCTCACTGTGGTAGAGGGGTGACAACGTGATAGTGTCATAGCTACCTGACTAACAGGGTTTTGGTGAAAATACAAAAGGGTTCAACATGAGAATTCATTTGCCTCTTTCCTCTATTGTGACAAGCTAGGACATGTCAAGCGTGTGGATAACAATGTTGCTTCTGGGAATGTGAAATCGCCATTCCTTCGTATGTTTTGGGCCAAACCATCCTCAACTTTGAATGCAACTACTGAGCTTTGCTGCTCTGGGTGTCAGGGGTAAAAACCTGAAACATTGCAGGTCTAACAAATAGCAACGGCCAAGGAGGAGACCAGACAATGATGAGACATGATCTTCTTAAGCTCTGTGCATGAATATAATTCGCTCAAGAACAACAGCAACAACAACAAATAAATCAGCAATAATGGATATAAATTTAGCTTAATGGATTTTAAGATATTTGCTAAAGAATAATACAGACCCAAACTATCCTCAAATCAATGGTATAGTAGAAAGAAATATCCAAGCAGTAAACAAATCGAAGATCTTCACATCTATCTGAAAGCATTTTTTTTTATCCCTTTTCTGAATATGTAGAAAGAAAAAGCCTTTTATTGCATTCAATTTAAAAAAATTTAACTTGAAGTCGGGTAGGGGTGAATTATTCAGAACACATAATTCCCGTCAATTTTCCCCAAATTTTTCAGAAAAATCATAATTTTTGAAAACGTTCTCATAATTTCTCACTGTGGGACCTGGTGTACTACAAAATAGATTTTATACTTATTATCATTAAAAAGAGACCAATCAAAAGGTATTAAGGAGTCAAACACAGTATTTTCTCGAAAATTCTTTATTATTCAAGGGAAATTTAAATTTTCCGGTATTTAAGTAAAATTTTGCAGAAAATGTTCAATGAACGAACAAACAAAAGTAAACTTGTCAATAATACAATAAATCTATTTGAGCTTGTTTCATAGTTGAAGCAGTCAACTTGGTATGTCTGATTGACCTTGCTGTGTGTCCAGTTTCATCACAAATATTACAGTAAGGTCGGGGTCGTCGTGAAGCGATTTCAGGGTGAGACATGATTAACATTCGTCAAAGTATATCATGAATATTGTCCTTGATGGACAGTTGCCGAGACAATGCAGCTGGACCACTTAGGAAAGACCTAACGTGCTTGTTCCAAGACTCTACTGGACTCTCACTCCATTTTGCTATCGAGTTACCATTATTCCACTTGAACTATGTGATAGACAGGATGATGTTGATGTTGGTGTTACTCATGAACATTTCAAAATTTTTGCGATCGACGCTGTTACGGATGAGAGAATATACGTAAAAGCGATTTTGAGGGCTGAAAAATCTGTTGCAAAGCGGACCATTACTTGTATTTCCTCCACTCGCACATGGTGCATCCATTAACATACCGGTGATTTTCGGATTGCATCGATACATTCTTTTTTCGCATTGTTGAGGATCCGCATAATATTCAAATTTATTCATTCCATCCTCCCTCCAGTCCTTCTGTCCACAGAATCTTTTGAGTAAAGTCCAATGAACGCAATTTGAAGTGAAGAACAGAGAAACAATGCAAGTCTGCCTTGTTAATACGCTTCCAACGAGCTATTCCAATTCCAATACATACATTTATACTTTTATACTTAATACATTTAAACTTTTATACTTTTTACTTTTGTACTTTTATATGCACCTTGTCAGTTAATACTTTTAACTTTATGTATTCTCTATATTTGATAAACCAATTGATTCATGAATTTTGTCATTTTTACTAGAAGCGACTTGCTGATATGTTTCAAATGAGCCATCAAGCAGTGTCAGAAAATCATTTTATGTCTAGATTAAGTCCAAAAAGGTGTATTTGGCCCCAAATGATCAAATATGGTAATTTGGGCCCAGGCCCGCCAAAATTGAAATTTCTGTTTGTTCTTTTTTTACCAGAAGCAACTTGCTAATATGCTTCCAACAAGACCTCAACCACTATCAGAAGATCATTTCATGTCTAAATTATGTCAAAAAAGGTATTTTTGGTACAAAATGCCCTAATATGGTAGTTTGGGCTCAGACGCCAAAAAATTTAATTTTTTTAATGTTTCTTCATCTATCACCAAGAGTATTCCATTCCGCTTCTAATGAGCCATCAACCACTACCAGACGATCATTTTAAACCAAAATATGTCCCAAACAGTGATTTCCCCCCCAGTTTGCCCAAATAAGGTAATTTGAGCCCAGACGCGAAAAAATTGAAATATTTTTTATTTTTATTTTTCTATCACCAAGAGAATTCCATTCCGCTTCTTACGAGCCCTCATTCACTATCAGACTATCATTTTTAGTCAAGATATTGAATTTATTCCCATATTTGGCATTCTGGGCACAATGTGGGCCACCCCTCCACTTTTTAGGACTCCCCCCCGTCCCCCCACGCACTTTTATAACTGTCCCGCCGGCCCTGATCTACCATGACTATATAATCCCCACAGCTACATACTTAAAAAGCGGAGCTGTTAAACCTGATATAGTGATATGGAACAAGAGGGAGAGAGTAGCAACTCTAATTGAAGTCAGTGCCCCTAATGATACTGGCTTAAACATAGCTGAAAGAGAGAAGATTACTAAATACCAAGGTCTTATGTACGACATAACAAGAAACTGCAATCATTCCAGTACTCATAGGAGCCACCGGACTCATGAAAAAGAATAATAAAAAAACAAAACTACCTGGTGAATATATCCGGTGAACCAAGTGCAAGAGAGATCCAAACAATAGCATTTAAAAAGACGTCTAGAACCCCAAAAAAGATCTCTCGGTTGGAGTCTCTGAAATAGCAGGTGAATGTCTGGGATCCAGTAGAATGCTTCATCACCTGCAAAAACGAAGAGAAATAAAATTGAAAAAAAAAGAGAGAGTTGAATGTCTACTGGACACCATCTTCGAGTGTTTTCGGTCTCTGTACAGGAGTTCGCCAGGACACTCTGACATAAGAATACTTCGTCCTACAAGTAAATCCTGACCAAATATTAAAAATAACATAGTATTCCAAACTCAAATAAGATCCTCTCGGCATGACTACACACAAAGAATGGTATATCTTCTAGTGATGCTACCTCAAGTACCAGCACTTAGCTGGATACTCCACCAGACCAGATGAATTCTTGTCCTGGAATCCGGCAAAACAAGAAAAGATCACAAGATAGATAAACTATAACATAGTTAAATGGTCGATTGAGGAAAGAAAAATTAAATATTTTTAACTGCTTTACTAACTCAAGGTTTGGGGAGTAGAGGAAAACCTTAAATGAACATTCGGATATCTATGTATCCCATAAAGAAATCAAGTGTTAACCCCAGGAAGGGGTCCCCTTGATCCTGAGAGCTAACTGAGCTAAAAAACAAATAAAAAAAAGAAAGAAAAAAGAGAAAACCAAACGATAGTGTGAGAATTACATTCCACAATAACTTGTTTAGAAAAGGCAAATTGATTACAAAATCAACTAAAGCTCGTTGCTATCTTGTCATCAGTGAAGAAGGGAAGTAAATAAGAGGTTACTTAAAACAAAGGAACAATCACAGACTGACATCGAAATCGATTATGACAACATCATACAAAGCCCCAAAACCAATAATCAGAACCGACCCGCGAAAACAACAATATAAAACAGTAACACCACACAAAGCAGACGAATAATAAACCATCCCCCAAGATACAAAAAATAACAACATATACTAAAACAAATTATTTCTTATATATATATATATATATATATATATATATATATATATATATATATATATATATATATATATATAAGCCCAGAGAAATGACTTACATTATTATTATTTTCAATTAAAACAAGGAATGGGTTGGGTGGAGGTGAAAGATGGATGGGGGAGAGGGATGTAGAAAAACGTGGAAGGGTAGGGGGAGAAAGAAAGATAAAAAGACAGATTGAGAGAGGTAGAGAGATAGAAGTTTTAATATAAAAATTTTACACATTTCCCTCTATGTGCACTATATCTACGTGTCCCTATCTCTAAGTGACCCATGGGGACAAAACCCCCTTAAAACTTCAAATATGTATATCAGATTTTTCTTATGAGTGTTATTTTAAAAGTCTGCTTAACAAATGTCGGAATTGTTTAGTTGGGAAAGTATCAGACTGAAAACATGGAGTGTGCAGTTTCGATTCTACCCCACCCCCCAAATTTTTATACTGTTATTGTCATTATGGGTATGACTACATATCAACCAAACCATTTCATTATCACATCACTACAGTATAAATCTCTATGCATGAGTCGATGAAGTGTGTGAGGTGCACTGAAGAAAAATTCCCACCAGTAAAATACATAGCCCTGTTGTGCTCGCATACCCTTAATGACAATAACAGTGTAAAAATTTGGGAATTTCCTTGCTTTTGTACATTTAGCGTATATAAGTTTTCATCTTAACCCTATTAAGGGCATATGATTTCAGTATACTGGCATTTTTCATGGAATGTCACTACTTTTGTAAAGGCTATGCCTCAATACAATGCCTTCTCATAACTGATATAGTTGGTAGTTTGACTAATCAAGGTATATGGTAAACTGAAATTAAAATGCCATCAACTAGGCACTAGAACCTCTATCTTTGCCAAAAATCAGCTGAATCCATCAAATGGTCGATAAGATATAGAATAAAGTGTATCAATACTGGTCATTTTTAAGGTTTTTTGGAATTTTCTAGAAAACTAAGGTATATGGTAAACTGAAATTAAAATGCCATCAACTAGACCCTAGAACCTCTATCTCTGCCAAAAATCAGCTGAATCCATCAAATAGTTGATGAGATACAGGGTGGCACTTACGTACGTACGTACGTACATACGTACACACAGATAACATGATTTCATGATTGAACTTTCTGGATTTCTGGGTTGCCTTGACTAATGATGCTGAAATTCTACACACTTATAGAACCTATCAAATAAAAATTTTGTGCAAAGTTTTAACTAATTTGGTTTATTGGTTTTTGAGTTATGATTGATCAAAGAAATGAGATTTCCAGCATAGGCCATTCGTGGAGTCTATTAAGGGATAGAGCGCTCTCGCGCCTCCCCTGATTAAAAGAGAACATCTCTATATGCGTACATGTCTGTCCAAAAAAACGAAGACATACTAGGGAGTATGCCGTAAATATTAGTGTATTCATATGTACAATTTGCACGTGAACATAATGGAAATAGTTCTGCGTCTTAGATGAGCTAATGACACTTTTCTAACATGTTACACAATGAAATTAATCTATTAATAAGCATTAGTTTAAGAGTATTAACATACATTTGAATAGCTCAGATATTTAGCTGACAATATCAAGGTTGCAACTCTCCTTAATATGATGTTGCATATGATGTTATGCCACACTCTAACCCGGGCAACGCCGGGTAACCCTGTAAGTATATATATATATATATATATATATATATATATATATATATATATATAATTTTTTTATTTATTTTATACGTACATAAAAGTTTACTTTTATGTACGTATAAAATAAATAAAAATATATATATTAACGAAAAATACGTCCTATAAAGTTAAGGGTGACTAATAATGCAATTTTTTGCATCTTAATCACTTAGGAAGTGAGACAGTCGAAGTAGTAGTGAGCAAAAAAAAAAAAACGGACGCTGCAATCACCAATAAAAATAATTACATAAAAATACATCATATATATATATATATATATATATATATATATATATATATATATATATGTAAAGTTAGTTATGTTTATATATTTATATATTTGTATGTACATGATTAATTTTTAAATTAATTAAAATTAACCATAAGTATTGTTAATGCGCGCTATATTTAGCTTAATTTTGTTTTATGCAAAGTGGAAAAGATAGGATGGAAGCTCTTTGGGAAAATTCAGATATCTCCGATTTTTGTGAAACTTTAACAATAGGTATTAGACATCAATTAATAAATATTTCCCAAATTTCAGTTTCTTTAAAGTAGTTTAAAGGGGTTTTAGGGGGCATAATATGGGAATAACCTCTCATTTGAAAATTAAAATATATCAGATTTTCATTAAATTTGATCCATCATCGTTAGACACGAATTAAGCAAGATTTTCTGCATTCCAATTTCTTCTGTAGACCCCTTTAGCTTCAGCCTTAAATTTTAGACATTTTCTGGAATCAAAATAATGTAATAGATTTTGATCAAAATTAGAATAAGGATTCTAGAGATAAGGTTTAGTAGCATTATATGTTGATTTTAAACTTTGTAAGAGGACATATAAGTGGTGCAAAACTGTTCTTTTTCGGGGAATTAATTTTAGCCGTCCTTGGACTGGTATTCTTCTAGTGTATGTATAAAAAATTAATATAAAAAAGAAAAAATATTTTTATAGATTTTTGTATTTTATTTCTTATTAGTTGACACATAAGAATACAGAATTTTGGGCCGCAACCTGCGACTTTTTTCAGTGGAGTGAGAAGGTGTGTGGGCAGGAGGTTGTAACATCAGTGCACTAGAGTAAAGCAAATGAGCTGAAGAGAGACACGTGACGACTGTCTATCACTTTCCTCAAATTCTGACATCTATTATCAGAAACATTTTCAAAGGGGCTTAAGTGCATGTGAAGAGCATCCAGATGGATAGAGAACCATTAATTGTTGGGTTAGGGTGAGGGTTAGGGTTAGGGTGGTATTGCTGTATTTCTTCTTCTAAATGAGGAGGGGAGGAGGAGAAAAGGGAATTTGATTTTTAATGTAAAACTTTTTGAGCTCTATTGCTTTGCTGTGAGAGAAGTGCACTACTGGGATTGCGTGTGTGCATGCGTGTGTGTGCGTAGAACCACGTTCGGGTGTCTTCGGTCTTTCTGTACAAGGGTTTGTCAGGCCACTCTGACATGAGGATACTTCCCATATGAAGTAAAAACCCTGATCAATGATTAAAAGAAAATGGTGCGCCATCGCCTCAGGCCATCTAACACGCCCCTCCCTCCTCCCCGGGTTGCGGACGGGGCGGAGGGGGGGGGGCCACTCCCTCTATTAATAGATAGCAGCTTTGAATAACAAATAAGAAGCCATTGACAATGAGGAACTGATAAAAAAGATGAACAACAACAAGACTAAATATTGGCAGGCCGCCACTCAGGATAAAAAGGACCCCTCAACCCATTTACACACCAGGCAGGAAGAGGCAAGCAATGGTGTAAACCTTCCTGCCTCTGGAAGTGGCACCCCAGCCATGACAGAGGCTAACCAGGGACAGTGATCAGGCATTGATAAAAAGATTCTGGCTCCCTAATATCACCATGTGCAGCAGCTCTAAAAAAGAAATATATATATATATATATATATATATATATATATATATATATATATATATATATATATATAGAGAGAGAGAGAGAGAGAGAGAGAGAGAGAGAGAGAGAATTAAAGGATGAAAATAAAAGTTGTAAAAATACAAAATCTATTACATCTTTAGTTGTTCAAAACAAGGGATTAATTTTTCCTAAAACCATGGCTTTTCAAAGAATTGAATTCTTATCATCAGAAGAATACAGATAGATAAGTTGGTAAATCAGAATTTGAAAAGATCAAAAGATAAAATGTTATTTGATAAAAATGTAAAGGGGGAAAATGTTGAGAGTGCCCAATACAAAGAAGATAAAATGAATGCATATGAAAAAAAAGTTCACCGTAAAAGGACGTCATGGAAAATACAGCAGCAGGTTCAAATAACTTTATAAACTTTCTGATTTGCAACTTCCAAACAACCGGATTTTTTGGCTTTTTTTATCTGATTTCTTCAATTCCATGGATTTTACAATTGCCTTTGGACTTACTACCTTTGAACCTACTGCTGCATTTTCCATGTTTCTATGTTTTGAACAACTGAAGATGTAATAGATTTTCTATTTTTACAACTTTTTTTCTTATCCTTCAATTGTCTATATAATTGCTCTATCTCGTTTATTAAGCATAAAATCTTTTCATGATACGTTCTATTTTAAAGATATACATTATATCTTTATTCTCCTGTTCCCTATATATATATATATATATATATATATATATATATATATATATATATATATATATATATATATGAAGGTGAGAATTCTGAGGCAGGAGCAATGCAATGTTGAAAACCGGAAGGTCGAATAAGAATGAACAAAAATAAATGACAAGAGACGGTAAATCTCAGATCAATTCATTTATATTTCAAAATTTAAATATAAAGACAGTAAATTGTAAAATTGGTGGGTTTACTGTTAAATATTTAAAGGTCCGGAATGGTAGAGACTTTAATAATTTCGAGAGTAACAACCTCTCTTTTTCAAAAAGAAAATAAAAGTTGGACTGGCTGTGTCAGTTGAGGAGAGCCAAGTGGACGTGGCTATTCAAAAAATAGAAACATGAGATTCGCAGAAAGACATACAAGTCCTGTAGAAAATGCAATACTTAAGATATGTAATAGATTATTAAGATTAATTAATTTAGTTAATCTTAACTAATAATATTTGGATTTAATTTATTTTGTTGTTGTTGTTCTTTTATTATTATTATGATTATTTGTTTTTTAATTTATTATTTAATTTTTCTTTATTATTATTTTTTTATATTAAATATTTAATATTTATGTTAAGTGTTGCAATTGTAAATATAGGTTCGAATAGTCAGGTAAAGAAAATTGTCAAAGGGGGATAATTATATAAAGTAAAATAATGCATGGCCAGATAGATAGATAGATAGAATTATTCTATCTTAAGCCTTCATCTGCTCCATTATACTCAACCTAGAGTGTGGGAATAGGAGGTTGTTAGAAGAGAAAGGAAGGGAAAAGGGTTTATATATAATTAAAATTAACATTTATTATTGCATAGTGAACGAATTATTGCATAGTGAACAAAAATAATTAAGTGTAAGTACAATATATTGGAATTAAGTCTAAATGGTGTGGGTGGCTTATTCTATGAATAGGAAGTTGTAGGAGTTGTTGGGAAGAGTATCGATAAGAAAGGTATATGAGGAAATAAACGTAGAGGAAGATGGGTGTCGGTTAAGGAGAGGGATATAGGGGAACGGTGCCTGAATGAAAGGGTATAAGGAGAACAAGGAAAGTGAGAGTGTGGAGATCTAGATGGGTTAGGTAGATAGATGGTTGAGATAATTGGGATCGGATAGAGACAAAGGAGCAAGGAGTATAAAGCATGCTCCAAGGTCAGTAGAGTTGGAATGATCTAGGAAGAGGAGTAGGGTTAAAGAATGAAGGGGGAACAAAGCTCGGATCTGCTATTTAAAGAGGGTCTATGTTTAGAGATAAGAATTGCTTCCGATATCCTTAGATTACCGATGTTTCTAACTGAGGCAAGGATACGGACATCGATAATGTGTTGTGTGTTGCCACATGATAAGATGTGTTTATAGAAAGAAGAAATGCGGGTGCATAAGTGTTCCTTGATGCGTTGGTGCAGAGGCCTAACAGTTCTACTGATGTAGAAATTCTGGCACTTAACACATTGTAGTCTGTAAACTGCGTGAGTGCGAAATGGGGCAATTGGCTAGGGAGCAGGATTCAGAGGTGTGGTTACTGTGTTTTTTACTTAGGTGTTGTCGAAGTGTAGTGCCTCTGTGGGTGAGTTGAATATCAAGGTTCTCACTACATATTGCTTTTACGGATCGCAGATGTAATGCTATCACTAAAGAAAGGGAGTTTGAGGAAGCAGGTGTTGGTAAGGGGGTTGTGTCTGCGTTTTTTGATGTTACTGAGGCTGGCTATGGTAGAAGGGGCGCATCCGTTGGTTAAGAGTGTCTGGGGGAAGACCTTAGTGTGTGTAGTTTTATCAGTAGTAGAGGAGCATTTACTTTGTATACAAGCGATCTCTGTGTGTGCATAACTTAATTTTGCTTTAAGGGGTAAGGTGGATTTAAAGTGGATGAAGAGTTTTCTGCAGACTTGTTTTCTGTAAAAAGTAGTGTGTATTGATCCATCCTCAGAGATACTAAGATTGAAGTCTAGGAATGAGAGTGAGCCTGAGGTGTTGGGGTGTTCGATAGTGAACTGTAGGTGGGGGTCAGTATTATTGAATGTGTTGAAAAGAGATGATGTGAGGGTAAGAATATCGTCAATGTATCTCGTGAAGAGACTTGTTTGTATGTGTTTTGCTGGAATGTGAAATAGGTATTGTTGACGATGATATGTAGGAGTTAGTGTATATCTGTAGGGGTAATCCCGAAACAGTCGAGGTTATTAGAGGAGATGTGGTCGGTTAATCAGGTTGATAGCAGGGTGTGTGGGTATGGAAGTGTAAAGAGAGACAACGTCAAGGCTAAAAATGTAATTGTTGAGCCATATATATGTATATATAAGAATCGTCAGGCTAAGTGCATGGAATTCGTGTTACTGATTGTTTTTATATATTCACGTTGTATTTTTTCTAGCTAGCTGACCAATCAGGTTCGTTGTTATTCCCTCCCACGGGTTAATGTTTACATTAGTTAATGACTGAGCTTCTCTTAAACAAAGGTTCGGCTGACCTTTACTTGACCTCTTTTTCTTTTGCTTTGTTTTGTATGGGTGTATGGGTGTAAATAGACAAAACACCACGTGGATATATAAAAACAATCAGTAACGCTAATCTCATACACTTAACCTGACGATTCCCTATGAGGATGAACCGCGAACGCCTCTGTGTAGCTTAATTGCCATAAATATATCTTCATACCTTACTACCCAGCTCTACTCACGTATTGAGTACTGTTGAAGTAAATACTCAAATTTGTACATGAAATAATAATAACAACAACAATAATAATAATAATAATAATAATAATAATAATAATAATAATAATAATAATATATCCCCCTTATTCATCGCCGTTTCAATTTGTAAGATGGCCTGATGAGGCTGGATTTCGAAAGAAATCGCAGGTAAAAGATGTATGCACATATGTAGCCAATAATGTTTGTATAAATAAAGACATTTATACTAATATATACACATATATACATATATATATATATATATATATATATGGTGTCTGTCTATTCGATTTCGAGTATAATCACTTTTTGCATATTGAAGTGATATTAGAGTAAAACCTCCCAGTGAGCAGCGTGGGTATGGCTCTTTAGGCCTGCTAGACTTCTGCAGACCATACCACAGAAATGGCAAGTGTTGTGATGCTCTGAAATGGTGCCATAATTGAAGCCACCTTTTGTCCGTGCTTAATTTTGCAGCACATGCATTCGTTGGTGATTCAACAAACTTGCACGTTACATAATTACCAAATTGCATGTTTCGCATGTTTGCTGTTCCATATTTCTACCATGTGCTGGAGGTGTCACATCCTATCTCTTCCTCACTGCTCTCTTCAGCTGCTGGTGTTTCGTCCTATTCTTTTCGAAAAGCTTGCTGCCTTCAAAAATCACTTTCCTCCACCTTGACCATCTACATCCCCCCCCCCCTCCTATCTTCCAACATCAATTCCAAAGCACTTCAACTCGTCTTTGAGACAATCTTTCAATCACTTACGTGGTTTGTGCTGCGGGCGAGTTTTTTTTGTTTTTTTAAACTCAGTTTACCCCTAACAAGGCAAGTTGCCACTGTAGATGTAAGGGGCTACTGAGAATTAGGGTGAGAGAGTTTATAGGGTAATCCTAAATTGGGTGCTGTGTTCACATTAGTTTTACATTTCTGCATGTCGGTACAGTTTGGGAAACAGGGAACAGGGATGGAGTTCCAAAGGCCGGCAGCTCGACAGAAGAAGCTATTGGAGTAGAAGGCTCTTCGGCATCTGGGGACCTCCACAGTGAATTGATGAGATTTAGCTGATTGTTGGGTTGGTCGAGTGTATTTACGTTGAGGGATCACCAGAGCAGCAAGTTCATCGGGGCATTCAATTGAAGTATTTGCAAAACAAGCACAAGGATGCAACATTGTAGCAATGGGACAGTGGCTGGAGCTTGGTGGATAGTGATGGACTTATTAGATTAGAGACTCTTTTTTGGACCTTGTCTAAGAGGGAGAAATTAGTGGATGGTGAACCAGCCCAGATGTGACAACAATACTCCATGCATGGGTGGATGGTGGCTTTGTAGAGATATAGGATACTGTCAGGTGTTAGAAGTTTTCTAGCATGGTAGAGGGAACCCACTTTCTTTGCAGCAACCGTGGCAATGTCTTCTATGTATTTGTTCCAATTCATGTTACCTGTAAATGTTAGGCTGAGGAGGTTGAATGTGAGACTCTCCGGTAGGGTGTTATTTGTCATGGCAATCGGTGGGTGAAGAGTTTTTTTGTAGTTGTTGAAGGAAAGGAGCTTTGTCTTAGCAGAATTAGATGTTACCATCCATATATGACCCCATTCCACTACAGGTCACTTTCTAAGGATTCAACCATTGCCTCGGATATGTGCACATCCGTTTTACCCACATGACGAGAGTAAAGCGTGGTGTTGTCAGCAAATATACCCATCTCAGACACAATGTCATCAGGGAGGTCGTTTATGAAAATCAAGAACAATAAAGGTCCAAGGATCGATTTGTGGGGTACACCTGCATTCATGGCATGTTGTTTGGATGAACGGCCATCGAGGACAACCTGTATCTTTCTTTTGGATAGGAAGGATGTAATTATATTAAATATTCGTCCAGTAATACCATATGAATTAATTTTTATGAGAAGACCTTTATGCCAGACCTTGTCAAAGGCTTTGGATATATCAAGCGCTACCACCCTAGCTTCACCTGCCTTGTTCAGTGTATGGTATATGCATTCAGACATGATCGTTATGATATTCGCAGTAGACCATGCTTGCCTAAATCCATACTGATGGTCAGAAAGAAGTTTAGCATTAATGAGGTGACGGACTATTGCTAGATTGATTAAGGTTTCAAAGATTTTAGCAAAGAGCAGGAGTAGACTGATGGGGCGATAATTCCGAGAATCAGTTCTTTCTCCGAATTAGTTGCCCATAAATAACCTGCTTGGGCAGTCTGTCATCAGTAAGACAAACAAGATGACCAGCCCAACGAAATCTGTTTTCTTATTTGAGACTCAATGCTTCGAACAGCAGTTCACTCCAACACTTTGGTATCAGGGATAAAGCTATTCCAACGATGTAAAGGCAATTCTGATGGAAACGCTCTAGCAGGCATATATGAGCTCTGTAAGTAGTCCATGTCTCACAAGCATATAACAAAGTTCATACAACACAGGCCTGATACATAGATATCTTAGTTTCCAGCCTGATTTCATGTGGTGCCCACACCTGCTTTTCCAACTGACCAAAAGACACACCAGTCTGTTCAATACGTCTACTTATCTCAGCATCCAACGACCCGTTCTTCGAAATAACACTACCCAGATACATAAACAGATTCACTACAGACAGTCTATGGCCTTCATCAGATATATCCGGTTCCTAATACAGGTTGCCAGGGGGCGAGGCAAACATAGCCTTTGTCTTACCCAGACTTATTGTGAGACCCATTATTCTACATGCAAAACTATCCATGATATCCTGCATATCATTCTGTGAGTGAGCTACTATATCCACGTCGTCTGCATAAAGCAAGTCTCGAACAACAGGGGAGAATGTCCTTGACGAAGTCTTAGAACACTTAGTTATACAGCTGACCCGATGTGTGAAATCGAAGATACACACCTTTGTCACAGTTATTGAAAGCCAATGACAAAGTTACAGCAAAATAGATAGGAAACAAAGTAGGTGCAGGTATATCACCCTGTTTAACACCGTTGTCAACTGCAACGGGTTCAGAGAGGCAACCATTGCAGTTAACACGTGCTTTGATATTGTCGTGAAACTCATGAATGAGTCTAACAAAGTTAGGAGGACATCCCAACTTACCAATACTTTCCACAGCGCACCCAGATTAACTGTATCGAACAGTTACATCAGATCAACAAAGACCTGATATAGGTCTAGACAATGTTCAATGCACTTTTCATGCATTGGTGCGCCATAAAGATCATATCCGTAGTACCCCTATTTCTTTTAAAGCCACACTGACTCTTAGGTAGCACAAAAGGACAGATGTAGGCATTCAGGCGATTCAACAGGATTCTAGTATATACCTTTTTTGTCTTATTCAAAAGAGAGATACCTTAATAATTGCCGCACTCATCTTTCCTCCTTTTGCACTTGTACAAAGAGACCATAATGGAGTCACACCAATTTTGGTAAAAATGGCGTCAAACCAGATGTTGTCAATCAACCCCTTAATTTGCACTGCCATTGGTCTTCCACCACAGCGAAGGACTAATACATGTATACCATCTCAACCAGGTGCTCCGCATCTTAACTGCCTTATAGCCTCTTCTATTTTCTTGAGGGCAGAAACAGAATCCATTTCGGCAATGACAACCCTCTGAGGCAAACTATCTATCACATCAGTACTGACTATCGATGGATTAGTGAACTGTTCAATATAATGTTTTGTCTATCTATCAAATAGCTTGCTTTGATCCCTAATCGACTCTGTGTCATCCTTTTCTAGGACCATAGACTGTCTTCATCAGGTCATACATTGCTTTACTGTCTTTAACATCAGTGGCATGTTTAATATCACGAGCCTTCCATTGCAACCATTCATCCTTCATCCGTCTAATTTCTCTCTGCAACTCTGATGTAATAACTAAGTATAACTGTTCTGATCCTGAGGTGACAATCCGCTATCAATCCGCCTTTGATGAAATTCATGCTTTTTCTGTAGCAGTCGTGTTATGTGAGAGCATTATTGTCATCAAACCAGTTTTGATACTTTCTCTTTGTTAGCTCAAGAACATCCACTGCCGTTTGATAAACACACTTCTTAAAACACTCCCACATACCATCAAACGATATCTGCTCAAGCTTATTCTATAAGTCTAGAGAAGTTTTCTCATCCTTCACCTTTGCAACATCTATTCTATGAGGATACTTGATGTTACCGAATCGCTTCTTCGAACTGATTACGAACCTCATGTCAGCACATACCAGACGATAATCTATCCAGTACTCGGCATTCCTTTTGACTGAAACCTTGCAGATATCCTGTAGGTCACGTCTACGAGTGATGACGTAATCGATCAAATGCCATTGCTTGGATCATGGATGCATCCATATGTTCTTATACTTTGGTTTCAGGTGGAAACACATGTTAGTTATCACTAAACCCAGCTCCGAACACATTTACAGTAAACACAACCCACTCTTATTCATACTCCCAACTCCATAACATCCTAGTTGATGCCATGTTTGATATTCCCTACCTATCCTCGCATTAAAACCACCAGCAAAACAATTTTATCATTTTGCAGAGCAGTCAGGATAACTCTTTTAAGATCTTCATAAAAGGAACCTACTAGCTCAGGTGGGCTGTCCGATGTAGGAGCATAAACAGAAATAAGAGTTGTATACTGCTGACCAGCTGGAGGTAAACGTAAGGTCATAATATGCTCATTTAGACCACAAGGAAGATTCCTGAGTTTAGCAATAGCCGGTTTCTTAAGAGCAAATCCTACGCCATGGTCGTGCCATTCTCCTTCCGGTTTCCCAATCTAGTAAAATACATATTAAGAGCCCTCCTATACACGACTACCCTCCTCCAACAATCTTGTCGTTGACAAGGCTGCAATATCAATGTTTAAACATAACAGTTCTTATCTAACAAGTTCTGATCGTCTCTCCAGCTGAATAGAATCATAACGATTAAGTTAGGTTCTGACGTTCCAAGCTATTTTCAAATTAAATTTCGTATTACACATTACATAATTCTGCTAGGCTAGACAAATAGGAAGTATCTACATATGGATGTGTAGCGAACACCACAATTAGGTACCCTCTTTCTTTCTTTGTTTAGTCCTTCTTTGAAGTCATGCAGAATCACGTTTGCAAAAGGATTCCCGCCAATTGCAGATCGACGGGCCAGCTTGACCACGCATGATTTTGGGTATATAAAAGGGCACGCGTTCCTTCTTTCTTTCTTTCTCTCTTTTTCCCTCGGCATCTTGGGACGAACGCACACAAAATACTCTCGTCGACCCCCCCCCCCTCCACACTAGCTCGAACGAGCAGTGTGAAGGGAGGAGGAAAAAAGGTAATCCCTTTTCTTCAAGCATCTTTAATTCAAAGGAACATTTCTTTAAGAATCTCTTTTAATCCAAACGAACTTTTTCCTTCACACATTCACCATTCACAAATTTGCCACACAAAAGACATTCAACACGCATCGCATCGCACATATATTTACGCTTACAATTATGTTTTGTTAAATAAATTGTTTCTGTTAAATATAAATGTTTTCCTTTTTATTAACTTTATAAAATGTCTATTCTTATGTTGTTTAGCTTTCTCATTCCTTCGCTTTCTTTTTAATATAAGTTTAAGTAAAAATGTTTTCTTCTTTCTTTCTTTGTTTGTCTAAACCTCTTTATTTAATCTACACGTGGTCCGGTGGAGTTCAAAGCAGTGGGATGACATGCCGTTACAAAGGCATCTATCTCACAACCTATGGTCGGGTGATTCATTCACGCATAACCACTTGTCCGACAATCTTTAGCCACTGTGGTTAATCCTTTGTTCTCTTTCGAATCTCCTGCCATTAACAACACAAATCCAAGGGCGCCATAATTGATAACTCCCACACAGGGCCATAGATTACATGAGCAAAAAGTACCAGCACAGCTACAGTATTATAGTGATAAATGCTTGTGCGACACGACGATGACTCTATAAGTATCACGACTCTGAACCCAGTGACAGACAAACAGTCTGATAACCAGTCGTCACTTAAACCACAGGTGTTAGATCAGAGTTTTCCATCTCCTAGATGCCTGCCTTAACAAATTCTAAAGAGGACATCTCTCCTTTTAGTACTGCCATATACCCATGGCTAGGACTCAGGATGCTGGACACCAGAGTATGATCCACAGGTCGGTGGATCATGCATGCTTCAGCTGCATAATATTATTTTTAAATAGTTATTCAAAGCTCTCGCTTGATCCTCACTTTAAGAAAGTTGACAACAGGCTGTAATTCACAACATAATGCAACATTCTACTGAGTTAAATATGAATTTTGTATTAGGGTTCGAACTGTGTGACCGGCTGGGATTGTCTACTCCCATACTGATGACTGCAAGTTTGGCATGAAGCACATGTGTGTATATATATATATATATATATATATATATATATATATATATATATATATATAGATATATATATAAAGAAAATTGTAGTTTGCTTGAAGCATTGCTGGTAAATATAAGTGCAGGTTAGTAGTCCGAGGCTGTAGCAATGCGATGTAGTAGACGGAAGGTGGAAAGGGTGAACAGAAATAAGCGAGAAGAGAAAACGAATCTCAAAACGATTTATTAAAAATTTCACTAAAAACTGATTAAGTACCAGAATAGTAAATACTGTCTGGTAAATAAAAAGTTAGGCAAAAGGTAATCTTAAATTTTCGAAAGAACAACTTTCATTATCAAAAGAAAACAATAAAAGACCGAGAGGATCGAAAAAACGGGAAAAAAACGGTATCAAACCATTGAAACACCGCAGCAGACTATTGGGAGTAGGAACGCAGAAAATGTCAAAATTTAATTAAATAATTATTCAGCTAAAGTTAACATATTATTAACATTTGTTTATTTATATACTAATTATTATAATTTTATTATATTTTATTTTATATGATTTATTAATTTTTTTTCTTTATTTATTCAATTCTAAATTTAAATTTACGTGTGAGCCGTTATTATTATAATATGTGTAAACAAAGGGGGATAACTTAGAAAAAATATGTTTAGAAATGAGATTTGAAATTTGAGATTTAAATCAATTGTGGAATGAATTAATGTCATGAGGGTAGGAAGGAACCGTTGGAACGGGGGTGGGGGAGGGGGGAATAAGAAGAAACGTTGGAAAGAGGGTGAGGGGGGAATTAAGGGATAAAAATACATACACACATATACATATATAAAGTGTAAATATCTAAATACATATTTATTTTATTTAAGGGTATTTCAAGGGTATAAAACTCCTAGAACTAAATTTATATAAATTTATTCTATTTATTTATTTATTAATTTTTATTAGTATTATTATTTTTTTTTAATTTTCCTTTGTTATTATAATTTATTCATATATTTATTTATTCTTTTATTATTATAATTTCTTTTTTTATTTATTTTTTTTATTTATTTATTTTTTGTCTTTTTTATTTATTTTTTTCCATTTAAAATTTTTTATTATTATTTTATTTTATTAAATTTCAAACTTTAGTTAAGGGATTACAAATGTATCCGCATACACATACACACACATGAGAATACACCCATATATACATACATGTATATATGTATACACATACACAAGGCTTAAATATATGTAAATAAAGTGTATATTCCTCCATTCCTGTTTACATTTACATTTATGTCCATAATTAAAATGTTTTATTTACAAACATGTAACATGTAAAAAATTAAAAACAGGACAAGAGGCATTGAGGTGTGGGATTGGTGGCGCTGGCAAATAAAGAGGAGACAAAGGCAAGTAAGTTGCGGGTGGGAGTGTTAGGATGTAAGAATCAGAGGATGAAAGGGGAAGCAACTCAAATCTGTTATTCAGAGTTGGACGAAATTTAAAGATTAGAATAGCTTCCGAAATTCGAAGCTGACCTATATTGCGGACAGACACTAATAGAGCGATGTGTGTTGCCACATGATATTAAGTGTTTGTGGAAGGAAGAAATGTGGGTGTTTAGATGCTCTTTAATGCGTTGGTGTAGAGGCCTAACGGTACTACCGATGTATAACTTTTGACACTTAGCACATTGTAGGTTGTATACTGTATAGGTGCAGAGGCAGAGGCCAGAGTTGGGGATGGGGCAATTAGCTAGAGAGCAGGGGTCCGGGGTGTAGTGTTTTTTTTGGATAAATGTTGTCGGAGAGAGGTGCCTGTGTGAGAAAGTTGTATGTTAAGGTTCTCACTACGTATGGCATTGCGAATAGCGGAAGTGATACAGTCGCTAAAGAAGGGAAGTTTAAGGAAACAAGTGTTGGTGAGTGTGTGGTGTCTACGTCTTCTGGTGTTGTTAAGGCTGGATATGGTAGTGAGGGGGAAACCGTTGGTTAATAGGGTTTGGTGGAAGGCTTCAGTGTGTGTTGTTTTATCGGAAGTAGACGAGCATTTGTCCTGTATGCGGTTTCGGTTTGTGCGTAACTAATTTTGGATTTGAGGGGTAGTGCGGATTTGTAGTGGATGAAGAGGTTCCTGCAGGCGGGTTTTCTATAGAAAGTGGTGTGGAGAGATCCGTCGTCATTAATGCTGAGTTTAAAGTCAAGAAGTGAGAGAGAGCCTGAGGTGTTGGGATGTTTGATGGTGAATTTAATGTGGGGGTCAGTATTATTAAATGTATTGAAGATAGAGGTAGCTTCCTCTTTGGATAAAGTGAGGATCAAAATGTCGTGAACGTATCTCGAGAAGAAAATATGAGAATGGCAGGTGCTAAGTGCTTGTTGTTCAAGTCTGTTCATGTAGGAAATGGCGAGGAGGCCGGAGAGACCGGAACCCATAGGCAGGCCAGAGACTTGTTTATATGTGTCTTGCTTGAACTTGAAGTAAGTATTATCCACAATAATACGTAGGAGCTGAAGTATGTCTGTCGGGGTAAGCCCAAAACAGTCAAGATTGTTAGAGGAGATGTGATCAGTTATGAGGTCAATGGCGGGGTGTGCGGGAATGGAAGTATAAAGGGAGACAACATCAAGGCTGAAGATGTAGTTGTTGAGGCGGAGTTGTTGGGATTGGAGTAAGTGGAGTCTATTTAATACCTGGTCAGAGCTGCTGACATGTGCCGGGAAGGTGGGGAGTAGCGGTTTAAGTAAGTGGGAGAGGAGCCAGGAGATCTTGTAAAGAGGTCCCTCAGTACTGGAGACTATAGGTCTGATCTGTAAGTGGTTGCTAATTTTGTGGGTTTTAATGAGATGGTAAAAGGTGGGGAGTCTGCTGTTCCTAGTGGTGAGATTGAGCCTATAAGCCTTGGGGAGATTACGTCTGGAGCAAATTTGGGACCAAGTGTTGTTGATAGAGGTTTGTATGTGGGTAGCTGAGATGTTATTATTGGGTGTGTAAAGGGATGTATTGCTGAGGTGTTCCAGGGCGAGAGTGTTGTAGGATTCTTGGGAGATAATGCAGAATTCTTTGCCTTTGTCAGTGGGTAGGTAGACCAGGTTTTTATCCGTAAGGCCTTTGAGGGTGAGGCGCTGGGAATGGGAGATATTAGGTGTGATACGGTGTTTTTCTCGTTGTAGTATGGAGAAAATCTTATGTTTGAGATTAACTAGCTTTATGTCTAAAGGGTGGTTTTCGGGAGGGGGTGTAGGGGCGGTCAGGTTGATAAACGGGGAAGGGGTTGGATGAAAAGTTAGGGGGATTGGAGGGGGTGGAGTCGTTAAGTAGGTCATGGGAAGGTGGTTCAAAGGCCGATAACCATTTCAAATAACCCCGACAGACATACATCAGCTCCTACGTATAATTGTGGATAATACTTACTTCAAGTTCAAGCAAGACACATATAAACAAGTCTCTGGCCTACCTATGTGTTCAAGTCTCTCCGGCCTCCTCGCCATTTCCTACATGAACAGACTTGAACAACAAGCACATAGCACCTGCCATTCTCATATATTCTTCTCGAGATACGTTGACGGCATTTTGATCCTCACTGCATCCCGAGAGGAAGCTACCTCTGTCTTCAATACATTTAATAATACTGACCCCCACATTAAATTCACCATCAAACATCCCAACACCTCAGGCTCTCTCTCACTTCTTGACTTTAAACTCAGCATTAATGACGATGGATCTCTCCACACCACTTTCTATAGAAAACCCGCCTGCAGGAACTTCTTCATCCACTACAAATCCGCACTACCCCTCAAATCCAAAATTAGTTACGCACAAACCGAAACCGCATACAGGACAAATGCTCGTCTACTTCCGATAAAACAACACACACCGAAGCCTTCCACCAAACCCTATTAACCAACGGTTTCCCCCTCACTACCATATCCAGCCTTAACAACACCAGAAGACGTAGACACCACACACTCACCAACACTTGTTTCCTTAAACTTCCCTTCTTTAGCGACCGTATCACTTCCGCTATTCGCAATGCCATACGTAGTGAGAACCTTAACATACAACTTTCTCACACAGGCACCTCTCTCCGACAACATTTATCCAAAAAAAACACTACACCCCGGACCCCTGCTCTCTAGCTAATTGCCCCATCCCCAACTCTGGCCTCTGCCTCTGCACCTATACAGTATACAACCTACAATGTGCTAAGTGTCAAAAGTTCTACATCGGTAGTACCGTTAGGTCTCTACACCAACGCATTAAAGAGCATCTAAACACCCACATTTCTTCCTTCCACAAACACTTAATATCATATGGCAACACACATCGCTCTATTAGTGTCCACATCCTCAACTCTGTCCGCAATATATGTCAGCTTCGAATTTCGGAAGCTATTCTAATCTTTAAATTTCGTCCAACTCTGAATAACAGATTTGAGTTGCTTCCCCTTTAATCCTCTGATTCTTACATCCTCACACTCTCACCCCCAACTTACTTGCCTTTGTCTCCTCTTTATTTGCCAGCGCCACCAATCCCACACCTCAATGCCTCTTGTCCTGTTTTTAATTTTTTACATGTTACATGTTTGTAAATAAAACATTTTAATTATGGACATAAATGTAAATGTAAACAGGAATGGAGGAATATACACTTTATTTACATATATTTAAGCCTTGTGTATGTGTATACATATATACATGTATGTATATATGGGTGTATTCTCATGTGTGTGTATGTGTATGCGGATACATTTGTAATCCCTTAACTAAAGTTTGAAATTTAATAAAATAAAATAATAATAAAAATTTAAAATAGAAAAAAAATAAAAATAAATAAAAAAGACAAAAAATAAATAAATAAATAAAATAAATAAAAACAGAAATTATAATAATAAAAGAATAAATAAATATATGAATAAATAATAATAACAAAGGAAAATTTAAAAAAATAAAAGAAAAAATAATTATAATAAAAATTAATAAATAAATAAATAGAATAAATTTATATAAATTTAGTTCTAGGAGTATTATACCCTTGAAATACCCTTAAATAAAATAAATATGTATTTAGATATTTACACTTTATATATGTATATGTGTGTATGTATTTTTATCTCTTAATTTCCCCCTCACCCTCTTTCCAACGTTTCTTCTTATTCCCCCTTCCCCACCCCCGTTCCAACGGTTCCTTCCTACCCTCATGACATTAATTCATTCCACAATTGATTTAAATCTCAAATTTCAAATCTCATTTCTAAACATATTTTTTCTAAGTTATCCCCCTTTGTTTACACATATTATAATAATAACGGCCCACACGTAAATTTAAATTTAGAATTGAATAAAGAAAAAAAATTAATAAATCATATAAAATAAAATATAATAAAATTATAATAATTAGTATATAAATAAACAAATGTTAATAATATGTTAACTTTAGCTGAATAATTATTTAATTAAATTTTGACATTTTCTGCGTTCCTACTCCCAATAGTCTGCTGCGGTGTTTCAATGGTTTGATATCGTTTTTTTCCCGTTTTTTCGATCCTCTCGGTCTTTTATTGTTTTCTTTTGATAATGAAAGTTGTTCTTTCGAAAATTTAAGATTACCTTTTGCCTAACTTTTTATTTACCAGACAGTATTTACTATTCTGGTACTTAATCAGTTTTTAGTGAATTTTTTAATAAATCGTTTTGAGATTCGTTTTCTCTCATCGTTTATTTCTGTTCACTCTTTCCACCTTCCGGCAACTACATGGCATTGCTACAGCCTCGGACTACTAACCTGCACTTATATATATATATATATATATATATATACTTCATAGTTGCATTCCAACTCTTAACTTGACTTCACCTTGTACCATGTATTTTTAAGGTGTGTTATTTATTTGTCTATTTGGAATACTACCGAAGTTTAAGCATTTGACTTATATATTTATATATATATATATATATATATATATATATATATATATATATATATATATATATATATATATATAGTATTTACTTCAACAGTGCTCAATACGTGAGTAGAGCTTATGGAAATATACTTATAGTAAGTAAGGTACATTGCTGAAGAATGAAACAAACCGTTGCTTTGTAGCTTACTTGTCATAAGTATATTTTCATACTTCTCTCTCTCTCCCTCTCCCCTCTCTCTCTCCCCCCTCTCTCTCTCTATATATATATTTAATTATCCATGGACACATGTTTCACTGTCTACGGCTCATCAGCGTGGTTAGACCTGAACCATAAAATACTCCATAGTAAATCTGTATCGACAAGTACGTTTCGTTTTAAGATGACGTCTATATGAAAATAATTCAAGTTAGACAAAGCATTTTTTGGAAGGAATTAAATCAAATGATATTTTATTGTTCTCAACAACACGCTGCAATGATTCGCCAAAAGAACTGACGAACCAAAATCAAATATTGATTTTGAAGGAAGAAAGCTATTGATGACAGAAATCGAGAAAGTGACTGACTTTATTTTATACATTAAATAATCTGATATTAACTTACATAATCGTTGCAAATCTTCTTTGTATTTTGGGTCTGTCATGTTTATTATCGTATCAATTTTAGAATGGTCTGATTTAATACCCGCATTGGTTAGTAAATGACCTAGATAGGCGATTTCTGTTTGTAGGAATTTGCATTAGCTTTTATTCAATTTAAACCATTTTTCAAATTTTATCAAAATCTTTTTTATGTTGACATGTTTTTAATGTGTTGAACCAAATGATTATGTCGTCTTGTGCATTTCTGAATCCTTGGATATTTTCTAGAATTGGGATATTTTGATGTGAAATACATCACCGTGTATTACACATCGAGGCCTGGTAAATATGTATCTTTAAAGTTAAAAGTAAATACATTGTGATTAGTAAGACATTATCAAATGAAAGAATGACAAAGTCTATCCCTACAAAATGATTATTGTTTATTGGCAACTCAAGACAACGAAAGTTCAGAGAATCCCAAGAGCGTTCTAGTCAAAGAGAAGTTGTTTTGTGTGCAAGGAGAAATTGAGTACACATGTTTGTTTTGGTTGCCACCTTGTGCGTTAAGAAGGAATTGAGCAGGCATGTTAATTTCGGCTGGTGCCGTATGCATTTGCATGTGTGTAAATGTTATAGGCATGAAGAAGTGTGTGTGTTTTAGCATGCATGTTTTGTCAGTGACAGAGTGTATGTGTGGAGTTATGTCCGTGAGCGGTGTGTGCGCGCAATTTGCTGGTCCTACAGTAGTTCATGAATGTTTCTTTTTCTATACATGCTATTGTCGAGAGACTGAGGTTAGACTGTATTGTTATACACGCTCGCGTGTTGTCTGTAAGAAAACAAGAAAAAATGTGCTTTTGGGTTTTTATAGTACACGCAAGCTTTTGTAGATGAATATTTCTTGCACTGTGATTGATTGAAAGAAACTGGTGATTTGAGCTGTTGTCCAATCAAGAGTCGATTCGTAAAAACAAGATTCATTGTCACTTGTAAAAACATAAGACCTAACCGTGACGACTGGAGTTTGCCATGCTTCATTTAAAAAAAAATATTTTGTATACACGATCCAAAAATATTTTTTTCAGAGAAAATTTCTGCTGCAGTTATAAGCTTATAATGTTCTATTAGAAATGGTTCAATCAGAGTGCAAGTTTATCCATTTGGTTTCTCAAGTGTTACAAGAAATTGACCCATTTTGTTGGTTCTGTCATGGTTAGTATTATTATTCTTTGTATTTACATTTTTCCAATTCGAGTTAAAAGAAAATTGAAACTGGAACGTTTCTGTCCTAGATATTTTCTAGTCTACCGTGACAAAATTGTTCGCCAAAGTTTATATTCACAATCTATGTTAAATACTATTTCTATTATGTTTAGTCTTTCTGCCCCCCCTACCCATGCTAAAATTTATTTTCTACAATCCAGCCATATTTGACACGAATAAACTTAATCATGACAACTGTCAATCTATCCATCTTATTAACGCTTATCCCTGAGTCATTTTTAGGACTTGATAAGTGGTGAATCATTAGTAAAATAAATCCAAAATAATAAAAACACTTGTAGCTATGTAAAATGCATTTGCCAACTGGGTCATGGGAATATCTGATATTATTACCACAATTTATGCCAACTCTAACAAAAATGCTTCTTTACTGAATGCGACTAAAACTTGTTGTAATTGAAGGAATAAACGTTGTAAAATATATATGAAAGCAATTTATCGTTAAATCGCTACCCCCATCATTGTCTAATGGCTTCTTAAAAATAGAGAGACTTTTTATTTTAAAACGATTTAGTTTTAATAGCTGTTTCAACAATGAAAGAGATGTCTTAGAAATGAGCTCTTCTCTCAATTCATCAAAGGGATGACCCCACTTGAAGAGGTTTTAAGATGATATTCCGAATCTCAGACCTACTCTAGCCTGAAAAGTGAAACAGTCTGAGAACATGTCTCTATTTGCACGTGTTGTATCTCCTAAACAAGCCCCAATCTCAGTAAAATATAATATTGGAACTGTATTAATAAGTTTAGTATTCACCTTATTTAAAATGATATAGGGATTATGAAATGGATGTGTAATGTGAGTCTTAAAGACAGGTTAAGTTCTAATGACTTCAGAGGAAGATTAAATCTGGACAGTATAGAGAAGCAAGGATTCGAAATCTACATTCCACAAACCTGGAGACAAGGTACTTGAATTTATTCAGTCAAACATTTTTTTCTTTCAAACGTATGGCGGACGATTCCAATTGATGCAAAACACAGAAAATAAACCAGACGTAAGTTTCATACAAACATTTACAACGGAAAACTAAGATTTTAGTCTTAAATTTGAATTGTTGGATTTTAGAAAATAAAGACATTAAGTGTTGTCCTCGAGTTATTTGTTTAACAAGAGAGCAAGAAGTTAAAGTATTGAATTTTAAGAAGCAAAGTGTAATTCTAAAAATAACTAGAACGTCACGAAAAGAATTAAAACGTTTTTTTAAGGACGAATTAGTTTCAAAACAAAAGTTGTGAAAAGTCGTTTCAACCACGAAAGAAAAAAAAGGAAGATAAGAAAGGTCTGCCGATTTTTCTTCTTCTCGTTAACCAGAAACATAATAAATAAATTTTGTACGAACTTAATATATACTTTTTTGTCCTTTACACTGAGAGGATACGGAATTATCTCGCAGTAAAGAAAAAAACTACAAACTGTGTTAATATATATATATATATATATATATATATATATATATATATATATATATATATATATATACGGGAAGTCAGTTATTGTAAGTGACCATAGAACATGGAGGATTTTAAAAATGCAATTCTGGAGATTTCAGGCATCAGTAAAATGAACAAACATCTTATCAAAAGAAGATTGAGGCACAAAATTACAATTAGAGAAAGAACAACCATCTTACCAAAGTAAAATTGAAACAGTAAGATTAGAGTTACAGAAAGAACAGCTTGCATAAAATAAAAGATTCGCAGAGTTGTTCATTCAAACTCCAAAACAACAACAGAAATTATTTGAATTGCCAAATGTGCGGCAAAATGGTAGAGACGAAAGTGCGTTCTCTTAGAGCACAATTTGGAATACAATTAAGATTTTAAACTACGATCCAAACAATGAGGTTACGTTTGTCTCGTACTTCAGGCCGTATGAAGACATATAATTTAGACTGTGAAAACTGGACTGATTTAAAAAAGGTTCGGTTACTGTTAAGGAAATTGGGCACAGTGGAACATACAAAATTTGTAAATTACATTTTACCTCAAAATACTAGCGAGCTAAAATTTAGTTAAGCGATACAATTGTTGACGAAATTCTTTAGCCCCAAAACATCTCTTCCACAAGAGATGGAAGTGTTTGAACCTTACAAGAAATGATAATGAGGACTATACAACTTTTGCGAGCATAGTTAATATGTACTGTGATGATTTCATGTTATAGGAATTAAGTGCTAATAACTTCAAATGTCTCATATTTGAACAAGGATTGGTGTCAAACACAGACTCTGAAATTAGGAGAGTCTTTAACAAACTATAAATTGAGCCAAATCTAACTTTCCAGCAAATAGCCGAGGACTGCATGCGTCAGGATTCGAAGGATATCGAACAGTATGGAGTGTCTCACATCAGAAAAATCCGCAACAAGAAAAAATGACTTCACCAGTTAAATTTAATAGTCAAAAGAGAAGTAGTCTGTCCCATAAGTCATTTTTCAGTTGCAGGCAGATACATTCGTACAGAGATTGCCTCTATAAAACTAAGAACTGCTTTAAATGCGATTGCGCAGGGCATAAAAATACGCATTGAAAAACCTAAAAATAATACAGTTTTATCAGAATCGTCAAGTGCGACAAAATTGACAACGTTAGGAAATTTGCTCAAGTTAAAATATTAAATAGAAACATACAAATTCAATTAGACTCGGGGTCAGTTGTCAATAAAAATTAATTATTTTGTATGGATGTACGTTGTCATTGTTTGATTTGATAATGTCGTATCCTGAACACATGTTACGAAAGCCTCAGTACTGTATGCGTTTGTTCATGCGCACCATATTTGATACCCGAGCAACGCCGAGTAATCCGTGCCAGAATACAACAATGTTACAGGTAAAGGATAATCGATCAACTACCGGAGACTGCGAGTTGAAAAGCCAGCAATTGCTCGTGTGTTCGATTGCTGTGATTTTCTGCGAGACAAATATCAGTAAATGGTAATGAGTATCCATCGATTAACGCTGCGAAATCTCGTCACGCAGCGACTGAAATGTGGTTTTCGTGATAAATATTGAGAATACAGACAAACCACGGAACAAAGTAAGAAGTTTAGAGAAGAAATTAATTACGGAAAGTTCTCGAGTAACGACGTCCCCGATTTACGACAACCCATATTTATGTTGCAATTACAAAACATGTAAAAAAAAAGAGCGCGCGCAGGCGCGTGTGCGCAAGATGTTGCAATGTCGTTTCTTTGAGTTGAGGCGTGTATAATTTCGTTATTCAGACCGGTCGGTACTCCCCGCCTCCGTCGCCATCTCATCAACTCACACGAACGCCGAGGCTAATTTTAATGACGCTTTAGTAGATAGAGTGACAATTACAAGGACTACCCCCCTACACACACACACATACACACACATATATATACTTTTAGAGGTGGGTTACTGTGTTAGAGAGACATATCTATGTATATATATATATATATATATATATATATATATATATATATATATATATATATATATATATTAAGGAGAGAGAAAGAGAGAGAGACACACACACACATACATTCGGTCGTACAGTATTTAATTCATATCGTTCTCCCGCTCCCACAGCATCGGTGTTTTTGAGGACGAGCGAGTTTTTGCGTTACTGTCTCATTCAAGTGTTCACTGGAAAAAAGCCAGAATTCCCTTTCTCCGAAAATCACTAGAAACCCTAAACTACTGTTTAACCGCTGAGGTCATTCTTTCTGACCCCTAATCCGTCAATCATTCCCTCCATCCGAGTTGTGGCTTTTGTTATATAACACACACAGAGAGAGAGAGAGAGAGAGAGAGAGAGAGAGAGAGAGAGAGAGAGAGAGAGAGAGAGAGAGAGAGAGAATGGATGCACTACGTATGCCTTTACATCTCGTAATATTATTGAAAACTAAGAAAAACCCAAACACACAAAAGCACATAATTGTAAGCAAGTCGTGCTTACGCCATACTTACAAACTTTATGAGAGAGATACAGCAGCGTATGGATATCCCGGATATGTTTTTGACATATAGCAATATTATTTACAATTTTTTTCTTACCATCCTCCCTCCCCCAGTTGCCTTTTTATAAATCTCACTCTTCCACCAACGCCTAGTGTGCAAGCCAACCACTAAGATTTAAGGATAACATTCTATTCATTTCTGTATTCATTCATTATTGTTATTATTCAGTGTATGCATTGTACAATACATTACAACCCATCACTCATACAGTATGTTTCGAAAAGTAATAAGAGAAATTCCAAGCATGGGCAACAACACATAGTTTTATTATATATAAATATTAATTATAACCCATTACTTATACTGTATTTTATTTACCTCCTCTCCAGGTGGGGTTTGATGAAAGTGTTTCTGTAGGACGAACTGGATTCGAACCCGGCGTACCCAGGCTCCCAGTCCGCGTCGTTAACCACTTAACCACCGTGACTGTATACAGTAGCTGAATGACGTACAACAAGGGAGTTTGATTTACGTTTAAATCGTACGGAACTCTGGCATAAGTTAGGTATTGCCTATATAATTACAGACCATGTATATATTCGTATATTTCCATCTTTGTCTGTAAACCGGAAACACTGTCCACATCTCGTGTATATATTTCCATTGTCAAAATTATTTACGAATTCGTTTCACGAGAGATAGAGGAAGGAAGAAGGAAGACAATGAAAACAGAGAGTTGCACTATGAGTAAATCTTATAAATTGTCTCCTCCTCCCCAATTATTTTGTAGCATTTAAGTTTAAGCACTCGAAGGGCTAAGATCAATCTGCAATCGAGATCGGTAGTAAAACGGTGTTGTTGGAGAAAAGCATACCACATAACGTTGTTTCAGTATTGAAAAGGGTGTTGTTGGAGAAAAGTCTACGACGTGATAAAGATCTAGTGGAAAACACCTTGTTGCATTGGATACAGTGTCACATAAGAAAAAAAAACAAAAACCACATAACAAAGTTCCAGTGGTGAGAACGTTGTTTCGGTCAACGGAGACCATCTTTCTCTCTTTTTATGCCTTCATCAAAATAAACTGAATAAAGGTAGAAACCTCAAGACAAAGTGTTGTTTTCCTCCAGTGCCCCTTTCTCATTAAGGCATATACTTGCGCCACATGTTAAAACTGAATTTCAAATAAGTGTAAAGGACATAACTTGGTTTCTTATCGCATTTATTTATAAAAAACATTCTTTTAGTTAGGAAACATCACCGTTTTCTGCAACTATCTTGCCATAAGTATATTTTTTATAAAAACAAAAATATATATTAATTTTTCTTTTGTCTTTCCCTAGTTTCTTTTTTGTTTTGTTATCTCTCCCCTCCCCCTTTTTCCTATTTATTAATTTTCACGATACCCCTTTTTGGGGTCTTCTACGGTAACACCCCACTAATTAAGCACCGAAAAAAAAATACCCCCCAGCGAACTTTCTCCCAGAACGACTTGCAGCTTTCTCTGGAATCAAATATGGCTGAAGATAGCGGGAGCGATTTGTTTATAAATATAAACAAACTCAAAAAAGCATTTATTTTCGATCTGGGCCCGCTCCAGGCTTGATACTTAAGGAAGCCTGTTTATTTGACTTGATCTTCTGTAACATTATTAATAAGCGTTTCCCATGTTAGAGTGTGGGATAGCATCATATATAACCCCATATTAAGGAGAGTTTACTGTAACAGCAAAATTGATATTGTTAGCTAAATATCTCACCCACTGAGCTATACAAATATATGTTAAGACTCTTAACCTAACGCTTATAAATAGATTAACTTCATTGTGTAACATGTTCGAAAAGTGTCATTAGCTTATTTAAGAGGCAGCTAGAGACGCAGAACTACTTCCATTATGTTCACATGTAAATTGTACATTTATATTTAAGGTACACTCTTTAGTATTTTATTTACCTCCTCTCCAGGAGGTTAGACACAAGGTCAGGTGTGGGTTTTGATGAAAGTGTTAATGTGGAACGAACTGGATTCGAACCCGGCACATCCGGGTCCCCAGTCCGCATCATTAATCACTTAGCCACCGTGAGGGACAGAAATGTAGACAGACGCCTTTACCCCCTCCGCCTACCACCTCCCCTATAATAGCTCGGTAGGTGCGAAAATGGAAAAGAAAAAGAAAATAAATAAAAATATAAAAAAAGAATAAGAGATAAAGAAGAATATGTCACCTAATTGTCAAATCATATTCCAATGTAGCTAAAAGTATTTTTATATGGTTCAATCTTTTCCTTCTCCCATGTGTGTGCCTTCAAAATAAATTTGTTTCCAGATCTTACACTTTTTCTGACAACGTTCGATAATACGAACGAAACCGGTCAAATCTCTTGTTTTTGTTTTTCTCCTGCTTTCTAACCTGTTTTCCGTTTGTCTCTTTTTTCATATATATATATATATATATATATATATATATATATATATATATATAGTCTAAAGAAGCTCTGAGTCATTAAAAAAAAATGTAAAATGCAGTTTAAATCCCCAGACAAACTAACTAAATCCAAGATATTGCAGACTTAACATTCGTTGGAGAATTAATAAATGAAAAAATATAAGTAAAAAAAAAAAAAAAAAAAAAAATGGGGGGGGGGGGGTTTAATTATCGAAGAGTGAAACAAAAACAGGAGACCTTAAGCGTCTAATATTAACACGGGGATATATATATATATATATATATATATATATATATATATATATATATATATATATATATATATATATATATATATATATATATTATGCTCTTATTATTGGGTGTCCAAAGTACTTTCAGGCCCATCTGGGTCTATCTTTAAGGGAATCAGGAAAATACCATTGTTTTAATGTTAATATTAATAGGTAGTTTTGGTGGGAATTATATTATTAATATTGAACTAAAGTTAAATTTAGTTCCATATTAATAATATAATTATAAAGTTAACTTTAGTTTCGTATGAATAATATATTTCTCGCCAAAACTACTTATTAATATTAACATTAATGAAGGTGGACCCGAATGGGTTTGAAAGTACTTGGGATACAAAACGGTTATGGCAGATTCATAGACCCTGATTCGGTTAATAAAAACGATCTGCACAAGAGGATATCCAGACATAAGTTGTCTGTCATATATATATATATATATATATATATATATGAAGCAATCCAACAAAAGATATAAGCGTCAACTAATATCTTATAATTAGTTAAAAAATTCGGATAAAAACTGAAGCTTAATATACTGGATAGAGCGTTAATATTATAATATAAAATGAAGTAATAAAATAAGGAGTCAATCAAATTTTATTAGAATTCAAAGTTCCGCAAAGTATCTTAAAGTCCTTAGCTCATGAATTTTCAAAGATAATTCTTCTCTTCAGAGGACCATTACCGCAGTTATACTACTACAGGTAATAAAATTAAACTTTGAAAATATATAAAAATATATACAAAAATACATAAAAACATATAACATATATATATATATATATATATATATATATATATATAATATTAGTATTTCATGTACCCACATAAAATTTTACAAGGAGATATCATTTTTTATGTATCAATTTTCAGTAATTGAAGTAAATACTTCAACAGTGTTCGATACGTAAGTAGCGCTAGGTAGTAATCTATGAAAATTTATTTATGGCAATTAAGCTACACAGAGGCTCCCGCGTTTCATCCCCGGGGGAAATCGTCAGGCTAAAATGCCTAAAAGCCTGAAGATTCCCCCCGAGGATGAAACGCGGGAGCCTCTATGTAGCTTAATTGTCATAAATATATTTGCATAGCTTACTATATATATATATATATATATATATATATATATATATATATATATATATATATATATATATATATATATATATATATATATGGGAGCGTATATTGAAAATATTGTACATGTATTTTTCAAGATGATTGATTTGAAGAAATCACATACAAGTACAATATTGTCAAATATTATACTTATATGTTCTTTTTTCAAATCAATCATCTTGAGAAAGTCTTGAATAAAGACGAAACATTGATATATATATAATTTTGTCTGTTCGTCTTTTGATTATCGAGTTAGCTTATTGGTAGAGCTTCAGGCTTTAGACTCTGGGGTTCTGATTTCGAATCTCGCTAAGTTTAGCCACGCTGATTAGTCGTAAACGATGAAACACGTGTCTGTGTATAATTAAATTATTTTATTTATTTATTTATTTTTTTTTTTTTATGTCTTAAATAACTAATATAAGTTAGCAAAACATTTATATGGAACAAAACGTAGATTTAGTATAAGGAACGTTTATGGTTTTGTCTTTTAAGGGAAGTGGGGTCTGATCAACTCTGCTGGGAAGCCATGAAATTAAATACTGTCTTGTTTTTAAATTCCCGAAACAGTTTTTCATGGTAAACAACTGATGATCCCTTAAAATAGTGTTAGAAACCAACTAATATAATAACTGTAAAAAATAAATTGACTTACATGAGTGATTTTCCACTGGAAGACTTGAGACTATAAGTTTTTTTTTTTTTTAAATTTTTTTTTTATATAGTTTTAATGGTTGAGAAACTTCCGAGACTATATATATAATAGAAGACCTATTTGGCGTTTTCCGAGAGTCTTTTTCTTTTCATTAATTAAACAAATTACCGAACCAATATTGATAGGCATTAAATAGCCAAGAAGGTTTTAAATAATTTACGTGTCTGAAATAGTATTTAACAAACGAAAAAAGAAAATACTATAAAATAAGTGCTTTTATTTACTCGCTGAAACATACAATTACGAAATTTCACGAAAACAAAGTGCTTTGTATTTAAATAAATAATGTAAAGATTATAAACTTTTATTCATTCAGATGCGAATAATGGACGCTTGAAACATTTAGATGAATAATTTAAACCTAAAAGTTGATGTTTGGAAAATGTCGCTTATGATAAAGAACGGGAAAGTTAGTGTATTTAAAAAAAGTAATTTACAACCGAAATATTTAACCAAACTGAAGTGTTAAAATAATCTTCAAATTATTACGAAGTCATCATTTTCTTCTAAAATTTATTTCAATAACTTCGTATTCTATATTCATGAAGTTGTTCGTAACTGTAGCGACAGTGAATGTTGTTTTACGTATCGACTCTCGATTGAGCTAAATCTCTAGTCAACAGTTTCTTACAGCCAATTAAAAAACGAGGATATTCACTTCTAAATCTTGCGCGTACGATAACACCTCTAGTAATGCGTTTTTATTCCTCTTCCCTATTTTCTTCGAGAGACAACCCTCGTGCACAGAACATAATCCTGGTCGAAAGGCTCTCGGAAAACACAACGAGAGCCTTTCACGAAATACTAAACACAGCACCAACATATGCACAACGAACTCATGTACACATTTTATATATACACTCTCTCACTAGCAAAACAGGCACGCTAATACACACATTTCATGCCTCGCCCATGTGCACACACTTAAACGTACAAATTGCCAGCTGAAGCAAACATGTCTACTCAATTTCTCCTTACAGACAAACACCTTTAGTTCATCAGAACTTCTTGGACTCTTTAAACTCTCGTTCATTTACGACCTCTTTATCTTTCGTTATGTTAATTTATTTTGTGGGGATATACTTTTTCATTTCTTATTTTGATAATGTCTTATCCTCAGCATTGGAGACCTCGAGTAATCGATTAAGTATTTATGTATGAACACAAGAAGGGATAACAAGAATATTTCTATCAGGCGCTAAAATGTGTTTATTCTCACGTTGTCTCATCATCATCATCATCATCATCATCATCATCATCATCATCATCATCATCATCATCATCATCATCATCATCATCATCATCATCATCATCATCATCATCATCATCATCATCATCATCACCACCACCACCATCATCATCACCATCATCATCATCATCATCATCATCATCATCACCACCACCACCACCACCACCACCACCACCACCACCACCACCACCACCATCATCATCATCATCATCATCATCATCATCATCATCATCATCATCATCATCATCATCATCATCATCATCAGCATCAGCATCATCATCATCATCATCAGCATCATCAGCATCAGCATCAGCATCTAACGTGTTATGTTCAGTTTTTAAAACACGAACGTGTCGCTTACGATATGTATTACACTCAAGGTCATTCCTATAACAGGCCGAGATATTTAACATTTGTGGTCTTTTACTGAATGCAAGATTTCTAGTCAGTCAGCAGAAATCTTTTTAGCTGCTAACACTTCACCCTCAAAAGAAAATTTAATTCTGAAAGGGGATTCTAATCCATGAAATTTATTTTAGCCTAGACCCTGTATTATATCATCAATTACATTTGGATTATACTTAAGTTTGTGAATATACTGAAAAAACCCCGCAAAATTGTATTTCTTGAATAAACAGAGCTGTCAATATGGAAAGAAAACCTCCAAAAGATTGATATGAATCGTTTTTAGAATATATAAAACTAACTAACAAATTTGGTTTAAGAAATTAAAACAGTATGAACTACTGTTTTAAAGTTTTAAACATTAATAATGACCAAAAATAGTTCTCAATAAAATTCCATTTTAACATTTTACAGTATACTCATAAACTTATAATCCAAATGTAATTTATGATATGATACAGATTCTCAGCTGACATAAATTTGATGGGTTAGAATTCCCTTTCAGAATGAAATTTTCTTGGAACAACGAGAATAAAGTGTTAGCTGCTAAAAAGATATCTTCTAACTGACTGGTAAGCTTGCCTCCAGTATAAATACCTTAAAGTTTGATCTCTCGGCCTGTTATAATGCAGTTTTTTTGTAAGCCTGTGTAAAGATTTAAGTTTAAATTGTATGTATATTGCTCACCTGTTTTATGAATAAATTGTAATACTGTATCAGTCTCTAAAACGTACATTTTAGTTTATTCTCCGTTCGTACAAAGTCGCTATAATCAAGTGTAACAATGATATTTAACAAATTTCATTGCGTGTAAAGATTTTAATTTCACATGAATGAATTAATGATAGGAAGAATAATGTATAAACTGCTGAATATTAACTCAAGTATTATGAAACAATGTAGATTATTAAAGGTAATAAAAACAAAAAAAACAAATTTATTACAAATTTATTACAGAAAACTGCAACTCACTGTTTTGTTGCTTAAACTCGTCCGTCATCTTTTGGACGGTTTAATATATATATATATATATATATATATATATATATATATATATATATATATATATATATATATATATATATATATATATATAATTATTTCCACAATCAGACAACGCCGCAGCCCACAACCTTTTCATAGGTTGTGGGCTGCGGCGTTGTCTGATTGTGGAAATAATTATATATATCATCTCACATTCAAGAAATCTAATATATATATATATATATATATATATATATATATATATATATATATATATATATATTATGATTTTCAGCCCAGGAAGACTTTTTAATATGGCTAATATTTCCCACCTCACGTTTTACTGAGCCTTGCTGCAGCCACGAACAAACCCCCTATTGGACTTTTTACCCTCTGGATTCTATCTATTTTCGCCGCACCTGAAGATGTGGTTTCTGGAGTTTAACTTTGAAACCTCTCAATCTATTTCTCGTGCCTTCTAACGACCTACCTACCTACAAATCACTTTCTCCGCTGGATTTTTTGACACCGGATTTTTTTGCAATCGGACATTTGCTTGTTTGTTCCCCCACAATCTTTATTTTACTTTTTAAAATTTTAAATTTTGGCCGTTGCCAACTTATCTATCCTAGCAATTTCTTCTGATGATAAGATTTTGATCTTTGAAAAGCCTGGCTTAAGCCAGAAATTAATTGAATAAATTGCCTTTTTGCGGAATATACCTTGCATTGAGCAACTGAATTGAAAAAAGATCTGCCTCCGTCCGTCGCTTTTCTAATTCATTTTCATCCTTCTACCTATCTATCTGCTCTATCCTAAAAGTTCGCTTTTAGTTCTCCACTTTATATATATATATATATATATATATATATATATATATATATATATATATATATATATATTGTATAATTAGGCAATATTCCTTCTTTTAAACATATCTGGTTGAACAGGAGTGCCAACTTCTGTTTATTCCTTATCAACAGCATATACAATAACCCAACTCTCCCTGCACTAAAAATAAACCCAAATATATTACGCAAACTCCTAATTTCCTGCACCACTGAGGTACCGTTCTATGGTCCTAATGGTAACTTATACACCCAGGTAGATGGCGTTTCAATGGAATCAGCCCTAGGAACATTGTTCGCTGAATATTATATGTCTAACCTAGAAATGAAAACTTTTGATATTATCCCTAAACCCTCGACGTATGTCCGATACGTCGATGACATTCTCCTACTGACAAAACACTTATCTAATTTAACTCAAATAAAAAATGCTTTTAAAAATAATTCAACATTAAACTTTACACAAGAAATTAATATCAACAAAAAATTCCCTTCCTAGATATAGAAATAGAAATGTCTACAGATAAATTTATCACCTATCAGTATAAGAAACCTACTTGTAAAGATTCCAACTTACTTAATTTCAAGAGTGAATTCCCTGATAAATATAAAATGGCTGTCATAAAAACCTTATCTATCGTGCCAAAAGGAACTCCTCCAATAACGAAATATTTTTTAAAGCACTTGCCGATTTTAAACAGACATTAATTAACAATAACTTTCCTAATTATATAGTAGATTAACAAATAAAAAACTCACTAACCGCCATAAATAAAAACACTAACAACAACATTACTACTAATAATATAAACTTGTTCTATTGCAACCAGATGCACTCCAACTATAAAGTAGATGAAAAAATCATTACAAATATTATACATAAATATATATCCCCTGTAGATAACGACTTTAAAATTAGATTTATTATTTACTACAAAAGGTTTAAAACTAGCAATTTACTAATAAAAAATAATCATACCGACAATGGCTTACTGAAAACTAGTAATGCCATATACGTGTTCAAATGTCCTATCGGAGAATGTGTCTCTGCCAACGGCACGTATATTGGCATGACTAAAACTAGTATTTCACGTCGATTAACTTGCCACCTGACCTCCCCTCAAAGCTCCATTTACAAACACCTTACAGCGCATAACATCCCCAAAGATAATTTTAGAAATATCTTAACCGGTGGTACATCCATCCTTGCTGTGTCATTTTGCGGTATTCGCCTCCCCATAATGGAAACATTGTTCATTCAATTAAAAAAGACCAACACCAACCATGCTCGTTATGAGGGGTGCGAAGGCGTTTTGAAATGATGTTGGATGTTTTTAATGTTTTTAATCAAATGGAAACGTCTTCTTAATAGATTCACCATTTTATTCTGCATTGACCACTCATCCGCCTGAAGACGACCAATGATGGTCGAAAATGTTTGCGTCAAATATGGAGATTTCCTACACTCCATGGTTAATAGTACAAGATCATTTGTTCGACGAATAGAAATATTGGATATATATATATATATATATATATATATATATTTCCATCAGAGAGTTAGAATTTCCTATGGGCCTACCCCATTTATCAATCAGTTAGGAAATGCAAAATTCGGTAGAGGTTTTTCCCTATTTTAAAACGCGTACATGAGTTAAATTTTGCATTCGTTAAAAAATGAATCTAAAGCGTTTTCTTTGCATGGATTTTGTCTGTTCAAGTAAACTTAATAATAATTTTATAATGAAGTGTTCACGTATGTTTCGTTTATTAGATATTATTAGAGGTAAAAAATAAAATAAAGCAAAAACAGGTTAATTATAGAAAACTGCAACTGATTGCTTTGTTTATATATGTGCCAAATGCACATTATATAATAGATTACGTAATAATCGCGCACGCGCCACTAGCGCCTCTGCCATTTCGATTCCGTTTCTCCTATCAATCATGTCTGTATGCATAAATACTTAGTTTTTCCTGAAACATGTCTCGATTTTGGGAAAGCCGAAATAAATTCTTTAAGCGAAATATCAATCCCTCCTCATATGTTGATTTTATTTTGTTCCATAGAGATGTACTCGTTTCAATCCTATTGTTTCTTTTTAATTTTGCCGATACATTTTGTCGAATTTTCATCCTTTCAATCTATCTCACTCATAATAGCTCATAATTTTTCTTAGACAAAAAATTAATGTGGTGTAATTTATGAAAAACAAAATATGACTGAACACTTTTCTTAACAAATACTCCCTCAACACATTGTTGCACATAATTTATCTTTCATAAAAAAGTCATTGTACGTAATATTACTTACTTTAACAGAATTACTTATATCATTTAAGTGAAACAAAATAAAATGTATTAACAGTTTTAATAAATGTTATTAGTTTATATCCGCTCCTCGAGTTGTGGTGGTATAGAATCTGGGCATGGCAATTTCTATCTTTACCGAGCTTCTGCGTCTTTATAGCTAGCACGAAAATAAATATTTGTGAAAGTTCGTGAAAAAAATACGCTATTTAATATTTACATAAGAGAGTAATTGTAAGATAATGAAGAGTGGCAAAAATGAATCGTGGACGAGTCCATTGTGGGTGGGACGTCGAGAAAGAAATAAAGGCGACTTGATAACTGTTAAAAAGAAAACGGTTCGGTAGTGCAAAAGGGACTTGAACAACGACGGTTTCAAAAACGCGAAGAGCCGAAACGCTTGGTGATCGGACTATCGATGTACCGGAAGAATGCGAGTTTTGTGTCCGCTGACTAAAAATGCGGAATGAAGGAATCCCCTGACTTGTACTTCACCAAAGCGCCTGTAGAACAATTGCTTCAGTTCACGCTCGGATAGACAATGCAAAGCAAATTACTTTCCAATCGAATGCATATACGAACGAGTTTCTAGCGTAAACCAAGTCTGTGACCTCAGCAAGAAAAAGACTTTCATGAGACAAAAGTATGTCAAAAGATTGTTTAATATGTGTGCGTAGCCGGCGTAAACCATCCGGTAATGGCAAATAAAGAAAACAAAAGTTTTTTCATATACGTTCTGTTCTTTGTCATTCTTGTTGGACCTTAACGGGTATCCTGAAAGAACGGGTACTGCAACATAATTAACTACGATGAATGTATTTACATATTGTTTTATAGACAAAAATATTAGAAATTATGTTTTTAAGTAAAGATAATTCACTTTGAACTAATGCCAAATACCTGTCTATTTTTTGTGGATTATATAAAAACAGTAACTTAGTTTTAAAATTATTTATGCAATTACTGCCTATTTCTTTTTGTCAACTAATCACATGTTTCTATTTGCGTACGAACGGACAAACTCCCAACACACCATAACTTTTTAATGAAATATATATTTTGTTTCACTTGAGTATTATAATTAATTCTACTGATAATATCTTTTTTCATGGTCTTCTTTTTCTTATCGATTAGTTTTGTCTTCTTTTTCTTATATATTAGTTTTGTCTTCTTTTTCTTATCGATTAGTTTTGTCTTCTTATCGATTAGTTTTATTTTATTTTTCTTATCTATTTTGTCTTCCTATCAATTAGTTTTGTTTACTTTTATATCAATTAGTTTTGTATTATTTGTATTATTCTCAGTGTTCTCAGCTTGGATGTTATTCCCACAACGTTTCGGCTGACATAACCTCTGACCTTCTTCAGGTGCGTCTTGTCGAACTCAAGAATCTGTATGGAATTTCGAACTGAACCATTTATTTAATCCACAGGGTAGATTATTTTCGTTTCGTCATCCATAACCGGATAGTGGCGGTTATATCAGTCGAAACGTTGTGAGAATAACATCCAAGATGGGAACAGTAGTCCGTTTCGTTTCGTCAGCCATGACAGGACAGACATCTTTAGTAATTTATTATTATATTTGCATTATTGCATGTACTTAGGATTGAACCATCGATCTCCAGAAGTATATCACCTAGAACTGATTATACTTAGCACATTATGCGTTGCACCACGCGTCGATGTGGAGGTTACTTTAGCCGAAACGTTGTGAGAATAATGTCCAAGATGAGAACAGTAGGTCGAATATTCCAAATGATGCAAATTATGAATCCTCATGTGAAATATTCCGAATCGATTAGTTTTGTCTTCTTTTTCTTATCGATTAGTTTTGTTTCCTTATCAGTTCATTTTTTTCTTATCGATTAGTTTCGTTTTAATGATTTAAAGTAGTTAATATGAATTAAATTGCGAAGCGATAGTGAACGCGCGAATACAGCCAATTTGTAATAAGTTAAAGTTAAAAAAAATGAATGACGGAAAAATTCAATATTACAACAATTCGTTTGTGAAAGAAACTAATGGCTACCCTGAGCTTGATGAAATTTTGATAATTCATCATTATCAGGTTCAATATTTAATAAATAATATAAATAATTAGTATAAAGTTTCTTCGTTGCGACTTTTTTTTGGATACGGGTGTGTGTGTGTGTGTGTGTGTGTGTGTGATTCGGGTCTTCTAGTTAGTGTCTCTCCATCTCCGCCTTCAAAATCTAAACTATGACTGACTCTGTCGTCTCTCGTTTTTCACCGGAAATAGAGATGTCCGTTTTGTTTCCTCAGCTTACTTTACTCGGAAACAAGAGACGTCCATTTTTTCAACATCCTTCCAAATTCTCTATCATGACCCCTGGCTGTTAACAACTAATTGTAATGGCGTCGTTTGTCTGTGGAATTCAATGGAGCTGCCGTTATTAATGTCTTTAGTCATTCCGAGATTCTTTGCTAATTTCTCGCGATGGTCTTGACTGCGGACGGGAAGCATTCCATAGGATCACACTTGCAAACACTTGAAGTGGGTATATTTCAGTTCGGTAAAGTCTTTAAACATGCGTAACTTATCTTCCTTCAGTGGGGAATGGCAGTCAATATCCGTATCTAATAAAAGTAAATGATTACAATTGTTTGCTTTCAGTGCGTGTAAACATGGAAACTGCTACTGTTGCATAGCTCCCGCTTGGGCCGTGGCAGTTCTCTTTTTATATGCTCGTCCCGGAACGGGCCGTGGCAGTTCTCGTTTAAACAACTCGTTATTTTTAAAACATAAATCATGTGTTGCATACCTTTAAATTTCTCGCACCTTCAATCTTTCCTCGTCGCGTGGAGGGGTGCGTCGTCCAGTGGTTGAATTCTTTCTTCTTTCTTTCTGCCCTGAACCACGCCACTGCAACAAAAAGCTTCATGACCGACTCACTAAACAACAATCTTTTTAAACTTTTAAGTTCTGTTTTATTTGGCGTTAGTTATCTGTCGGCTTGGAGATATCCAATAACGTCGAGAGAGAGACCAAATTACTGCTTTCGTAATTACTTATCAATTAAGCCCTTAGTCATTCGTGGAGGGGGAAAAGAGATATTTCGCTTGTATTTTCTTAGGGAATGAATTCCCCTAATAACGTTGCAGACTACATCGTGAATCACGTCTGTTCGGCCCCCCTCCAAAACCCAGACTAGCAAAAACTCTGGTTCCCACGCAAAAACCCGTGACGTCACAGATCCTCTATGCGCAGGTGCATTCGTCACAGCCTGACTCCTTTGAACCCCCGACCTAAAAGGTCTCATCAAAATGGTAGCCTGTCACGTCGGTGAGCTCCAACCATGAGAACAGCCCTATTCTGCATTCGACTGTACGGGTCCACTCGCACTAAATCGCGCAAGTCAAACCAACGATTTCCAACAGATACGCCCATCTCAAGATGCGTCCGTTCCCACAGGGCGATTATCTAACACTACAAGTTCAGAATTGATATGCCATTTTTATAAATGACTAGCAGTATTCACCTGGCGTTGTCCGGGTGGAGATTGCTATTACTCATCGGAAAGTTTCTTCGGAAAATTATTTAAAATATCATGTTTACAATTTTTTTCCAGAAGGAAAAGTTAAAAATAATATTTTTCTAATATGGCGTCAAGTAATAAAAAAACTGTTAGCGCGGTGATGTTCTTAAACATCTACTAGTTGATGCTGCGTTTTTTAACGTTTCTGTAAAACATCAAATGGCTTTAACGAATCAAAACTAATTCCTTCTTCTTTATTATTTTAAATCTTTAAAATACAAATGAAAATAATTATTTAAATGTTTAAACTTAAAAAAAATATATGTTTAACCGAGATATTCTTTGTTTAATTTTTTTGTTTGTTTTATGAAACGAAGAAAATCTATTTGAAAATAATTGCTTTCTTTACGTTCTCATATATTTCAGTTATTTTATAGACCTAACCAATAATTACCCCCAGTGACCCCAGATGAATGAAAGGAAAATTTCAATTGTGCCTTTAGATTTCGTGAAAAATGTAACTTTTATAGAAACTTATTTGAATGTTCTCTTAAAATATCGATTTCTATAAAACACAAAAAACAGTGACTTTTATATACGTACTAATATAATACCCGTCCCATGACAGGTATAAGCAATAAATATAGTATTAGTTTTAATTTTAATATTTTTCTTTCTTGGGGGCATAGTACGGTTTTAGTGGTACTCCCAAATGGTAAAATTTACAAAAAAACTGCCCACGTTACTCACCCTGTTACCTAGAATATATATTCCATAATTCATAAGTATAAGCTCAATAGTTTACAATTTTACCAAGTACATACATAGTATTGACGCTCATGCGCGAGCACCGATCATTTTACAAATGTATAATTCAAAATTTGATGTCGAGCATTCATTTATTGATTATTTTTTGTATCTAACTTATTTAAAGAAAAGTTTTATTTAGGGCGGGTGTTAGTTTAGATGGACGCACCCCTAAATGGTAAAGTTTACGAAAAACAAAATAATGTGCCCATGTTACTCACCGGGTTGTCGAGAATACATATTCCAAAATTACTAATGATTGGTTCATAATTTTTTATATATATACACCCCCTAAATGCTAACATTAAAAAAAATGTGCCCATGTTACGCATGATAACATGAACTTAGCACCAATATTTTTTTAAGTGCTCAATACAAATTAGAGCTTTTATAAATAAAATTAAATAATTTTTTGGTTGTTCCGCGTTGACTATTGTATATATATATATATATATATATATATATATATATATATATATATATATATATATATATATATATATATATATATATTAGAGGTGAAAGATGAGAATAAAGAATTGTAAAGATACAATATTTATTAAAACATCAAATGTTCAGAGCAAAGAGTCTCATATCCTTAATCCATGGATTTTCAAAGATAAACTCTTCTCATCAGAGAAATATTGTATCTTTACAATTCTTTATTCTCATCTTTCACCTCTAAAATTAATTGCTCTATTCAATATATTGAGCTTTACATTATCACGATAGATTATTATTATTAAACGATAATTCAATTATCGCTATTTAATTCAACATATATATATATATATATATATATATATATACACACCTAACTTTATATATACAGAGATATTTAGATTTTACAAGGCATATCTTACTTTCTTTCAGTTTCATGTATAACACCCACACCGAAAGTACGGTGTTATAAAGCGAAATCACAATCAGTACACTGATCCCAACTTCGCAGTTTAAGTTCGTTTTGTTACGCGCTTTTCTGAAGTCCCCCCACCGGATGAAACGGGTCGTGATAACATCTGATTGATGTTGGTGACTTCAGGAAGAAAGGTATAAATTCAAGATCACAAGAAAGAAAAAACTATTTGTTTCCGGTAATATTCTCGAGATTTTGAGATTAAAGGAGTTAGAATAAATGTTATTAGCTAAAAGACAATATCATCGTAGTTTAGCTTTCTCTTTTCTCGACTGACCGTTTTTCTAGTTGTCTCGTGGTTTAATTAAAATGCATTTCTCGTAGAAGTGGGCATGAAGAAAGTGGGGTATCGCACTTCCTTTCACCCGTAACTTCTCCTACCAGCAAGATCTCTTGCATCCTCCAGGTATAGCGGTTGATAGTCTGTGTCTACCTTTATCACCCCATTACTTGATTCTCAGGAAATTCTGAGTATCTTTCCACCAATTCACCTTCAGAAACCGGCATTGATTAGTGATACGCACATGGTCATTTTCTAGAGTAAACTCCGGTCGTCTGTCCGACATCTGTCGAGCGTAGCTAAGTCTTGAGAATCTACCGCGTGTTAAAAATATATTAATACTAGTTGACCAGTGCCCCGGTGTTGCCCGGGAAAGAGATTAACTCAGGAAATTCCATGCCCAACCTTGAACGATCCAACAAGAACACAAATCCCACAATGTTAAAAGTAGATACCTAAATTGTTTCTATGTATGTACGAAAAAAGCTATTCTTACCTGTATAACCGCTTCATAGTTTCTATTTTGTTGTGTTCCCCCTCTATCTGTAGGGTGAGGTGGGGCATAATGGGTCAGTGGGACATAATAGGTCAACTCAAAGACTTCTTTTATTTTCTCTCAACTCAAACTTCTTCCTATGCTCTCCTACCTGGGTTTACCAGTTTCAGAAAGTGCTACTGGTTGACTAGCTGAATTTTTTATGATAAAGTTGTCTCATCTAATTCTGAAAGAAAAGAACTTTGGCTTGGAAAACGTCAACATACTGACAGAGTTTATAAAAAATCACTTACTTTCCAAAGTGGGGCATAATTGGTCACCTCAGATTTTTATTAAAGGGGCACTGATTTGGCTCCTTGTTGACAAAAATAGTCAGTAATTTGAATAGATTTGTACTAATGAACTTGTATTTATGACATTTGTGTGCTATATTCAGAGGATATGGAATGATAGGAAGGATTGTCTAGGTGAAAATACATATTGCTTGCGAGAGGTTGTGTTTATGACTTTTGTGTACTATTCTATAATCTGCCTAGTTATTATTTTATGGGGATGTTCTGTATTTTTCCTGTCAAAGTAGTAGCTATAAATGTAAAGCTATCCAGGTACTTATTGCTGTTATGTTGTATGTTGGAACTGCTTATCACCTTTTGTTTTGACAAAATGTTTATTTTTATTAAAGAGACACAATGCTCTACCACCTAAAGCATTTCACCAATTTTCATACCGTTGTTTAACACCCATTACATTTTTGCACAATGTGATAATATTTTAGAAAACAACCCCAAAATGGACTCATTATGCATGTGTTGAACATTTACTCCAGAAAATACTTGTTTTTCATAAGTATTATAAAATTGTCTCTTTCCTTCAAAATCCTCAAAAATCGACCCATTATTCTCCACCCCACCCTATTTATCTATATGTTTTAAATTAGTTTTAAAGCAAACAAAAGCTAAATTCGAGAAGGAAAAAATATCCCATAACTCAATATTTTCTACAGTATTGTTATAATTGTACGGTAGAATACTAAATATTTTCTGCGATTGAAATTATGACCCCCCTCAACTCCGATGGGCGTAATACTACAAATATTGAAAACGTGTAGATTAAGTGACATATAAATTGGCGATATTGAATTCTCTAGCTCACACGTCCCTATAAGTGGACTGTTTCTGTTGTACGAAAGGGCAATAAACAGCATTTTAAGTGTAATTTAAACGGTTTGAAACCGATCAAAATGATTGCACATTACAAAGAATTAACATTTAAACACGATCATTTTTTTATTAGAATTATTTGGTTTTCAGTAAGCAAGTCAAAATACCATTTTTAATTGATATTTAATGTAAATTAAAAAAAATATTCCAGCAAATTTTAATGAATTTTAATTAGAAAATTGGACGTTAAAATATAATAAGGGATCTTTTGTTTTGTTTTGATGGCGCTCTTGTAGAGAAAAGCGCCGATGCAAGGGAAATAACTCTCGTTGACTAAGAGATTTATAATCTTTTTCAGAAGAGAATTTGTGACGCTAAAACTAAAGCAACTTAGACGAATTGTACTTTTTATTAAAAAAAAATGTTGAAAATGCGACGATAATTGCAGAGAAATTAGAATTTTTATTAAAGAAAACTGCGACGACATTTTTTATGTAAGAAAGTTTATAACATATTAATAAAAAAGGTTATGGTCTTTAATATTAAAAAATAAAAGAAAGCTGCGACGACTGTGTTTTTTTAAATGTCACAAAGTTTATAACGATAATAAAAAATATTAAGGTCTTTAAGATTACATAAAATAAACAGTCGTCGCAGATTTCGTTTCTCTATTGTATTGTAAGTTTTAATCAATTAATGTTGGTTACAAAATAAATAAAAACAGTTGTTATAATGTAAGCTTTTCGTTTTTGTTTTCTCTTCATTCTGAAAAGTGTTTAAATATATTCTGGATGGTCGGACGGAACTGCTTAAATAAACACAATCTGATATTCCGCCATTCCTTGAATACAGCAAGGAAGCTACGTAGATGTAATTAAATTTGAGGGAGCGATTGTTATTTCTATGCAAAATTGAATGTAGTATGTAGGCAATAGTAAGAGCTTACAAAAGTAAATAATAACGGTGACTTAATAGTAATTCGCTCTTTAAAGGAAATACCCAGTCAATGTGAATGGCGTGGAAGTAGGTAATTGTAAGAAAGTGAAAATGTTTGTTACTCTCTTTATGAAAGACGTATTTCGGAGAAGCAACCAGAGCGGAATTAATGTAATAATTTTAGTAAGATGACGAAATGTACGCATATTTTCTAGAAACACGCATTAAGAATTGCTGTAAGTGTTTGGGTGAACATTTTATTATAGGAAGTGGTCGATTATTTTCCTATTATGACTGTAGTTACACGGGAAAAATCGACATTATTTTATTAATAGATTGTCAAAATGGAAAATCAATTCGCAAATCGTACTGTAATTCAGGGTTCACTCTGTTACACATGTTTAAATTTGGTAAAATATCGATCAGTACTCTTGCTTTCCAGATCAATGCAGATCATTTCATTAACGGAATTAAAAAGAATCTAAAATAGATCCTAAATGGTCATTAAAACGACAGTGTTTAAGAAAAGATGTAAAACTTATTCATTTTCGTGTCTGTTAGAGCTATTTAACAAGTTCCATAATTCTTGACTTATCACTCCTTTATTAACTCTTCCGTGTTGTAAGTTCAATATAAAGGCATTTTACTCTTTTCTGCAATACACGTGTTGTGTTATTCATGCACTTGATTTTTATCGTTTCCAATCCGCATTTTACTGCAGAACGACAACTTTAACGATAGCAAAACTATCAAAATATACGTGTAATTCAATTTTATCTTAGAAACTGCTTTAATAACAACTTTGTTTTCCCTACTGTATAAACAGACAGAGATTTAAATATAATGTTAACAAACATCTTGCTCACCAGCTTCCCACCAAAGCTGCCGCTTCAAAAATCTAACTACTATCACAGTAGCCCCTTATGTTTTAGTGACAATATACATTGGTTTGGGTGAATAAAAGTAAAAAAACAAACAAACAAAAAAAAAACGTAGGGATTTGAATGACACAGTCTTTTTGTGCTTCGCAACTGACAGCTCTGCTACCAGATTCAGTGCTACACCATCATCAGGAGGAACTACTTCGCAGTTTTGGCCCCGAAATGACACCAAGCCAAATACACCTTTCAGCCATCATTAACATCAACAACTGATTTTGATTGCATTATAACGTCATAAACTACCCTACATATGAGGCCAGCACGTTATACTTCATTCCCATTCTTTCACCATACAAAATTCACCTCTCCTTCCATATAATCCCTCTTCAGCCATATACAATAAGATGTTTTCTCTGCTGTTTCCGGAAGATCTTTAATACATTTTTTCAAGTCTGAGTTGTCACAGTAAAGACGACGTCAAAATAGGTTTACAACCGTTCGCTCTACATTCCCTCTTGCCCCAATGGCGAAATGATGGAATTCGACCTTCCATCCTTCATCTTGACACTCCTGTATTAACTCTTCATATCTGATCTTGTTCCTATTTTCTGCAACAACAAAGTTTTCATTCCATGATACTGTTAATTCCAGTATTATTCCTTCTTTCTTTTCTTCACACCACATAACAATATCTGGTTGTTGTCCAGATGATGTCAACGGGAACACCAAAAGGTTTTCCAGATCTACACTTAACTTCCAGTTTCTATTCCATCTGTCATCTATTTTTATGGTCGTTGGATGACTATTCAGATTACTTTTTGTGCCTGCTTTGTGGAATTCCATCTTTTTTATTTGTTTAATCATGGGTAATTCTCCACCATGAAATTGCTTTACTTTATGCTTGATTTGTTCTTAAAAGTAAAAGTAAAAAACAAAACAAAAAACGTAATCTAACATAGAGACGTTTTCCAGGCCAAATGCTGATGTTGTATAATGCAGTGGATCATAAAAATGGTCGAAACTGCTTGTTTTTCAAATGGGGCAAAACACAATGATGACTAATCATCGAAGGTGCCTCATCAGTTACACATGCAATAACATTAGTAAGAAGAACATTAATTTCGTTTGAAGAACGTCTCAATCATCTTGAAAATTGTTGAATCTTTATTGTCGATTTCCAGTTGTTTAGCAAACAAGATTTAATCAATGATGTTCTGATCACTATTTAACTAGCCATTAAACAGATCTTCATCAGCTTCTAAACAAATTTGTTTTCAAATCATCGCAGAGTTTGGGTCTAACGTCATTGTCATTTATATACGGCATAATCACATTGACCCACCAAATCTCGTTGGATTACCGAAGTTAAACTATCTTGAGAATGATGAGTACCAGATGATTTGATCATTTGGTAATACCAGGTGGAAGGACGACAGCACATTCCTGCAGAAACTAAAGTCGTCAAAATTATCTCCCGTGACCGATTTTTGAATTGAATATCCCATATAAACTTCTTTACTAAAATGCCTTTCTCGTGGAATGGGACATGAGAAACGTGGGGTATTGCATTTCCCTTCGCCCTCACATTCTTCGAACAGGAAGATCTTTCGCATCCTCTCGGCATAGCGGTTGATAGTCAGTGACTATCTTTCACACTCTTCACTTGATTCTCAGGGAATTCTCAGCGTCATCCCCCACATTTACCCCAGAAACCGGTGGATGATACGCAACATGATCGTTTCCTCGAGTCGCTATGCGAATGAGGAAGAAAGCCGTTTCAACCTGCGCAGGGTGAATGTCGCACTAATGCAATACATTTTCCATTTCATCAATTCTCGCCGATGCGCTACTGCTACTAAATAGATTTATCAAATGTATCCGTTATCATAGTATTACAAATTTCCTTTACTCCCGGTATCCCGGTAGAATGGGCGTTTCAGCTTTGATATTTGTATGAAAATAGTTACAACCACGCATGCGCTTTGACTGTATTACAAACGACAGCTACACCATGTAGACGCAGTTGTAGTTTCTTAACCTCTGACAAATTTCGTAGTAGTCTATCACTACATGACTACATTACATTCTGCCAGAATTCAAAATTATTACAAGAGAAACATATTTCCAGAAACTATAGACTAACCTTACTCAACCGTAAAAGGCCCCTAAGGGTTCCGCAAGAACAAGTAAGATAAACTAATGCAATCTTGACTTTTAATTTAATTTCATATCCGGACCATTTATAAACACACACAATATTATTGGTTGTTATACTATTGTAATATTGAAATCGTCACATTTAACTTATTATGTTATTCAAATATTTTATTTAACTATTTGGGTCACTACTTATCCAAGTCAAGAGCCACTCGAGGAAAAGGGGCAATGAGATGGAATGATTGTCAGCCGAAAGATGAGAAATAATCAATGGTGTGAACTAAGTTTGATTACTTATTGGGCCGTTTAAGTACTTGTTGACATTGGATTTGGAGACGACCATGTTGTAGTCTGCAGGGAAGCAGTCCCGCGGAATTGTGTTTCACGAACGAGAAGCTCTTGCAAAGAATCTCTACCTATGGAAATCCGTCTGACGCTAGGCACGCGGAGGAAGAAAAAAATCTTTTTTGCCGTGGTAGGTAGACGAGTTCTTGTTGTGAATGTCTTAAAAGGATAAACAAGAGATTGGAGCTCAGTCGAGCATCTTTCTATGGAAATAACGATAAAGTAAAGATAGATTAACAAGTCTCCTCTGTGGGAAAGGTGCTGTAAGAGGTTTCACACAAGAGAAACATTTTCTACTTTATAAAATGGCTCTTAGCCCATCTATTAGTTCACAGGATATTTTGCCTTGATTTGCCTTGTGTCTTTTCAACAATAAACGATGAATAAATAATAAACTATTGCAGCAATTATCTGTTTTCGTTTTGTATATATTTTATATTAGATTTATAAAATATTGGTTACTTATGTTTATTTTTTATGTTTTAGTTTAGATTTTTTTTTATTTGTGAATGAAAACTTCCTGCTGAAATATTAGAAACGAACAACATCAATTTTATTTAGCATTAGCGAAATAATTAATGAAGAAATATTAAGTTTTCCTTAAACCAACTATTAAAAAATATATGCTATGATATTTACTACGTGAACTACGATTAAAACAACATGTTAAAAAGCACGGTAGCTAAGTGGTTAGCGACGCGGACTGAGGTCTTGAGTGTGCCGGGTTCGAATCCAGTTCGTTCCACAGTAATATTTTCAGCATAACCCAGAACTGACCTTGTGTCTAACATCCTGGAGAGGAGGTATATAGAATATAATTTTGTTTGTGACAGGGGTTCCTTGAGACATGTAATTTATTTTAAGGGTTATGCAAAGGTAAAAAGGTTGAGACTCTTATATAGACTAAGAAAAATACACATCGCATATTCCAAACAGGCGATATTCACAAATAAATCTTGTAGTGTAGATCCAGGTCTTTGTAATATGCTAAGACCCACACTGACGATTAAGAAGGTTATAAATGGATAAAAACGTGACTGTTAGGAATATTTGAGAATGGGTCACCATTTAGCAAGTGCTAAATACACTAGAATGATGTTGTGAATGAAAGAGATAAAGTCTTGATTAACGAATAAAACATATTTATATGTTTACAAATTTACAGTAATGTGAAATATATTTAGAGTGAGTAAATTGTTCGTTAGAAAAGTTAAAGATTCTCATGTTTGTAAAATGTTCGAAGTGTGGAAAATACTCGATTGTTAGAAGTGTGTATGTCTATATGTTTGTTTTCTGTCAGTCTGAATATGCGTGTGTGTGTGTGTTCAGGAGAGATTGTGCATGTGTGGCATTTATCAGTGTGTGAATATGCGTGAACTTCTATGTGCGTTAAGTGAGTAGTCATTCGGTTTCCCTGGCCTTCAAGGCCAAGGGAGCTGAGCATAATGTCGTGCTTTTTGTGTGTCTTGTTTCTGGCTCTGTTGGACACTCCTGGTTTTTAGTTGTCAAGTTGCTGTTTTATTAGAAATTGATATTTCACACAGGCTCGTTACGAGAATCGTTTCAAACGAGCGAGAATCATTTTCAGTGGTTGAAAATTGTGGAGTTCACACAGATTTATGTAAAATAATCTTTTAATTTTATTTCGGTGACGACGGACATAGCACAAAGATATTGATTTGATAGCATCCCATTTCCACTTGATACAAAAAGGAAGAAAGTAAAAGGAAAGAATAAGTTAAACGAACGGAGAAAAAAGAAAGTAGCTTATACAAGTTAGTAACGTTTTACTTTCGTTCGTATCGCATCTCAACCTCCCCACAAACTCTTTCTCTCACATTAAAATCGTTTTAATGAAACAGTTTTCTTATATTTTTGTTCAAAGAAACCTCACTATTTTCTTTAATCAGTGTTCTATCTTTGTTTCAACTTCAAACTGGGCGGGCGCAACATCTTTTAATTATATGTTAAAGCAATCAGCCTATTCAATCAGCCTATAGACTGATCGATGCATAATTTGTAATCAACTCTGAATGCAAAATCTTGCAAAGTTATGCATACGGTATTTCAAAAAGATGTTTACACACTTTGAATTGTTGTAAAGTAGATGTATATAAAAATTAATTTAATTTTCAAAATCTATTAGAACATGCAAACATCACATTATTGCATTGTCACCTCATGTTCTCAGAATGATGCCCGTTTTGATTCAGGAGGCACTGCTGCAAACGCGAAGCAATGGAATAGCATACATCACGAAACCATTGTTTTGGTATTTGCGCGCATTCAACATTCAATTACTGCCTTTAATTCGGTGATTCTTTCAAGTTCCATTCTAAGAAACATGAGGTGATAATGTGATATTTGCAAGTTCTAATATATTTTGAAAATTAAATTAATTTTAACAATTACCTATTTTAGAACTATTCAAAATGTGTATCTACGTTTTTGAGCCCCCTCTCTCCCTCTCCCTTTCTCCCTCCCTCTCCCCCTCTCTCTTACGACGTAGAATATGTTTGCCTGAAAAATATACAAGATCTCAAAAAGTTGTCTACACACTTTGTATTTTTGTAAATTAAGTGTTTGTCCAAATTAATTTAAATTTCAAAATCTATTAGAACTTACAAACATCACATTATTGTATTGTCACCTCATGCTCTTAAGATGATGGTCCAGGCCCTGCTGAAAACGCGAAGCAATGGAATCGCATACATAACGAAACAATTCATCTAGTATTTGTGCGCTTTCACATTGAATTACTGCCTTTAATACGGCGTCTGTTTCAGGTTTTATAGTGTAGACCTTGTCTTTAAGATATTCCATAAAAAAGTCAAAGAGTGTTACATCTGTTGAACGCGGAAAGTATTCAATAAAACTCCTTCTTCCAATCCACATGTTTGATAAGATCTGACACCCCAAAAGATTCATCTGGTATTTGCATGCATTCGCATTCAATTACTGACTTTAATTCGGATTAGTTTGTGAAAAATTTCTTTGGTGCAGCGCGATTATTAATAATCATTTGCAACTACCAAATTTAAAAAGACTATATTCTGAACATCAGGAATTATCTGATGTTTTGCTGACTTGGCACGATGGCCCCCGGTGTAACACATCATTAATAGCCCCAGAGCATTGGAGAAGTCGCTCTACTCGCTCAACTGCAATCGGTTGAAATACAAATCGGTCAAGGAGACTGGCGTATTTTGATCGCTTGCAATCCAACGCTGATGCTGCTACATGCCCAGGGGTTGTCGTCGATTCCGTTATTGACGAAAGCGCAAAAGTGTCGAAAATAGTCGCATCCCATTCCACTAAAATGACTGGCCATGACGGTGTTCTAACAAACATGATTCATGTTATTGCATAATTCTATCATTGTACAATTGTTTAAAGTGTATATCCATCGTTTTGCGACACCCTGTAAATAACTGTTCAATAAATGTATATTTACGTTATAATTTGAAGCTGTACATATATATTTTTAATCTGATCCATAGTGTCAGAGGCGAGTAGGATTCCGCGTGGTGTAGTTATCACAGCTAAGGTTTTTAAATGTCTAGTTCTGTGTGCGAGATCACGTGAGAGCATGTGTTTTTGAATAAAATGAAGGTTCGCACTTTGAAAACGTTGATGTAGTTGTATGTAAGACATTTTTATAAGCCAAAAGCCAAAATCCTACTCGCCGGTGACAATATGGATCAGATTTAAAAAAAAAGAAAATAAAAGTATTAAATGCCTATTTCCTTTTGATAAGGTTGATTTTATTCACCGAATGTCTTAAGACTTTAAGATAAATAAATGTTTATTTTAATATAAAAAAAATCTTATATATATATATATATATATATATATATATATATATATATATATATATATAATTAACTTGTTACAAATATCCAAGGGGTATAAATCCGAAGGAAGTTGAAACCGGGTTCATGAGAGTGCTCAATGAGAATTCAGAGCAAAATATATTTAGTTGATGTTTTTATTACAATTTGCTACATAATATATTGTGTTTCGTTAACGTTTGAAATATGCGTCAACTCATCAGGCGTTTGTGGAATCAATCTGCTCAAATTTCTATAATTTAACAACAACAGGAAGTTTGGGGATGGATGAGAGGGAGGGGAGTGGAGCTATACGCTAACCCCGTCTCCACTCCCCTCCCTCTCATCCATAAAATAAAAACATCAACTAAATATATATATATATATATATATATATATATATATATATATATATATATATATATATATGGGAAGAGAAGGATGAAAGTAATCCGACGTGATGGGAAAATGAAAAAGGAAAACCAAAAAATGGATGTTTTTTATGTGTACATCAACGTTTCGTCTTTATTTATAAGACTTCATCAGGATGATAAAATAAAAAAATAATAAAATAATAAAATAATAAAAAAACAAAAACAACAACCCTCTTAGTGCACTTTTCTCCCATGCACTAGAACATGGTCATGCGTTCAAATTTGAACAAGCCAAAATCACTAAATATATCCACAACAAATCTCGGCGAAGATTATTAGAAACTGCCCTCATCACCGCCTCCACCACCATCAAGCAACGTAATGGTTTCTTTAACCTATCACCCTTAATAAGCAAGATCATCCTCACAGAACAAAGACTCTTGCCTGATCATGGTTAAACTTTTTTCATCTCCAACCTCTATAACACTCCCCCATTTACTTTTCCCTTTCTTTTTCTCTTTGAATCTTCATTTTCTCCTTACTTTTTCCTCACACTTTTAATACTGCAGTCCAAATAAACTTTCTCATGTTCCAAATATCTCAAATATTCCATACCCACCCTTTCAATCACCGCCCTCCTCCACCCCCCCAATCCCTCACACATTGCTATCATTTTCCAAATATTTCAAATATTTCACACCCTATCACAACAAATCCTCCCTCTCCCCCACTCAACTATTTTCTCCCATACCCCTTCTTAAATTCCCTCATTTTCTCAAAACGCTCTCTAAGACCATAACTTTTCGCCCATCCACCAAAATCACAGCCCCCCTTCCTCTCTACCCATCCTCCTTTCCCTGCATACACCCCCCATACACAAACATTCCAACTTACTTTTTTCCCCTTCAATCTTGAACCGCAGCCATCTGGTCAAACACCCCCTCCCCCTCTTCCTCACCTCCTTCTCTGCCATCCACTTTACCCCTGCTCATCCCCCACCTCTTTCTCTTACCACCAGCCACAGTAGTCCTGGCTCACCCCATCCTTCCATTTTTTCCCCACTCATTCTTTTCTACATTCATTTCTATTTCTCCAACAAATACGGACGTCCACCTAGCAGTTGGCCACTATTTCATTCTATTTTTCCCAATATGTCTACCCTACATGTATCTGTGCTTGCTTGACATTTTTTTCTCTATTTTATCATCCTGATGAAGTCTTATAAATAAAGACGAAACGTTGATGTACACATAAAAAACATCCATTTTTTGGTTTTCCTTTTTCATTTTCCCATATATATATATATATATATATATATATATATATATATATATATATATATATATATATATATATATATATATATACATAAAAAATTCCTATAAAAAATTCTTACATATATATATATATATATATATATATATATATATATATATATATATATATATATATATATATATATATATTCCCGAAATAGTTTGTCATGGTAAACAACCAATGATCCCTGGAGATAAACTAATATAGTGACTGTAAAAAGTAAATTAACTTACAAGCAAAGTAATTTTCCACCGAAGAACTTTGGACTAAAAGTGTTTTTTTACCATATAGTTTTAATGGTTGAAAAACTTCCAAGACTATATATATATATATATATATATATATATATATATATATATATATATATATATATATATATATATATATTAACGAAAATTACGTCCAGTAAAGTTAAAGGCGACTAATAACGTAATCTTCTGCATGAAACTGAATCACTTAGGAAGTAAACAACTAATTCATAATGCAAAACAAAGTAACAAACGCTGCGATTACCTGCAAAAATAATTGCATAAGAAATACAATACATATATACGAGGCCTGTCTAAAAAGTATCCGACCTTAAGCCAGAAAAAAATATTTCACATACGTGACGAGGTTTGGACCCTAATCTCCTTTCAAAATAGGCCCTTGTGCTTGCACACACTTAGCCCACCGATCCACCCGCCGCCGGAAACAACTCTGGAAGTCTTCTTTTGAAATAGTGTTCATCTCCACCGTCTCGTTCAACATTATATCTTCTCTAGTCTCAAACGTGAACCTTTCAGTGGCGTCTTCAATTTTTGAAACAACCAGAAGTCGCAAGGAACGATGTCTGTAGAGTAACTAGAATTCCATGTTTGGCCAAGAAATGTTGGATCAATTGGGATGAATGTGCGGGGGCGTTGTAGTGATGCAGCTGCCAGCTTTTCGCCGTCCACATGTCTGGTCTTTTGCGCCGAACTGCGTCACGGAGACGCCGGAGAACATCTTGATAGTACTCCTTTGTCACTGTTTGTATGAGCCCCACACGCGTCTGCACGGTGGTCTCGTCAACCTCACACGTGCACACGATCGTCGTAGTGGCAATAAAAAAATACGTTTAGAAACCCAGGATCAGTGTTAGCGGTTTCCAGAAGGTGCTGTGCAACTTGAAAACGGAGGTCTGTTTGTTCATGCGACAACAACTTAGGCACAAATTTCGCAGCCACTTTGCATGTTCAAATCATCAAGCAAAATTGCATGTGCGGAATCTTTACTCACTCCGACCTCTTGGGCGATCTCCCGCACGATTGAACAACGATCTTCCATCACCAAATTTCGCACCCTCTCAACAACAGCTGCACTCAGTTGGGGCCTGCCAGAAAGCTGGTCAATCTTCGCTGATGTGCGGCGATTTTTGAATCGGTTGAACCACTCCTTAATTTGTGTTACACCCATCGCATGTTCTTCAAACACCTGCTGAATCTTACGAATTGTTTAGCTTTGAGAATCACCAAGCTTTTGACAAAATTTGATACAGTACCTTTGCTCAACACGTTAAGTCATCTTGAGAGAATCGGTAATCCGACGAACACGTTGTGTAGCACCTTACTCAGCAACCGACGGGCAGCGACTAACGCACAGGAAGCCGGTGATAAAATTCACACATGCGCATGAAGGAGTCTTCCTTCACTGTGTATAGTGGCGCCGCCCTATCGTCTCTATTTCGCACGGAAAAAATAAAGGTTGCATACTTTTTAGACAGTATATATATATAGTTTCGATCCTGGCTTGAGGCACTAACTGGTCTAGCCGCACTGATGAACTGTGAAACAGCGAAACAGTCTGTATGTGGATGACTATATATATATATATATATATATATATATATATTTGATAATTATGGAAATGATAATCCAACGTAAGGGAAAATGAAAAAAAGGACAACCGAAAATTGTTTAAATATTCATCTACGTTTTGTCTTTATTTCAAGACTTTCGCAAGATGACTGATTTGAAGTAAAAAATAAAAGTCAATATTTGAAAATAGGTGGTGTGTCTATGGCGTGATTAGAGATTTTTGTTTATTTTTTCGAACGAAACATAGCTGTTAGAATTCAAAATATGCTGTGCGTTTATGAATTTTGGAACACAGCTTCTCGGTGTAAGTGGTGGTAATGTTGACTATATTTAGTTTAATTTAGTTTTATGCAAAGGGTGTGAAAATAGGATGGAAGCCCTTCGTCAAAACTCAAATACCTTCGAATTTTGTGAAATTTTAACAATAGTTTTTGATATTAATTGATAAATATTCCTAAAATTCCAGTTTCTTTGGAATATTTTAAAGTTTGTTAGGATGCATAATATTGGCACAACTTCCCATTTGAAAATTCAAATATTTCAGATTAGCCATCAATTAAGCAAGATTCTCTGAATTTAATTCTTTCTTTAGATCCATTTAGCTAAAACTTTAAATTTGAGACATTTTTTAGAATCCAAATCATGTAATAGATTTTGATCAAAATTGGAATAAGAATTCTAAACATAAGGTTTAGTATCATTATACCTTGATTTTAATCTTCGTAAGAGGACATAAACGTGGTGTAAAATTCTTCTGTTCATCGGAATTTATTTTTTATTTCACAACTAAATAATATTGAGTCTGGTCAGTATTTAGATGGCTGACCAGGTGCTGTATATAAAACCTTGTCCTACTGGCCCTGCAAGTAAAAGTCTAGCTACCCATCTACAACTACAACGAACAGTCTTAGGCCGTTCGTTGTGTTATGCGACTACCAGACACTGGCTGGCGATGACAGATTGATTTTAAATTTCAGAATAACAAGCATAAATTTACAGAGCTAGATTTTACATTCAGTCGAAGATAAAGCGTCGCTTTTGACAGAAGCGAGCAGTAGTGTTCATGTGTCACGTTATAAGGTATGACAAATCAGAAAATGAGGATAATTGTTTAAAACGCGAGAGTGATTATGGAAATGAAAATTTAAAACTACGCATTTGAAAATAAAATCTTGGTCACGCCACCAAATCGTGATCTGTAACGTCGTCCCCGTTCTTGACTTGTTCCCTAATACGAAAAGTTTTGCAGGAAAAATGAAGAATTGAAGGTAAATTTGTAATTTTTCACTCAACATGGCTGCCGACTGTGACGTCAATGAAGCATCTGCTATTTTCCGACCTCACAAATGAGTAAGTAAACCCAAATATATTGTTTTGGACTTATTTCAAATTTACCGTAAATTATTTTAAAGGAAATACAGTTGGGAAATTAGCCCAACACAATTTATTTGGGTTTACTTACTCATTTATGAGGTCGGAAAATAGCAGACGCTTCATTGATGTCACAGTCGGCAGCCATTTTGAGTGAAAAACTACGAATTTACCAAATTAAAACAAGAATTTTTGTTTTAATGCTTACAATATATTTGTAGTAGAATGTCGACATTCTCTTGAGTCACTTTTGTCTTACAGATGCAATCAATTTCAAGCCTCCAACTGAAAAGAGCAACAGGCAGTGCACCCACTTCCTTCGACTGCAAATCTTGCTCTTTCTTATCTCCGATTTTCTATTGATTGGTGACGTAATCTCGACAATTGTTTTAAACACATTCCTCAAATCGGCATACCTCAAAATAAAACAATAAAATGTTTATGCTTTCAATCCTTGTCCTAATATTTAAATTATCACAACAATCACAGTCCAAATCGCATTCTAAACGTGATGTATACCAAAACTGCTGACCGTTGGTTGTAATTCTTATTTACTATTCTGCTTTTTCGATCATCTCGGGGTAAACTCGTTACACAATTACTCGTTATACATCTTTCTGATAATCTTAACCCTTGCCACACCGAGATGCTCTGGTCACCGAAATAATTACTTAGCTTATTTTTGGTAGACAACTTTAGTAGATAATTACTTTTTTTTAGTAGATCTTTCGTGATTTTATTTTTTATTTATTGAAGAATTGTGACTGAGTTTTAAATTAGATTTGCATTTTATTTATTTTAGAGTCGGAAGTTTTGCATCGATCAATCCGTGTGCGGTTCTATTTTTGTCATTACCGGCCTCTTCCGCTTGGCAGACCCGTTAAGAATTTGAATCGCGAATTTTGTTTGGCGTTTTGAACAATAGGTAGACGAAAGAAACTGTTGTTAACACAAAGCAAGAATTTGGGGCAAATATGGTGATATGATAAAGGAAAGAAGTCTTTGCATATTTAATCTTACTCACAGAAAGTGCACCGAAGAAGAAAAGCAGAGGAAGGAAATGGATCACCCAGTGGAAAAGTTTGTGAAAATAGTAAAACAAACGAAAAAATTGCATTAAGATACAAGTGTTATTTTTTCAGAGAGATATGCTCGGTCATGTCTTGAAAGGAGGTCGTGGCGGTATATGTGTATGTGTGTATGTGTGTGTGTGTGTGTGTGTGTATGATTTTCATTGCTTGGATAAATTCCAATGTCTTATTTCTTTTTGACATACGCATTATTCATTTCTAATGTGAATTCGGCTACATAAGATGTTCATTGCATGGAACTACAGAACCCAGTTGAACACAGTATAGTTACTTCCACCGGACACAGTATAGTTACTTCCACCGTACACAGTATAGTTACTTCCACTGTACACAGTATAGTTACTTCCACTGTACATAGTATAGTTACTTCCACTGTACACAGTATAATTACTTCCACTGTACACAGTATAGTTACTTCCACCGTACACAGTATAGTTACTTCCACTGTACACAGTATAGTTACTTCCACTGTACTCAGTATAGTTACTTCCACTGTACACAGTATAGTTACTTCCACTGTACACAGTATAGTTACTTCCACCGTACACAGTATAGTTACTTCCACTGTACACAGTATAGTTACTTCCACTGTACACAGTATAGTTACTTCCACCGTACACAGTATAGTTACTTCCACCGTACACAGTATAGTTACTTCCACCGTACACAGTATAGTTACTTCAGTCGAGTTTGTAACTATGTTTGTTTGTGTACAACCTAGTGTCTACATCGCTTGACCAATCGTCACTAAACATGATCAAAATATCGTCATAGTTTAACTTAAAATTAATTTAATTTTGGGATATCTAAGTCGAAGTTCGGGATCAAGGTCACGGAAAAATGTAAAAGTTACATTTTTGGCAATAACTTCGGTTCTGTTCATCATAGAGACACAGGCATCACTAATATAAATATAATTTTAGATTTATGACATAGTAACATTCTTTGTCTATTGGATACGTAGATTTGGTTGGAACACATATACAAATAAATGGACGAAATACTGTATTTAATCAAGTTAATTCGTCATAGTGAAGAGTTGGACAAAAGACGACTAGACGAATAGATACGAGAGTGTGCTCTCTAACCATACTGGCGGCCCTGCATAGGGAATTGAACAAACACCAGTTCAGACACTAGAGTTTAGATAATTAATCTCTATTTCTATTTTCTGGTGAAGTCACGGGCAAATGGAAATGTTTATTGATTTTGTGGCGCGTTATGCTACGTTCTTTACTGGTTCCAAAATGCGAAAGGTGTTGCAACAAAAAGGAAGAATCAAAACAAGAATTATATATATATATATATATATATATATATATATATATATATATATATATATAGCTAACAATTTATTGTAGTAGAATGTCGACATTCTCTGGGTACATTCCTGCCTTATAGATGCAGTCAGCTCGTGGCCCACCCTAGAGGGAACAAACGTCAGAACGTCCGCTCACATCGATCGCAATTCTCGCTCTGTTATTTTTTCCGATTCTCTTTCGATCGGTGATATAATTCAGAAAATTGTTTTTAACACATTCTTCAAATTGGCATACCTCAAAATACCAACAATAAAATGTTTATATTTTCATCTCAACCTTAAAATTATCAAAACAATCACAGTCGCATTCCAAACGCAACGTCTACCCACACCCTGACCTACACCTCGTTACCATCTATGCTTCTTATTTACTATTCTACTGTTTCGATCATCCCAGTGTGTTCTCGTTACACTTGTACGAGTCTTACGGAGCTTGATGTTTGTGATTTGAATATGTATTTAACATCAGCTTGTTATAACATTAAACCTATTCGATTTATAAAAATGGATGTGTTTCGTAAATGTCAACGTTGATTCGAGCAGTTTGACTACAAGCGAATAACATACAAGTACAGACGGTTCAAAGTGAGGAACCAATCAGAAACATTGGAGAACAACCACCAAACAACGATCATCTCAACGAATGTTCACATAAACTTGTACTGTGCAATGTTATATTTTTTAAATTATTTTTTTTTTTACTTTAATTCACCCCAAAGAAGGAATATTGCAACTGAGACAGTAGTGATAGGGGCCAGATTTATAGGGGCATCCTAATTGGAGAGTTGTGCAGCAAAATGTATGTTCACATTACATTTAAATTTCTGCATATTGGTACAGTCTGTGAAACAGGAAGCAGGGAGGGAATTCCAATGGCAAACAGTCTGATCAAAGAACCTATTAGAGCAGACAGTTTTACGGTATCTGACGTCCTCTACAGTGAAGAGGTGGGATTTTGTTGCTGGTCGAGTTTGTCTGGAGTATTTATGTTGAGGGGGTACAAGTGCAGTAAATTCATCGGAGCACATTCCGTGGAAGTACTTGTGAAACAAACATGATGATGCAACACTGCGACAATGGGACAAGGGATGTGTTAGATTTGCCAACATGTCAAGAATAGAGCGTGGTATCATCAGCAAATATACCCATCTCGGACGCGATTGCACCAGGAAGGTCGTTTATGAAGATCAGGAATAATAAAGGTTCAAGTATCAACCCCCAGGGCACACCCGCATTAATGTGATGCTGTTTGGATGTACGGCAATCTAGAACGATCTGGACCTTTCTTTTAACTAAGAAGGATCTGATTATATTTAATATTCGTTCAGCAATACTGTACAAATTACTTTTCCCGTGAAAACCTTCATATTATACCTTGTCAAAGGCCTTGGCTATATCAAGCGCTACCGCCCTAGCTTCACTTGCATTACCTGGTGTATGGTATAGAGAGGACCGTTTGGATATCTGCAGTAGAACGGGATTGCCTAAATCCATACGGTTTGTCAGAAAGAAGCATTTTCGAGGTAGATTGATTAATGCTTCAAATATTTTAGAGAAGAGCGAGAGGAGAGTTATGGGGCGATAATTTTGCGAGTCAGTTCTTTCAACGGAGGCAATTCTCCAGCTGTCAGGGAAGCAAGATTTATCAAAAATTTGCTATAGAGTTTGGAAAGGACAAGGGCCAGCCCAGCAAAGCATTTCTTTATTACTATAAAAGGGATAAAATCTGATCCACATGCTTTGGAGGTTTCAAGTTTTATATGATATCCAGGACATGCGAAGAGGTGAAGATCGGATCGTCTAGTGTGGTTTCCGTTCGTAGTGGGAAATTAGGGAGAGAGTGCTTTGTGGAGTCAATTCAGCCTTATCCGTGACTGTGCAAGCAACATCATAATGGTTGGATAATGGGGGAATTGTTGATTGCCACATCACACTATTATAGATTTTCCAGAAATCACGAGTTCCTATTTTCTTTATTGTTTCATTGTTTCTGAATATGAAAACAATCTTTGTTAAAATCAGTTGTTGAAATTTTTGTTAAAATCAATTGTTGAAAAAAAATTACATAAGTTATTTACCTTGATAAGACAATTTGCCACGATAAAGTAAAAAAGGACCTTAATATTCTCTCCCCATTTCAAAGAGGAAAACCATTGACTTGGGCGACACATGTTCGACCAGCAATTTGGCCAGATCTATAACGGAACAGTCGTCTGTCGCTCAAGATTTAAATAAATAAATATTTTTCTTTTGCGAATGGATTTTCCTATATACCTAGTAGCAGTAGAGACTTCTGGAGTTGTAAGACCTCGTTCAATTGCGTTCCTTTGAATGATTGGCAGGATTGTGCCTCGGTTTAAGCATGTTTTAGAACAATCAGCAGCAACAGCAGCAGCAGCAGCAACAACAACAGCAGCAGCAGCAGCCACAGCAGTAGAGAATCTTGTTTTTACGTACCGACTCTTGATTAGACAAAAGTTCCAATCAGCAGTTACTTTCATCCAAAAAAATTGCGCGTACTATAAAACCCCAACTTGCTTTCTCCGGAATTTTTCTTCCACACTCGACACATGACGAGATACTTTAACGAATTACTAAACAGAGCGCCAGCATATACACACTACTAAGCAAACTCTCTCGAGACAGCAAAAATGAACATGTCTACTTAATTTCATTCTTACACTAGATAACTATTTTATTCGAAACACCCCTTGGGCTCATTGAACTCTCTTTCATTTTCAACATTTTATTTTGCATGGTCTCAACAAGTTGTCAATAAAGATAATTATTTCGTATTGATAGACCGTGTCCATTTTTCTTTTGATAATGTATTATTTTTAACAATGAGCCTTAGAAAACTGAGTGACTCTTGTAGTGTGTAACACTAGTGGCGGTGCTGGGTAATTCTTTTGCTGGCAGGGGAGTTCCACTCCAAAATGTTTTGCCTTTTAAAAACTATTGTGGCAAAAAACATTTTTAAGAGTATTTCACGAGTAAACATACACAAGACACTATAACGAAGGAGAACACGTACAATTTGCGTTTGGTTGTAACAAAAGGTTAGAAAACATTCTATGAATTCAAATAATATTATAATGATAAAATACTATAAAACTATGTTTAATTGAACATTGAATATAATAAAAAGGCTTAATATTTATTTCTATTCCGTAATAATTATTATGAATCCTAAGTGAAAAATTTAAATTTTTAATAATTTAATACTTAAAAACATTAAAACATAAGGTATTATATTTGTTTGTTTACAAAATTAAATATATTTGATATTAAATCAGAGAAACTGTCAAGAATATAAAGATATAAAGTGTGTTAATTTGCTAAAGAAATCCAAGGTTGATATTTATTTGAATATTAACATAATTTAATTAACAAATAATAAAATAAATATAAAGAAATAGTATGTAATCCAAACTAAATTCATAACATAATTTCATAATGGTTTTAATGTTTTATTTAGAAAATAAAATTAGCTATGAATGTTTGAATTTACATTTATTTTAAAATGAATTATTAAAAAATATCTAAACATTTTTTAAATAAAAAAAATGTTAAGTCACGTCTGTTTATAAATTCAATTATTTGGTTGGCAGCTAAGTTCCCGCCGTTTTTTTTTGGAATCAATTGTGTTTTCAAATTTTAAAATCTATTTTTTTTTTCAAGAATTCAATTTGCAATCATTTTGCAGTCTATTCTTTTTGTTAGTTAATTTCTGTTTATTTTCAGATCATTAAAATTGAATGTTAAGAAAAATGAACATTTTCGACATTTCCTTTTTGCTTTTATTGGTTTGCCTTTTGATTTCTACCAATGAGAGATTAACAATCTTGATAAACGTTCGGGAGAAATTGTAAATGACAAGGGAGAATACATTATTAATTAATTTGTTGCTATCGTTTTTTTTAATTAAACCTTTTGAATTTAAATATAAAAAAACTAGCGAGAACTTTGTTGCCAACCCAATATCTTTTGTATTAGACATGTTTTTAAATAATATTGTGAGTTTGCTTTTGCATTGGACATCAATACATATATCTCAATGCTAAAGTACTCATTGACTATACACTGCCAAAATTAACACGGAAAACCTTTTCTAGGATATTTTTTGGAGTAATCCGATTGTATGGCAATATTTATTTCTTAATTTTGCTTTAAAGTGGCGATCCATTGTTCTGAAACTAAATTTGTTCCTGAAGATCATAGGATTTATATTTATTTGTTCCCTATTAAAACTATTTCCTCATCTCACAGTGTATTATATATATTCAGTCTCCGAAATGTAAGCTCACTCCAGGCTTGGTTACGTGGTAAAGGGCGGAACTCGTAGATTCTGTATTTCCTTTTTAAATGTTAGCTATTTTAGGGTCATTAACACAAAACATCCAATAATGTGAAGAATTCTGATTGAAAATAGAACTAAACGATTCTAATTCTAAACAGCTATTATAATTCGTTGATTGAGGTCATGAACAACAGCGATGTCTGTAAATGAAACACAATGCCACTGGAACAAAACGATGACATTTTTACGAATGGACAAAAAGGTTATTTGAATTTCTCTCTCACAAATGTATTTCCCGCCTCCTCGTTGAAACCGTTTTTGTTTTCATTTGTTGTTAGTGTCATTACCGCGTGTTTGGTTCTTGTCTGAATGATAATTGCTACATCGAAATTAAATTAGCTAATTTATATATAAAGTCTACCCGGAAATACCAATTCAATATTAGCATAATAGCCAGTTCTCAATTAAGGCTACGGGATCTGCCCCATGAAAGTCGACTCAAGAAGCCTAACCTTTTCTCCCTTGAGCGCCGACGTTTACGCGGTAATCTCATTTTGGCTACAATCTCCCCAATCGCCATTATGATCTCCCTCAGGACCTACTATTCACTCCTGCACAGGAAAGGGGTCTACGCGGGTATTACCATAAGCTGTTTCACCGCCGATCTCGATTGAACCGGAGGAGAGACGTTTTCTCAATCAGGATACCTGGACCTTGGAATGGACTTCCAGGAGATGTAGTAAATGTGCCAACAATGCAACAGTTCAAGGCGAAATTGGACATGTGCAGGGGCTACTGTATTCTATTGTGTAAATTTCTACCACTCTTTCCCTACATGGCAACTGAAGCATGTGTGTTTTATTTTTTTGCCAAATTAATTGAATTGAATTGAATTTAAAGGCAAGGACTTTAGGATCTGCAAACCACGCGTCTTTATCAGTTAAAACTGGCAAAGATCAATTGAAATTATTTGTGAATAATCACCAGCCCCTTATTTGCCGGAATGAGGTATCGTTCATCACTATCCCAAGCATTACCACCTCACTGGGAGTGGGGTTTGTTCATTGCCGATCGCCAGAAGCGCCTCTACCGGGAAATGCCAGATCAGAATCCCCCTTAGGAGGAGCTGTTTGTCCCCACCATCCTGCCTTTTCCCACATATTGCTGTAGAGGGAAGCAAATAAAGACTGACTCTAAGTACTATCAACCAAACAGCCACCAACGCGTTTTCCCGAGAATAAACGATGACCCCCTGTATACTCCTGCTTCTAATCATAAAGTCCATATTACCATTTTTATTATCATTATTTTTGATTTTTATATAATTAAAATTTTTGAAGTTCAAAATGAAATAAAATAAAGTAAAATATCGGCTTTCCTTTTTATGGATGTATGGCGTGAACTTAGACCCCACGATATTATTGTATGAACCCCTTATAAAAATTAATACCACCATTGGATTTATCGTAAAATTTAACTCTAGAAAAGTGTTATGGTGCTGTACCTACCTACAGAGAACTAATGGACTCGTCCACCTTATAAATACGGGAAGCACGTGACACTTGTCCTCTTCTTCCCAGGCAAACCAGCAATGGCGGTTGAGAGCAACCTCTCCTTGTAATATCTTTCTTTCTATTGTATAATATATACCTTTGTTCATTTAAACCATGTGTTCCTGTGTCATTTATTCAGCTTTACCAAGGTCCACAACAAATGGCGACGAGGCAATTCGAACTCTTGGGTAAAAAAAACTGAAAATACCACGTGAAAATGCACTCACACCGGTAATGCAGGAAGCCGCACGCAAAAAAACAAAACAAAAAAACAAAACAAAAAACAAAGGTTTTTGCCGTACGGTCGAGAGAAGAAAAGAGAACTCAACTGAAAAACAAAAACAAAAAAAAAAACACGTTGAATTCTTAAGTGCGAGAAAATTGTTTTCTTTTAAGAAAAAGAAAACTGAAATGGACCTGTCGTGCTCTAAGTTTTAAAACTGCTTATCGAAAAAAAAAAAAACAAAACAAAAGAAATACCGAACACCAAGCTTAAGCGAGTATTGTTTTTTTTAGACGAACGTCACAGCGAGTTTTTTTTGACGAACACACACAAAAAAATGAAACCGACACCACGTGCTTCATTTTAAGAACAGATATGAAACAAAAACATGAAATGAACACACGTGCGTTACTCTATAAAAAAAAAGACGCACGATAAAAAAAAAAGGTCAGTTTTATTTTCTCTCTCTTTTTTTTTCCGACTTGTACTGAAATATTTTAAAATGCAGAAAGAATTAATTGTGAAACAGATTTTTTTTTCTCTTCGTTAAAATTAAAAACGTGTATAAGAAAAAAACATTACATAATCTTTTCATAACTAAAACTCAGCGTCTTGCAAACGCTAATTTAAAGAAAAGAACTTCTTATAAATTCATTAAATAACGAGAAAATATTAATTTTCAAAATAAAAAAATAAAAAAATAAGTGAATATACGCGTATATAGAGAAAAGGAAAAGTTTCATAATCTTTTCATAATTAAAACGGCGCCTAGCAAACGCTAATTTAAAGAAAAGAACTCTTATAAAATCATAAGATAATAAGAAAATATTAATTTTCTAAATAAAATCAGAAACTAAATGGTTGAATATGGAAGATATTAAGTCTATAATCACCGAACTAATGAAATTCCAAATCTCCCAGCAACAACAAACTGAGGAAAGATTTCAAAAGCTTTTATTACAACAGAACCAAAAGATTTTATTACACAAAAAGGAGTATGATGAAAGATTGGAATTTCTGATACAAACAATATCGCGCAGTGATCAAGAAAATGAAAAAGACGACACGTTTTCGCAGAACGCAATTTGGAACAGTATTGATAATTACTCATACACGGAAAATAATACATTTGAAGAATATTTCCGAAGATATGAAGACCTATATAAAATTGACTGCGGTGGTTGGAGTGATGCGAAGAAGCTACGCCTCCTTCTTAGAAAACTAAATACCACAGAACATACCAAATTCGTGGATTTCATTTTGCCTCGGAAAACTAGCGAGCTAACTTTCATTGAAGCGGTTGGTTTATTGACAGAACTGTTTAGTCCAAGAACTACACTATTCCACAAACGATGGAAGTGCATGAACCTGGTAAAGAAAGACGAGGAAGATTATGCTACTTTTGCATCGATAGTGAACAAGCATTGTGACGATTTTAAACTAACTGAATTAAGTGCAGATAATTTCAAGTGTCTAATTTTTGTACAAGGTTTAATCTCAGGAAATGACACGGAGATAAGGCGTAGAGTTCTAAATAAATTAGAGAATGAACCAAGCCTTACGCTGCAAAAGTTGGCTGAGGACTGTCAAAGATTTGTAAATGTAAAACAGGACTCAAAAGACATTGAATTGTCCGGCATTGCGCACATAAAAAAGGTACATCAAAAAACAAAAGCTCAACCTTATAGAAAAATAAGAAATAATAATTTTGATGTAACAAAGACAAACCAAACCAGTAAAAAAATAAATAAATTGCCACCAAGCCCTTGTTCACGCTGTGGTAATCCACATTGGTACAATGAGTGCCCATTCCGTTTTAAAACCTGTATGAAATGCAAAAAAGTTGGACATAAAAGTTCGCACTGCAGAACGGGCAGACGAAATAAAATGCGGATTCAAGCCACTAGGACAAAGAAGGAAACTGGCATGAACATAAGAAAATATGTACAGGTGAAAATCCTGGATAAAAATATAAAATTGCAATTGGATTCTGGTTCAGACGTTTCCATTATAAATTTACATACATGGAGGAGATTAAATAAACCTACTCTATCAAGAACAAACAGGCTGGCAAGCACAGTTACTGGTGAAAGAATTACATTTGAAGGAGAATTAATCACAAATGTGTCCCTAATGGGAAATACTAAAAAACTCAAACTACTGGTACTGAATGATTCGAATAATCTTTTTGGTTCAGATTTTATGCAGGCATTTGATTTATGGAAGTTGCCGATAAATACATTTTGTAAAAAAATAAATAGTCGCGCAACAGAATCGGAAAAACTACAACGAGAATTAAAAAACTCGTTTCCAGAGGTTTTTTCTGGCGGTCTTGGATGCTGCACTAAAATGACTGCAAAATTCCGTCTAAAAGAAAATGTACTGCCGGTATTTAGAAAAGAAAGGAAAGTACCCTTCGCCTCGATTGAAAAAATAAACGCTGAATTAGACCGACTGGTAAAGATGGGTATTTTATCAAAAGTACAACACAGCCAGTGGGCAGCACCCACGGTTTATGTAAAGAAAAAATCTAATGAGATTCGTGTATGTGCAGATTTTTCAACAGGACTGAATACTGCCCTCGCGGACTATCACTACCCACTCCATACCCCGGAAGAAGTGTTTACAAGCTTAAATGGAGGAAGATTTTTTTCAAAAATAGACCTAAGTGAGGCATACCTACAAATACCGGTGGATAAAGATTGTTCTAAGCTGTTATGTATAAACACACATCGTGGTTTATATAAATTCGAAAGATTAGCGTTCGGAGTTATGGTCGCGCCAGCCATTTTCCAACAAGTAATGGACACAATGCTGGGCGGACTCGATTTCGCAATAGCGTATCTCGATGACATCTTGATTAACAGCAAAGATATCGAACAACACCAAAAACATGTAAATCAAGTGTTTGCGAGAATCCAAGATTATGGGTTCAAAGTAAAAGAAGAAAAATGTGATTTTTTCCTGGAGGAAATAAAATATCTGGGTCATGTGATCGACAAGGACGGCAGAAGACCAGACCCAGAAAGGGCTACCGCAATAAAAAACATGCCGGCGCCAGAAAACGTCATGACATTACAGAGTTTTCTGGGCCTAGCAAATTACTACCAGGCTTTTATCCCAGAAATGCATAATTTGCGTGCTCCATTAAATGAGCTATTAAAAAAAGGTAAAGCCTGGGTATGGACACCTGAATGTCAGGATGCATTTAATAAAATCATAGAAAGACTTACGTCAGAGTTATTTCTAACACATTACAATCCAGAATTGGACATAATCGTAGCTAGCGACGCTAGTTCATATGGTTTAGGAGCATGTATCCTACACAAAATGCCTGATGGAACCCATAAACCCATTGCACATGCACCAAGGACCTTGCTCCCAGCGGAAAAACAGTATTCTCAAATCGAGAAAGAAGCCCTAGCAATAATATTTGCAGTAACAAAGTTTCACCGATACATACATGGTAGACAATTTACCTTACAGACAGACCATAAGCCGCTAATTACAATTTATGGATCTAAAAAAGGCCTACCTGTATATACAGCTAATCGACTACAAAGATGGGGAACTATCTTATTAAACTACAACTTTAAAATGCAACATTTGCATTCAAATAAAATCTATCATGCAGATGGATTGTCGAGATTAGTGCCAAAACAGAGAGAGACTCTAGAAGACACAGTGATTGCGTCTCTTCAAACAGGAGATTTTAAAGAGATTTTGTGCAACGCAGTGAGAGAGCTCCCGGTGACACTATACGAGATAAAAAAAGAAGCTCAAGAGGATGAATTTATCACCAGATCAAAAATGAAATTGGTAGATAAGGATTTACATGCGGCAAAGAGTTTCTTACTCTGTGATGACGTACTCATGCATAACGAAAGGGTGGTCATCCCAGAAAAACTACGAAAGCAAATTCTGAAAGAATTTCATGTTGGCCATCCAGGGATAACCAGGATGAAGGGGTTAATGAGGAGTTTTGTGTACTGGCCAGGTATGGACAATGACATTGAAAAAGCAGTAAAGCTTTGTAAAGGCTGTGCCTTAGCGGCAAAAGCACCGCATATAAAGCATAGCCCATGGCCAAAGACCAACCGTCCGTGGGAAAGAATTCACGTGGATTTCGCGGGACCATTGGAAGGATTTTACTACTTAATCGTAGTCGACAGTTTTTCAAAGTGGCCCGAGGTACTACGTTGCAAGAGTCCCACGTCAGAGGTTACGATAAGATTCCTACATGAACTATTTGCCCGTTTTGGGGTAGTGGATTGTTTGGTGAGTGATAATGGGACACAGTTCACGTCATCAGATTTTGAGGAGTTCTGCGCGACGTTTCAAATCAGACATATAACGACGCCCCCGTATCATCCTAGGTCAAACGGCCAGGCGGAACGCTTCGTAGACACATTAAAAAGAGCATTAAAAAAGGCCGGTGATACTCCTAAGGAGAAGGCTTTACAACAATTCTTACAAGTATATAGAATTACAAAAAACATGAACATAGCATCATCATTATCCCCCGCAGAGATGATGTTTGCGCGGAATGTGAAGTCCGTGTTTGATAAATTATTACCTAAACATAATAATTATGACCGAATCTCTACGGTACCGAAGAAAAAATACAACCCAGGAGATAGGGTATATTTTAAGATGTTCAAAAACAATGCATCGTTCTGGGAACCCGGTACAATTGAAAAGAGGATCGGATCGATGGTCTATATCATAAAAGGACCACGGTTCTCGCATAAGAGACATCTAAATCAGATCAGAAAAAGACTGTCAGATGACACTGACAGCGCCCCACAAGGAGAAGACGTGATGGACGTGATATATGACACCTTCAACTTACCAGCACCCCAGGTAGTCACACGTAAACGACAACCAAAAAGAAAACGAATGGCTCCGGACTACCTAGAGATAGATCCGAAAAGGAAACGTTATTAAGACTCCTGAGGAGGTAAGGCTTGGAAGGGGGGTGTTATGGTGCTGTACCTACCTACAGAGAACTAATGGACTCGTCCACCTTATAAATACGGGAAGCACGTGACACTTGTCCTCTTCTTCCCAGGCAAACCAGCAATGGCGGTTGAGAGCAACCTCTCCTTGTAATATCTTTCTTTCTATTATATAATATATACCTTTGTTCATTTAAACCATGTGTTCCTGTGTCATTTATTCAGCTTTACCAAGGTCCACAACAAAAAGCCTGGTGCAACATTCACCCTTGTCAGGTCGAGCCGGATTTCTCTTAAAGAGGAAGTTTCTAGGAAATATTAAATTCACAAGTAGTCCCCAGTCGCATGTATATGCCGGTAAGCAGAAATTAATTTGACTACGTTAGTTTTTGTATGTTTTTTACAGCGAGATGTCGCCGTCCTCTCACATATAATAGCTGGTATTCCCAAATGGTCACCCATCTGGTACTGACCAGGCTTAACGTCGCTTAACTTCAGTGATCTAACGGAGCCTGGTATTCTGATCATGCCATATCATTCATGTGGGAGACAGTTGATTCGTCTCAATTTAATAGCGTTGGAAAACTATATACATTAGCCAATCTATTAATATACCTATTCGGTGTCTGACTGGATAGATTCTGTTTTTTTCCATGACATTGAACATATTCCATTATCACGCATAAAAAAGATATAGAGAATTTACTTAAGTTGATATTGAATTTTTTTTTTGCATTTGAGTGATAACATCAAGCATTTGTGTGTTTGTTGAATATAATTAACTTAATTAAAACGTAATTCTTAATATATTTGCATCTATTTAACGATTAAATTGAATTTTAATTATATTTCATTCTGTATCGAGAGGGGGCACGAAAAACTCTCCATACAATACAAATAATAAGAATAAGGAATGGATTATTCCGAGAAATATAACATATGTTAGTTATTGGGTTTGTAACATTCTAATTTAAGCTCACAAATGATCAAGACAAATACGGTTTGTCATGGGTACACTGTATGTATGTATGTATATATATATATATATATATATATATATATATATATATATATATATATATATATAATGAAAGAAGAGAGATAAAGATGTGCAAATGACAAATCTATTTCATCTCCGATTGTTCAATGCATGGTGTATTCGATAAAAACATGTTTATTTATTTTAATTCTTTTTAAAATTTTTATATTTTTATATCGTTTTTATCGAGTACACCTTGCATTGAACAATCGAAGATGAAATATATTTGTCATTCGCACATCTTTATCTCTTTTACTTCATTTAATTTCATAATTGCTCTATCCCATATATTGAGCTTTAATCATTTCACTATAGTTTCAATTTTTCTAAAAGTATACTTTTAGTCTTATATATATATATATATATATATATATATATATATATATATATATATATATAGTATTTTTACCACATCATTATCACAGAGGACAGATTCACGTCATTTTTTTCCAACTTATTTTTTTATTTCGCAGACAATTATTTGAAAAGATGTAAAAGGGACCATAATTCAATGTATATTTTAAAAAAAATTGATAATGAATATTGACTGTAATTTCGGGCTATAATCGCCAAGTTTTTAAAAGTTTTAAAAATTTGTTTCTGTACAATTTGCACTGAGGATACCCACACCAATAAATAAATAAATGCATAGGAGCATTTTACAAATATCTTGATGTTAACCGAAACAATTGTCTGCGAAATAAAAAAAATAAGTTGGAAAAAATGACGTGAATCTGTCCTCTGTGATAATGATGTGTTATTGAACACATTGGCTTTTGACTCGATTCTGGTGTCTAAATGTATGTTTTGTGGGGCAAAGAATCTAATGATAACAATCTGCATTTTGTATCTTTTAGCAATGAGCCGCCATGTTGGATTTCAAAATGGCCGCCATTTAAAATCTACATTTGCGATTACCTTTGGGTTTAATAGCGCTATTGACTTGATTCTTGTGTCTAAATGTATGATTGGGGGTGGGTGGGGTGAATCCAATGGTAACAAGTTGCATTGCGCATCTTTATTAATTTTGCTGCCATATTGAATGACCCGGAAAGGATCACTTGGGGCCAAACTCCATTTCGGGTAAAAATGACACAGAATAAGGTATAATAAATATGACCATTTCTGGGTCAGATCTGACTTTTTCTGTGTAAAATCTAACTCTATTCCGAGTCATTTTTGATCCAGAATGGAGTTTGGCCCCAACTGATCCTTTTCCGGGTCTGTCACGAAATTTTTAAGAGTGTAGTTGTAGTAGCAGTTTTCATGGCATTTATGATTACAGAAATGCTACATTGTGTCTTTTCAGGTTGATCATGATGCATGTCTGTAGACTGACGGTTCTGGTTATTCTTCTGAAGACAGTTCGATCACCATGTCCAAGAGGTTCACACTAGCTCATGCTGAGCGAACTTCATCAAAATCACAACACCTCACCACTACTGACTGGAGGTTATGCATCATATGTCAAGAGGACAAGATGGAGACATTGACCAAACCTGAACAATCTAAGAGAAAAGACATTGGTAGTGGATACAGTTCACTCGCAGAGAACTTGATCAAATTCAATGAACTTGGAGAGCTTCCAGGATCACTACAATTGGAAAGACTTGATGATGGCGATGGCATTGAAGCTGTGATGGTTGTACACGGCGCACAATATCACCATATGTGCAAGCTAAAGTACAATAACACACAACTACAGAGAGCACAGAAAGAAGGTCAGAGCAATCTTTATGCAAATGCACCAGGGCGCATTCACGTTCGAGTACAGAGAAGGTTACAGAAACTTGTTTCTTCTGTGGAAAACCTGCGGGGACTAATAGTCTTCGGAAAGCTGCAACATTAGAAATTGACAGACGGGTCCGTGCCTGTGTGAACCTTCTTGGTGATACAGAACTGCTTGGTCGTCTCAGTGGTGGGACATGAATGCGTTGGACGTCCAGTATCACCTGTAGTGGTTGATAGGACTTTACAACTGCGCGAGATCGGTCCAATCAACAGAACCACAAGACTCCGACCAAGAGAGCGCAATGTCGGCAGTAGTCTTTGCTGAACTCGTCATATGTTTGGAGAAACCAAGCCCTTCACAGGATTCCCTGAATGATTTCAAGAACAATCTGTGCCGCCGTTGCTGCTTGCACTAGTCAACATGATTCTCGAGGGACCCAACATCAAGGACCAGACGGAAGACACTAACCCTGCAGCAATTACCACAGCCCAAATACTAAAGTTCAACAGCGTCAAAGACAAGCGAATTTGTGGCACTACATCGTCTACCTGTGTCAGGCACAGTGTTGCACAAAAGCCCCCACTTCCAAAATACATAGGGATGATGTTGGTCAATGACTGGAGGACAATACACACCATGCTGGACCAGGCTACCTGAGGCAGCTCACACCTGCATTGAGCTGGTTTCTTGTAAGTGCTAGGAAGGGTGTGTGAGACGCTGCAAGTGCAAGAAGGCTGCCCTTAAGTGCACAGCCCTCTCTGTGTGTGAAGGGGGCTGCACATGAAGATGAGTTCACAACATTCATTTACTTGTGACAGTGCTGAACTGGTTAACATGACACTGTTTATGTACACATATCTTCAGTACCGATGTATATCTAGCCTCAAATACCAGACCATTGTAGAATGTCAATAAACACCCAACCTTATATACTACACCATAGCATGCCAGAATTTTAACTTAGATATTTAATGACTTAAGAAGTATAAAACTCAAAATTAGTAGTTGAAGTAAGTTGATATTTTTATTTAGAGTTATACAGGGAAAGCTAGTTTTGAGAAGTTTACGTTGTTTTGTGTTAATGTTCACACTATTTTTGTGGATATTCAAACGTAACCCCGAATTGATCATTTTGTTATATTGATTGAAGGAATGAAGAAGACTAATCAACCAAATCTCTTATAAAAGGTGGCATATCAAACCTAGAACAACACATAATCAATAACTCAAACTTGTCAAAACAATTTTTACTTCACAAACTTTGAGTAAAATGTTGCCTTGTCAAAAATACATGATGATGAATATTCATCTCTCATGAATTAAGTGTAGTACTGTAATAAAGTATGTCATTTTGAAAAATAGATTTTTTATTTGTCATGTACTATAGAAATATTTGACCCAGATGTAATCGCACATGTAGAATTCAAGTGGCGGCCATTTTGAAATCCAATATGTTGGCTAATTTATAAAGATACACAATACAATTCTTTTCCACCCAAAACATACATTTAGACACCAAAATCGAGTCAATAGCAGCATTAGACCCAAAGATAATCGAAAATGTAGATTTCAATTGGGGGCCATTTTGAATTCCAATATGGCGGACATGAAGGGAGAATTCCGAGTGGCTCAATATCTGAAAATGTTCGCCATATATCAATGTACATTTGTGCCAAATTTGATGCTTGTATCACAAAATGTACAATCCTTTTGAAATTTCGAGCTAAACCGCTCCACTAACAGACCACACATGTTTGTGACATTTGCGACAGAGACTGCCTTTTGCGCATTGGTTTCTTCAGCCACAAGCAGTTCTGTTCAGCCGAGCAGACAGCCGGGACAACTGGGCTAAGGATGCATCAACCGTGGTCGACTCTGACCGACGGAGGACGACTACTACTACTACTACTACTACTACTACTACTACTACTACTACTACTACTACTACTACTAAGCAAACATTATTAAACGCAACAAAATTATATTGCTTGATTATACTTTTTTATTTTTTTCGAAGAGAAAAAAGAAGAGAATCTCAAAAACAACCGAGAACGCCGTATGCGAGATTGTTAAAGCGTCAACAACAAATCGATGTTGCTTTCAGAAAAGAGTCGTACAATTTATGTTGCAGGAGCGACAGAATTAGTGTTCCAGGATAAATTGTATTTACGTTAAACATTTTAAAATATTATTACTAGTTTTGCTTGGTTTTAATAAAGATTGCTTCATGTATTTTTAACATTTAAAATAGTTTGTGAATGTAATATTTTCGTGTTGTTAGCTAAAATTTGGCTAAAATCAGATGGGGTGGCATTGTGATTTTTAAATGCTGGTAAATTGAACTATGATTTAGCTGGTGCACAGTGAGTATGTGTGAAAAGGTAGTCGTAGTAGCACCAATGTAGTTATTTGCTTCTGTTTAAAATTTTATACCCCTCTTCCTCCTCCTCCTCCTCCTCTTCTTCCCCCTCCTCCTCCTCCTCCTCATCCTCCTCGTACTACTACTACTACTACTACTACTACTACTACTACTACTACTACTACTACTACTACTAATCATCATGCATTACACCCAAAGGATGATACTGACGGACTCTACGTGAAAAGGAAAGAAGGTGGAAGGAGACTGCTAAGTATAAAAAATTGTGCGGACAACACACAAAACAAGATATGGGAAAATACATAACCCAGAACACAGAAAAGCTGATCACCGCAGCAAGAGATACAACATGAATAAGACGGGGAGCAGCGAAACGAGAAACGAAAAGTGGGAAGAGAAACAGCTACATGGACGATTCATAAGAATGACAAGATGAGAGACTCACGAAAACACTTGGACATGGCTACGAAAAACAACAACAAAAACACGTGTACAGAAAAACGGAATCACAACTGACAGCTGCACAGAACAATGCGATTAGAACTAACTATCTCAAAGCTGAATTAGATAACACCCAGGAAAATAGTAAATGTAGGCTTTGTGAACAACGAGACGATAAATCACATAATAAGTGTATGGAGAAAACTAGCCCCAAAGAATACAAAAATAAACACGATTGTGTAGGGAAAGCAGTACACTGGGAACTATGCAAACGACTGCAAATGGTACAGACATAAATCGGAAACAGTACTGGAAAATCAAAATCACAAAATCCTCTGAGACATGGAGGTACAAATAAGTAAACTCATTCAAGCAAGGTGATCAGATGTAATAATAGGTAAAAGAAGAAAAAACTGACAAGTTATATATATATATATATATATATATATATATATATATATACAATATTACGATTGGGTGAAAGTTTGTTCATTTGAAATGTAGAGTTCTCGTATTGTAGAACGTTCGATGAGAAAGTTTACTAGTTGTTAAAAAGGTGTTTATATATTTGTTTTCAATCGACGTGAATCAACAGACGACAGTGTGAAAGGCATTGTGTGTGAGTGTACCGCTTAGTGTCAGTGCGTATGCGTATGACTGCGTGTGTGTGTATGAGTTAAGAAATGAATTTAACTTCGCCCAAGCTCACATGAGCAATAGAAGCAGAAACGTAATTCAGATGTTTACAGTGTGCTGTTTTTTTTGACTCAATTGTTTTTGTCGATGAAAAATCTGGCCTTAAATAATAAAGCATGGGCCCCAAATTGGTGGTTTTTACTTTTTAGCGGCAAACGTGATTTCGACAGCATGAGTTGCTCTTGACGTGCGACGGACGGTTTTTAAAGCGATGCCACATGACTGCTATTTTTGCTTTTTGTGTAAATATTTCTCTTGTACGAAAAATGTCATTTCTTTTTCCAGATATACTTTTTGGGCGTGACTAGTGTGTTTTCGCATACGTCGTTGGCCAATGAATATTTTAGGATTGGGATACATGTCAATCCTTTAATAGCAAAATTTCGCTAGGGAAACAAACGTTGATGAACTTAGCTTCAATATAATAATAGATAGGATTGTTGTAAGCGAGTTCTTTTTTAATTTTTTGCTTTCCCTTGCGTGCGTTAAGTGTTAGTATACCAAATATATACTCTTAATATTACGCTCTGGAGAATAGACAATACTTCTCTCTCCCTAACCGCATCCAATATTTATAGAAACATGTTTAACTCGTTGAAAGAAAATATTCCGTAAAATGTTTTCTTGCTAATCAGAAAAGGTCAAATATTTCCAATGGATAACATTTTCAATTTAAGATTAATAAAAAAAAAATGAAATAAAAATGAAAATAAAGTAAGTAACGACGAAATGACTGGCGAATACAATTCTTAATTCCTAACGAGTCTTTGTAAAATCATATTCTTTCCTCGACACTATTTTGCTTTCATGTCCTTAACATTATTAGTTTGACCTTTATCCTGTGCTATTTTCCGACAGTGTAAAAATCAAAAGAATTATTTTCGTATTGAAATATTGATTGTTGCAAATACATTTCTGAATGGTGAACATCTTGTCATCGAACTTTATTTATTAACTGTATTAGTTTCGATCAATAGAATAATTAATGGTTCTGTGTGTAGTCAGATATCGAATCATGTAGTGTCTGATTTGGAGGCAGATACAAAGCAGAGGTAGTCTTCTGCTCTCTCTCTCTCTCTCTCTCTCTCTCGAATAAGAAGAAGAAGAAGAAGAAGAAGAAGAAGAAGAAGAAGAAAAAGAAGAAGAATGTACTTCTTTATAAGAGTAGTGGCGTTATTCCATCAATACGTACCAAGGCAAATGATGAAAACATTTTTTGATACAATTACGAGAAGAACTTCCATTTCAGGACGGGTAAAATTAATTCTCTCGAACAGAACAGTTTCGCACCACTTTTATGCCTCCTTACGAACATTAAAATCAAGATATAATGCGACTAAACCTTATATCTATAATCCTTATTCCAATTTTGATCACAATCCATTATATGATTTTGATTCTAGAAAATGCTTAAAGCTTAAGGCTTAAGAGGTCTTACGAAGAAATTATAATTCAAGGAATCTTGCTTAATTGGTGTCCAATGACTAGGAATCAAATGTAATGCAAATCTGAAACATTTGAATTTTTAAATGGGTGATTGTAGCCATATATATAGCACCTTAAATCTTTTAAAATACAAAAAAAAAACCCCTGAAACTTCGGGAATATTTATTAATGAATGTCTAATACATATTGTTAAAATTTAACAAAAATCGGATGGATCTGAATTTACACAAAGGGTTTCCACCCCGACTTTGCCTTTTTTTGCATAAAGCTAAATTTAACTAAATATAACCTACATTACTTACGCTTACGCATATCAGTTGTATCTCAAAATTCATAAAAATCAGTTAATTAATTTAGGAATGAATCTTATACATAAAAATATATAAAGATATACGCATACATAACTTTATATAAATAGAGATATATCTATATCCATCTTAATCTATATACTACTAAAACTTTGTGGATCTTGTTATCGTGTTTGTAATCTTGTTTGTTTGTCCCTATGCATACTTGATGACGTCATGAAAATGATAACGTCACAAATGAAAACAAAATGAATCCATTAAAATAGAGATAGCGAATAACATGGCACAGTAGATGACGTCACAAAATGATGACGTCATCCATCAAATACGAGAGAGAGAGAGAGAGAGAGAGAGAGAGAGAGAGAGAGAGAGAGAGAGAGAGAGAGAGAGTTGGGAGAAAGATTCTTTATCCTGACGACCCATGAAACAAAGTGTCAAACGTCGTCTACTAGACGAACGTCTAGATCTCTAGGATTCTAACATACTACTAAAACTCCGGGGATTTTGTTTGTTATCTTGTTATCCTATTCCAGTGCACAATGGACGACATCAAAACTGATGACGTCATTCATCAAACCAAATATCGAAGGGGGGGGGAGATATTCTCTATGACGATTTATCTAGACGAACCGTGTCGGCCCCTGGGGGTCTTTATTTACTTCCTTCCTATGACAGGAAAATGTGGCACAGAGCCGGAAGGTGAGGGGAGAAGCCAGCACCCCAGCGGAAGAGCCAAGTTGACTTATAAAGATAGACTGAGAAGCGCTGTCAGCATTCTCCGATAGGGGCGCCCCAGACAATTGGCAATAAACCAGCTCTTTCTAAAAGAGAGAAGGCAAGGCCTGTGAGGGTGGACATCCTAGAACTACTTAAGGCATGATACCTCAGTCTGACAGATAAAGGCCACCAAAATGGCCCGTGTCTTTCGCACTGATTGCCGAGAACGTATTCTTGACTGGTATTTATGCGGTAAAATCATCAGCCGACTTTCACTGACTGAAACATTTTGGAATCCGCTCTAACATACGACTAAAACTATGTGGGTCTTGCTTATTTATTTGTCCTCATGCACATGACGACATCCAGTAAAAAAGAGGTGGGGATAATCGTGCATATTGGCTGACGTCAGTAAAGGATGACGTCTTGACCCAAACAAAGAGATGATGGATACCCATGCACAGTTGATGGCATTACAGGATGATGACGATATCTATCAACTTCGAGAAAGTGAGAGTGGAAGTCATCTTATAGTCATTTTATCTAGACGAATCTTCTAGACTTTCTGGATGTCTAGTCTCTCTCTATATAACAATGTTGTCTGTATGTGTGTATGTAAGTCGCTGGATCACAGTTAAACCGTTGATCTTCGATGTCCTTATCGATGTCAAAAGTTCTTGAACCTTTTTTTAAAACTCATTATTCAAAATTAAAAGTACATAAAAATAACATTAGGAACAAATGTTCCGACATTTTTAGCGCTCCCTTTAGCCGACCTAAACAAATCATCGTACGTATCTGGCGTATTATTTACTTTGAAGAGAAGACATTTATTCTTTTGTAAATTAAAAATGGATAAAAATATTTGATAAATGTTCACTAATATATTTTTTACTTTAATAAGATTTATAAATTTTATATTTATGTTTTTTTAATTCATTTTAGACAATCGGACTATTTTAGATTTATGTGGAGACATAAAAGCCCCTATGTCCATTTCATTTAAGTAGGTTAAAAAGACAAAGTATTTTCGTTGATCACCCCCTCAGTAAATAAAACGGTCGCCATCAGTTCCAATATTTTATGTCATTGTAGGTTCGAATCTCACACTAGACAATTGTTTTTAGTTTTGTTATAGCGTTCCAGTTATTTCCTAGCCGATATAGATCATCGTCGATCATCATCGATCATCATCATAAACCTGAATAAATTTATAAAATAAAATATGGCTGAAAAATATTTAATAGATGTTTTTAACTTTTAATCTTGGCTATAAAATTCGAGAAAAGTTGAGAAACTCGCCAGAGCCATGTACTTCAGCTTGTATACTTATGAAACTTTAATTTATCTTGTTATCTTGTTATCTTGCACAGAGGATGACGTCACAAAGGCGGTGTGCACAGTTGATGACGTCACAAAAGGCGAATGATGTAAATAAAGGACGATTGATAAGAAAAGTAATGGAAGAAGTCGAATGGCGTAGATAATTAAAAGAGAGAGAAAGAAAAGAGAGAGAGGAGGAGAAAGAGAGGGATAGAGAATGGGAAGAGCTAATCAAAATGAATGATTATTTATCAATATATATATATATATATATATATATATATATATATATATATATATTTAATAATATAAATAACAAATAGTGACGCAACGAGTCACGGGTGGTCTAGCTTTCCAATAAAATTTATTGTCTCTACAATTGAGCCAACTTTTATCCATTAACCACATCAATCGAATATTATACATTTCAGCTTTAAATTCCGCAAATAAAATGTCAGGTTGTACACGCGGAAGGCGAGTGCGAGCTAATGGATCCAGGAAGTTTAGATTCATCTGTAGGGGTGAAGTAAACCCGTTTAAGCGACGAATAAAAACTGTTCCACTCAATTTATTTTCGTAAAACAAAATGGCTTCCTGCTGTTTCGCAATGTTTATAAACAAATACATCTCTGAGTTTGTGATGCGTTCGTTAATCTCAGATAAATTTTGAAAAAGATCGATAAAAAATACAGTATTCGTCTGATAATTACAAAGGAAGAAAATTGAATTACTTGAACAAAACAAAGCTTTTAAAATAAAAAAAAAAAAAAAAATACGTAAATTTCCGTAATATATCTTGTGCCGATGACGCAGTGGATAATAGCCCGTACTGAACAAACAAACAAACAAACAAACAAACAAACAAACAAACAAAATGACTGGGTTTCAATTTCAGCCTGAAGCATTTGCATGTCTAGCTACACTGAAAAATTGTGATACAACGGAACAATCTGTCTGTCGTTAGTTGAGCACTGTGGGAAGTGAAATCGCCAGCTGTCATTAGTGATAATTCAAAGCTATTCGTAAAAACGAATAGAGTACTCTTTTACTGCTGATATTTATATAACGGTAAGAGTCCCATTTCTCGTTTGTGAATAAAACTCGGACTGTCGAAAATTACCGGGTTCCAATCTCAGCTTGAAGAATCCGCAATAAAGAGCTGTAATACAGCGAAACAGTCTGCCTGGATAACTGCGAACAAATAAATAAAGAGATAAAATAATAACAAAAAACTCTTAATTATCTCCTTTGATAAGTCCTTAGTAAGATAGAGTGACGTCACTTGTCAAATATGGTGACTTGTAAAATGTGAATACGGACCGCTTTGACACCCCCATATCTTCCCGGATTACATACGATGCACTGTAATGCGCATATACAAGGGGCGTTCAATAAGTAATGCCACTGACCCACTTCCAATTGAACTGAGTCAGGTGTGAAATGGAACCAGTTGAGTGTCGCGCGGTGATCCGGTTTTTGTATTTGAAAGGACGCACACCAAAGGAGACTTTTGATGAAATGAAAGAAACTTATCGTGATGATGCCCCATCATATGACCTTGTAAAACGCTGGCATCGTGAATTCAAACATAGCCGGAAGTCTGTGGAAACAGCTCCCAGACATGGCCGTCCCTCTTCTGCCATTGATGAGGCATCTGTCCGTCAAGTTGAGGCTGCCATTTTGGAAGATCGACCCATTACTATTCGCCAAATAGCACAAGAGGTCAAGATTAGTACAGGGTCTGTGGAAACTATCATTTATGACCATTTGTATATGCATAAGGTGTATGCCAGATGGATTCCCAAGATGCTCACATTTTTCCAGAAGCAAGAACGCGTCGAGTGCTCGAGGATGAATTTGAAGATGTGCCAAGAAGATGAGTCAAAGATTTTCAGAAGACTGATTACACAGGATGAAACTTGGGTTCATCACTATGATCCAGAGACCAAAGCCCAGTCAATGCAGTGGAAGCACTTGAACTCACCAGCTCCAAAGGAGGCAAGAGTGCAGCCCTCCGCTGGCAAGGTCATGCTCACAGTCTTCTGGGACCAGAACGGAGTAGTGATGACAGATTTCCTGGCAAAGGGTACCACAATTACAGGAGCCTATTACGCTTCACTTTTGATGAAATTAAGAGAAGCTATCAAAATCAAGAGGCGGGGCAAGATCAGCAAAGGTATCCTCTCCTGCAGGACAACGCTCCGGTCTACAACTCGCATGTCGCCAGATCAGAAGCACGGGCGTGTTTCTATGAAATCTCCCCCACATCGTTACTTCCCTGACCGTGCCCCCTCTGACTTTCATCTCTTCCCAGCCATGAAGTTGCTTTTGAAAGGAAAGCGTTTCCCAGATGATGCAGCCTTGATTTCTGAAGTTACGACGTGGTTGGAGGACCAACCTGGAGTGTTCTACAAAAACGGTGTCCAGAGCTGCATCAAACGATGGGAGAAATGCATAACTCTGGGTGGTTCCTATGTAGAGAAAGACTAATAACTGTGCCAAGTTTCATTAATCTACTCCTATGGTAAATGGGTCAGGGGCATTACTTATTGGACGCCCCTCGTAATTTAGTATTTTACCGTCGTATTTAAGATTGGATCTATTTTTTTTTGGTTTGAAGATGCTTTTTTTTTCTCGGGTATAATCGAGGCTGCTGTCAAAAACCCCCGTTGGAAAGAAAGTAAGGATTGAAATGACTCAAGACGCCATGTCAGTCAGATAAAAACTTATTTTTATTGTTGTGTATGTCAGTAGAGATTTATTTGATTTGTTTATACTTACGAAAGCAACCGGCTAGCACTGTGTAGGTTAAGTAGAGGCGACTCTCTATTAAAGAAATAAGATAATAATACTATTCTGCTTAAGGAGCAAACATTTTCATGCCTAATTAATTAAAGCCATAATTAAATTGTGAGAAAAAGTAAACTCAAATAATATTTTGTATGACATAAGGAGCACGGCGGCAGTAAAGTGATTCTAACAACCCCGATCTCTGGGTAGATATATGTATAAATATTATTATGTTTATTTATTTATTTCCCACTCATATCCCATTTTACTTGCCTCTCCACGAGAACAAGTTAGACACAAGGTCAGTTTTTAATCCAGCTCTCCAAAAAGGGGCATTCTGTATAGGACAAAAATAAAATAGAAATAAAAATTGCCCCAGTTAAGAATGGTTCTACTTCTATTACCGAAGACAGAACAAGTAATACACTTTGATCATAGCCCGAAAGCTAGCTATCTCTATGTGTGTATGATATATTATTATTCTATAAGTCTTATCGTCCATATTATTTGGTATGGAGACTGTATTCCACTGTAGTAAACTAGGCTAATGTTATTTATTATATATTTAACATTATACTTAAGGTTAACGACGAGGGATACTTAAGTGCCGTTATCAGTTAATTATATATATATATATATATATATATATATATGTGTGTGTGCGTGTGTGTGTGTGTGTGTGTGTAAGGATAAAATACACGATATATCATAAAATGAAATGCCGTGAAAGACAAGATGTGTAGAAAAAGACAAACGGAAAAATAGAATTTAAATGCAGGAAAAAAATCATCAAGAAACGAGAGAGTTAACCGGTTTCGTTCGGATCAATAAGAAGAAAAAGAAATGTAAAAATATGGATGAAGTGTATTAAAAAAGAAAAGTTACTTTAACCGGGATCGCAGTTGCGCAATATATTGTATTGCATTAATCAAACATCTGCCAAAAACCGCACTAAAACAATGCAATATATTGCGCCACTGCGATCCCGGTTTAAGTAACTTTTCTTTTTTACTACACTTCATCCATATTTTTCTATATTTTTCCATTTCTTTTTCTTCTTTTTTCTCCCCCCCCCTCTTCTTCCTATTTTAACGTATCTCCGCACGCGGTTTATTATTCTTTCATTTTCAGATAGTTACACGCGTGCCAATGACGTCTCTTTGTGCGTTCTTTTTTTCTATGTTTTTACCGTTACTGAATACATTTGAAATCTGCACTTCTTCTGAAGACGTTCGTTGATCCGAACGAAACCGATAGAACTTCTCGTTTTTTGATGATTTTTCCCTGTATTTAAATTTGTTCTTTCCGTTTTCACACACACACACACACACACACACACACACACACACACACACACACACACATATATATATATATATATATATATATATATATATATATATATATATATATATATATATATATATATATATATATATATACATATGTATATTGTTTGTGGTGTCCTCCTGTAAAAAGATGGTTGCATTGCATAAAACGTTATTTATGCCGCAGTTTTTTGAGTGGTCACTCACTTTTTACTTTACATTTGTATTTATTGGTGTTGGTGTTTTCATTTGTTTCTGTTTTGTTTAGTAATTTTCGGTTGTGTATGTTTATTATACTATTTATGTTCTTTGTGCATGAGTAGCTTATCTTCACTGTAAGTTTTAAGAAGACACGCCCGATGTTGATGTTGACCAGTTCACCTATCTACTTTACTATCTAAATCAATTTATATATACAACAACATCGTCATTTACACAGTGAATGGTACGGGTGATTAACATACTGACTTCTTAAATCGATTTTAATAAATAAAGAGTATTAAGGATTTCTCAGCGCTTGTTTTTACTTTATAACATATTATGTATACTTTCGTGGATGAATCTTAAAAGAAAATAATGCAACAAAACCATAATTTTATTTTCTATTTTATTTAGGTAAAAGGTTGGATTCAGTAAAAATAGGAGTGAATCAGCGTCTCTATTCTATTATTTGTATAAGTCGGATAAAGATACTGTCTGCTTAGATTTAACCGAAAGTATCGATATTTAGCGAATGATATCGTACTTTTTCCGGAAAGTTAAGACAAAATAAATACACTGTTTAACGTTTTAAGCGATATTGTTACTCTTATTGCATATATAGTATATTTTATATTTTATTTATATACCTTATATTTATTTAATCAAATTGTTTAATTAAAAAAAACCCATCTTATTTTATAAAGATATTTGCTGCATTTTAAATATCAGAAAGGAGTAACACTTAGGGAATTAGAAACACATAATTGCATTGTTTATTCTAATCTTGTATTATCTTATATATCATGTACGTGGGGAAACAATTATGATTATAATTACATTATGATTACAATTATGATTACAATTATGACTATAATTATGATTATTAAATATTTCGATTTTAAACTGATATTGCTCCCGCTACCAGGCTATAAAATGTATTCATTAATATTTCCGATTTTTCTATTGTATCTTCTGAATGGTGTAAAATACAGACAACATACACAATAACAACAGACGACACAGTGATGATCGCATAATGTGAAGTGAAATAAGAAAATAGAAATATTACAAGCAAGTTTGATAAAACGGAATTTGTAATAATTGAAATGAGGCCAGCTTGAGTGACCTATATATATATATATATATATATATATATATATATATATATATATATATATATATATATATATATATATATATATATATATATATAATTTCGCGTACAACAAAATCGTAAGATAAATTTCGGAAGAAGCATTTTTTTAAATCAATGAAATTGGCGGGTGAAAAAAAAGAAAATTGCTAAAATTTTCCTTAAGGCATTATCGTCTGACCTTCTAAGAGGAAAAGTCAGAATGATAAATTAAAAACTAAGAAAATCGAATGAGATATGAGG